>CM060910.1:244526426-245051426 GCA_030737875.1 Allium sativum
TTACTCCTAATTGGAGACCTAAAAGCTATAGCACAAACAACCAAATTATTTTGCATTACATTCATGGCCCGCTAACCATGTTTTGAGTTGAGCAAGGTCCGGTCCATTTGTCACATTGCCCAGTCAAAGTAATTTATCTCCCATCATTGACTTAGTACAATGTAAGTCTGTTGCAATATTTACGTACTTCAACGTATAACAGGGGAAGGTCACTATTTTATAAAAAATTCATTCTACTTTTATCAGCATTTGGACCAAAAATGGCTGGCTCTCACGCATAAGGTAATCATTTAACTCCACAACACATACATGGTTTTTCCTCAGCATATAACGCTTTAAACTGAATATGAATGTCTCCTGAAATTCAAATCAATAGCACCGTAACATGAACTCTTTTCTGTTTAACAGAAGCTCTTAAAACTTATTTTCTTGAAACCTGGCATTCAGACAAGACACTGGGCAAATTGCTTTCAGAGCCTGTGGTATAAAAAGCTAGTTTCTTAGCTTTTCTGAACAACTTTTTATTGTTCATACATCAGCTGAAGAGCTCTGCACCTAAACTAGGGGTTTCAGATTTCTGTTCAGACTCGCAGGACTTCATGATATTGCTCTCGCTGCTGTTATTTCCATCAACTCGATCCAATTCGACTCTTTCTGCCTCTGTTGTGCTATTTGCATGAACCATTGGAAGTTGCCGAATCGGTACAGCATCCCTTATTACTAAACCTTTGTTGTACATGTCATGCCCTTTTCCAGCTATTCTCTGTTAAAAAAAAAATTAACAAACAAAAGTATCAGCATGTACTAGTGTTTGGAATTTCTTTCAGGAAAGATCAAATCTCAGTGGAATTCAGGGACTTATCCAAAAAAAAAAAAATGTTTTACGTCCGTTCCATTTGAAAACTATTTTATACATTTTCTTTCTCACGCATTTCATTTTCAAACTAAGAGTGACTGCCAAGATCACCCAGATAGAAGCACCCCACCAACCTCCAACCTAAAAAACCACATTAATTTCTCTGAAAATAGGACTGCATTTAGTCAGCACGTGTTAGTAAGATTACCCAAATACCCCCTTAAATTACATTAATTTTTTTTGAAAACATGGATGTATTTTGTAAGGAATTGGAAGGGATCTAAAACTTGGGTTTTGTCTGGTTTATTTTTTATTTTATGTATTTTGAGTTTTCAACATTAGCTACAAAAAATGAATAGAGACGACGGAGAGGATGGAAGGAAAATGGAGTGAACGACGGAAAGGTTTGGAAGGGCGACGAAATGATGAATTGTGTCTCAACCATCCATTGTTTCCCAAAATATGGAAAATAAGAAAATATTGTTTCCGGTTTGCGTGTTAAATTCGTTTTCTACAACGGTCATTTTCCATGGTTTATATATGTCGTTTTCGATTTTGTTATGGCTAAAACGGAAAACTAAAAAGGATGAACCGAACGCACCCTTAATAATTACAGTGACGTTTTTAAGTTTTTTTTTTTTTTTTTTTTTTCCCTCCCAACATAACTGAAACAGTAACCCATTTTCTTTGCATTCCGATTGCATGAAGTGTTTTTTTTTTTTTTTTTTTAAGAAAAAGGGAGAGCGGGGAAAGGGGTTGTGACATTCTGAGATAATTTCTTACTGAGAACTTGCTTGAGATACTAAAGAACTAAAAAGCAGAACACTCTATCCTGTAAATCTATTGATGGTCGATGACTTGATTTTGTGTAAGAACTTCAACATGCATAACCAGGGAACGTTCTAGGAGCATCTTCAATGCTATTGTGATTATCATGTTAAATACATCACACATAAGCATTTGACAATTTCAAGTGAAAATTTATCTCCAATGTTAATGTGAAATAGAATGTTAATCTGATGTGACACACAATATAAAAGACATTTTTAATTGCAATGCCTAGTGAACATTGTTTTTGACAGTGTGAAACCAATAACAATTAATTAAATATAACTAATTGAAATAACTATATTATTTGCCACAACTTGATTGGCTATAGGTGACAAATTATTGTTTAAATAACATTTTGCATTGAAGGGTTCGTTCTTCCTTTACAGTGTTGTCTAATTACATTGGTTTGACACTGTGAACACACAGGTTAATGTTTAATACATTGGAGATGCTCTAAATAATAATTATTTTGACTTACAGTGTATACTTTATAGTGTTATACTTTGATATGTATCCGTACAAGTTTTTTGGACAGCTGAAATACGGATTTTTATCCCTAGACCGCACAACTTTAGATGAGTGTATAAGTTAAGAAATATTATATATGTGTGTGTATGTGTGTATTATATATATATATATATATATATATATATATATATATATATATATATATATATATATATAAGAACCAAGGTTTCAAGATCCGTCCGACACATTGGGTTTCCATCGTTTTAGTTACGGTTTCGGCATTGCTTGGCCCGGAACGGAACTCCATAAAAATTCCATTTCGGAATTTAGTAAAAAAAAAAAAAGGGAAGGCTTCTAGATAAGTTGATTCATAGAAAGTAAAACAAACTGAAATATTACCTCTTTTGATGTTATCTATCTCAATTTCAAGTACTAGATGAATCGTGTTGGTGCAAAGATGTTTTGATGATAACAACAACAGGTACAACAGGTATCGGTATAAAATATATTTACAGTTATTTATGATTATATTAACAATTATTACTAGTGATTATATATATAGCATATAGTACGAGCTTTATAACATGTGTTGATATTCAAGACTGTATAGTAACAAGATTGTCTGTGATGTTGATCAAGACTGGTGATACAAATCAAGATTCATGAGTTATCAAATTTTCAAGAGTCCAAGAATAATGAAGACGTATATTAAAGTCTTAGTTATATATGTTAAAACTCTGATCTCTTTTCAAATGATTTTCGAATAAGTTTTCAAATGTTTTTCAAATTGATTTCAATATATATACATATATTTATATATATACTATAATTGTTTTTAAGATTTATAGTTTGATATCTTATGTTTCAAAGTTTCAAATATATTCGATTTCAATTTCAATTATATTTATATCTATATTTGATATTATATCTATTTTAGTTTTGCTTATATTTAATATTTATATTTTTAGTTTTTGATTAATGTAGGTTTATAGTTTGAGACATTGTATTATTTGAGTTATATATTACTATTTTAATCATTATTGTTTTAAGTATTTTAGTTTTGAATTTAAATTTACTTTATATTGGTTTTCACTATATAATATATATTTAAGTTTAAATTATTTATTATCTTGATGACTTTTTCTTAAGCGTTTTTATGTTAAAACTATCTTTTACTGTGTATAATAGTCTCAAAAGTTTCAAGTTTAATTATTTAGTTATGTATTTTAAAAACAACTTTCAAAAACAAGTTTTCAAATTGTATACAAGTGTTGACATACGTACTTTAAGTTTTTGACCATGTCGACATACTAGCAGAAATCAATGAATTCAAGTTTGAATTCAAATTTCAAACCTTTCCACTAATTTTTCACCAACTTCTGTGTCATTAATAAATACCTTTTTGACCAGCGAATCCATCCATTCAATCTCTATATATTTCATTTCTATATATCAATGAATTCAAGTTTGAATTCAAATTTCAAACTCTCTTTATACACTCTTATCTCTTCAAAACTGTCATCAATGGCTTCATCATCCTCAACACCAAAAACTATGAGGTTGTCCAAGGCAACTAAAGTCTTTCTCTTTCATGATCAAGAGGCTATTCAAACTTATAGCTCTTATTTGAACTTTGGCAAAGTTCATCCCGGAAGATCTGCGGCTTTCTCCGATTTTCCTTCTTATGATTTATGAAATCGATTCTCTTTTTGAAAAATGTATTCATAACTTTAGTTGATTCTCTTCAAAATAATTTTGATTGTTATCCAAATCTTGTTAAAATGTTTCATGCAAATTTACAAAGAAAGTTTTATGAAGGGAATGAAGGTGAAATTCGAAGTAATGTCAAAGGAAAACAAATCGTCCAAAATTGTGGAATTTTGGGTGTTATTTTAAATTGCAAATTTACCGATTTGGATCTCCCTACATTTCAAGTTGATGAACATGATAGAGAAACCCTTCACCATCTTTTTGAAAATGATGAACACCAAGATTTTATCAATCGCTATTTTCGTCCAAAAGTGAGAATAGTAATTTTTATTTTACAACAAATCATCACATATACATCGGGATTCGGAAAGTTACAACAACCCAACATCTAAAGTGTGCAAAGCTTTTTAGCTATCTTTGGCCAATATAACATCAATTGAGCACAAGTCATTTAGATGAATTTCACCCCAAACATCTTTCAAATCGTGAAAACTCTCTTTTTCATAATGCTTATCTTACAAAAAAAATTACTTACTTTGCGTCGATTTCAAAAGAGAAGAATTCGTTCAAAGAAAACTTTTCGTTCAAACTAATATCGCTTTAATGCAAATTCCTTTTATTTTCGTGCCTTATGAAACACTTATTGAAAAGAAACAAGATTAGCTTTTGGAGAATAAGTAAAAATTGAAAGAAGAAGGTGGTATGGAAATAGAAGAGGAGGAAGAGGAAAAGGAGTAGGAGGATACTTATTCGGAAAGTATTGAATTTCCACCAAATCCAAACATCAAATTCTCCTTCGAAATCAAAAGAAAATCATTGAGAATCAAAAGACACTTAAAAAATTCGACAAATTTCAAGCAAAATGGGCAAATTCTTTGCGAAAATTAGTCGTAGACTTGGCCTTTCATTATCTTTCTCTACATCTACCACCTTATGGAGTTCTTATATTATTAAGTTGTAGTTTTAAATTGTTTCAAAGTGTTGTTTCTTGTTTCCATGCATTGTATTTTTAGTTTTCTATGTTTAATGTAACATTTATCAAGTATTAATGAAATTTCCAGTTTATTATGTATATTGTTATCAATATAGTCTTTGGAAATCGACAAAATCATTCACAACTCAAAAATTCAAAATAAATCAAAAACTAAAGATTAGTATATGAGCATGTCAACATACCCATAATGACCTTGTCGACATACAACGTATATTTTTTAAGAATTTGCAATTTTAAAAACTAACTCATATCCTTTTGATTCAAACGGTTTTAAACTCCTATAAATACCTATTTCAACCAAAATTTTGTATCAAAACTTCATTATCTTCTTCCTTCTCTTATCCAAAAACAAAAATTATGGATAACTCAATCCGTAGTTTAGCCGAAAACGTAGAATAAACCCTCAAATCTTTCAAAAATGTTCTCATCCTCCGAAATCAAAGGCATTTAGAATTAAGCCATATGCAGATGATCAAAGAACAAGAAAAATATTTTAATGTTATTCGATGGATGATGTCATCCCTAAACAAAGACGAACCAAATCAAACCCCAGAATGCACTCTAAACAAAGATGACGAAGAATGAGGTGTCACTAAAGCAGATCCAATCTTCGGCAAATACGGATGGGTTGAAGTTCCTAGAAATATTTAAATATGTGTAAATAAGTAAATTTAATATTGTATGATTTAAATTGATTGGTTTGTATGTAAAAATTAGTTTGAATTGGTTTCTTAACATTGTTTGATTGTATATAACTTGAATTAGTTTATATGTCCAAGTTTAAGTTTGGTTGTAATGGGTGTTTTGAATATAACTTTTTTGTTTTGATAGAGCTTAATACATGTTTGTATTGGATTGAAATGCTTGAACTACAATACCTAGATATATTCCAAGTCAACGGTATTGGGATGTAATCTGTCAGGGGGAATTAATAATTAAATCGAGTCTATAGTTGAAATAGTAATTGAGTTAAGTCAATATGTATAGAGATTGAGTCGAGGGGCACAAATTTAAAATTAGAAGTAATCAAATGAAATTTAGAAGAATAGTATTTTTTTGATTGATGACAAAGAGAGAGAAATAAAATATGTTGTTGGAGAAAGGAGTTGTTGTAGCAAGGGGGAGTTAGGAAATATATTTTATAAAGAGGTAGTCATCATCAAAAAAGAGAAGATTGTTAATGTAAGGATGTTTTGATGATAACAACAGGTATGACAAGTATAACATGTATTGGTATAAAATATATTTACAGTTATTACAAATGATTATATATAGTACATAGTATACAGGCTTTAACAGGTGTTGATATTTAAGACTATAGAGTAACAAGATTGTCTGTGATGCTGATCAAGACTAGTGACACAAAACAATACTCATAAGTTAGCAAGATTTCAAGAATAATGAGACGTATATTAGAGTCTTAGTTATATCTGTTAAAACTTGATTGCATTCATCTAATCTTTTTTCAAATGGTTTTCAAATAAGTTACCAACTGATTTTCAAAATGTTTTTCAAATGATTTTTCAAATTGATTTCAAAATATATACTCTATAATTGTTTTCAAGATTTAAAGTTTGATGTCTTATGTTTCAAAGTTTCAAATTTATTCAATTTCAATTATATTTATATTTGATATTATATCTATTTTAGTTTTGATTATATTTAATATTATATTTTTTGCCTTTGATTAATATAGGTTTATAGTTTGATACATTTTGTTATTTGGGTTATATATTACTATTTTAATCATTATTGTTTTAAGTATCTAGTTTTGAATTTAAATTTACTTTATATATTAGTTTTGACTATATAATATATATTTAAGTTTAAATTATTTAAAATTTTCTTAAGTATTTTCATGTTAAATACTATCTTTTACTGTGTATGATAGTTTCCAAAAGTTTCAGCTTTAATTATATAATGTTATATTTTTTTTAAAACAAGTTTTTCAAGTTATATACAAGGGAGTGTCAACGGGTCCTATTTTAGTGTCTCGACATAGCGCCCGTTATTTTCATATTTCAATTTTCAAAAGAAGTGTCTATTCCTCATATCCTTTCGCAAATGGATATGACCGTTATTCTTTTATAAGTAGCAACAATTTTCAAATGAGTTTTAACTCATTTTTTCATCTTCTTCTTCCCTTCTCTCTTCTCCATTATTTCTTAATAAAATTCTACTTATACACTGTCAAATTCTCGAGTAAATCAAACCATGTCTACTTCTTTTTCAATTCTCTATCATCCTCTCTACACTCTCTCAAGATCATAGTGCAGATCAGAGTTATAGGTCAATTGTAATCAAGATTACAAGATCAATTATGCATCCCATTGTAAAATCCTCTCAAATATGCTCTAAATGGTGTGACTTGTTAGCCCGTAAATCAAGTTGTGTCTGATTGTACTTGAAAGGCTTTTGGTTGTCTTGTTGGCCTAAAAATACATAGTTGTTGTGCCTAGAGGCAAAGATTCTAAAGGATATCTCCTTGTAGTCTTGAAATCAATGAGTGCAAAACAATTTGAAGATAATAAAAATCCATATAGGCTTTGGTGCAAGACTGGATGTAGGGTAACTTCGAACTATTATAAAATCCGGTGTGTTCTTTCCTTTAGTGCTTTTGATTCTATTCTATTTTATGTGATAAATCTGTGATCGTTTGCATCAATACAAGTATAATTAAAGTAATTCAAAAAAATTCATATAAATTCCACAAACATTATTCAACATCTTCTCTAATGTTAAGTTTGCTTTAAGATCCACTTCCGTTGCACCCACAAATCGAACTTGTGATATGCCCTAGTTTTAGCATCGAATAGGAGATGAAATCAAATTGGTGGAAGCGTCGAACAGGAGATGAAATTGAATTAGGGAAGCACAAGAGCATCATGGTATTTTCTTTCTTTCGCTATCATGTTCCCACTTTGAATCAGTGAAAAAAATGAGGCAAGCTTAGGAAATCCCATTGCGAGGTTTCCTCATTGATCGAGGCTTTACCGTTGACGACAAGAGAAGCAACAGAGGGTTTTGAAGAAGGTCAACAGGTTTGGCAAAGGTTTTTTGTGTTTAATTTGCCAATGAAATAAGACTTGAGCTCTAAATGAGAAGATATGGTAATTTTGGTGAGCGAATATGGTAATAGGGCAGGTAAAATGTTGGGCTAAGAATAGTTTGTTCATTTGCAGGGCTATCAGCAGATGCTTTCAATTGCAGATAGTGTCATATATGTATCCGCATACACATTCGAAATTATTTTCGAATACCAAAGCATATACGGATGGATATCGAATAATTATCATATCCGCTAACATTCGATAAATTAATGAATAAATGATTTTTTAAAAATTTAACATAAACACTTTTAAATTCCATTGATTATGAAAATATTGAAGATAAACAAATATAACTACAAAAATAGCTCTAAGCAGTTAATATAAATTTAGTGCGTATAATATGAACTTCAAACTCAATAAAATAATATATTTCAACGTACTAAGATTACATACAATTTAAACTATAATCTTGGAAAACCCCAATTGGATAATTTTTGAATGCAGATCTCTTCGTGCCCGCGTCCAGTTTTTCAGATATTAAATATTTATCTGTTTTTAGATACGGATGCGGACTGATTTCAGATTTTTCTGATATCATTGACAACTCTATTTATTCATTTAATCTTGTTTGGGTTGCATCATCAGGAGATAAACTGAATATTAGGTTGTAGCTATTTCATTGATAAATTTGATATACGTTGGTCCTTACTCCTTAGGCATGTAAAAGCCACATTTATAGATGTGTGATAGATATCAAATAACATGTGGTGATTTAGTTGTATGGGCAAAACATTTAATAGGAAAAGGAAAAAGGTCCAAAACCGGAAGGAATTTCTAAAATATTCGGAATGAACCAAAAAAACTAAAGACATCAAGCGACTAGAATGGCACCAAAAAGCGATGTTTTAAACCTTGATATGAACTACTAGAATAATAACTAACAGAAATATATGCATCCAATTGTGTCGATCTTTTATATAGTTATGGAACCTACATGGATACTTTATTTCCAACATAAGCATAGAAGCTATGTTGTAAAAGGTGTCGCCGAGGCATTGTGAAGCGTTGTTTAGGAGCTATTTTGAAACTATGACGTTTTTCTTTTTTGATTTGGAGCCTTATTCTTCCCTTTACCTGAGCCAGCACTATATTTTTCTAGAGGTGCTAAGAAAATATGCGGTTTTGGTTTAATTTTTTTTTCTTTTCAAGTTTTCAACTAAATTAAATACAATTTTCATGTTTCTCAAAGCTTACTTGATTGTTTTTTTAAGTCAAAAAATAAGGATATAATGATAATCATTAACTAACTTTTCATTTCTTTGAAAATTGGCTTTAATGGCTCTTCCTTCCACTTTCTTAGTCCACTTATTTTTAAATTATGTTTTAAATAGTTTGGAATATAACCTAGAGCAATCCACTACAATTAAAGATATATTGCTCACAATTACCGAGTTTTTTAATGAAGTCGTGATTATTGAGTTACAGGTACGACATAAATTTCATTACTTGTAAACCATTATAATGTTCTATTTTTTAACTTACAACAAAATTTCCATTTTTTTGGGTTTTTGCGCATATATCAATCATATTACAATCTCTATTGTAAAAATCCATTTAGGCTTCATCCTAGATGCTACGTTATGCTAGCCTTACCACCTATGGTTTGTCCTAGTCCACCTAAATGTGATTTATAGCATTATCTAAGCATATAAACAAATGTATAGACACTGTAAATGTATCAAATCTTGATGTCCTTTAGAAACATCAAAATGTTTGTTTCGAACCATCTTATCTCCAAAATTGCTTCCAAATTCAACTAAAATCATAATATACCATTATGGATCAGTAATACCTAACAAAATACTGAAATTTCACCCAAAATGCATGAGTTTATCCAAAATGCTTGACTTCGATTTCTCCTGCGTTAATGCCCGCCTAAACAATTAATCCCTAGTTCATGCTCACCGCTTAACATCCGTCAAGCGATTTTACAATCTTGATTACAATAACAAATAATGATGATCTAACCAACACAAATTGAGTTTCCCACTATAGTTGGTTACTGCTTTTATTTTTACTTACAGCAAAATATATTTGTAGCAACCGCTTATTTTAGTCCAGGCTCCACTTGTACCCCATTTGAACTCTAAAGACATTCTCAGCATCATGCACTTGGAGTGAACATAAATCACTTTATAGAGAATCGCTTTATAAAGGTATATTTTTACAAAATATTAGTTATCGTCGACTAAATACTTAGAATTAAAATTATTTAAGTTCATGCATTATTGAATTTTATAAAATAAAAAACTATCTTAATAAATATCATTGACCGTTCAAGCAAGTGTAAGTTATTAGATTTTGATGAACCCCAACTTGAAGAATACTAAAGAACACTAAAATGTGAAACAACCTGAATGCATTAGGTTTGATCATCTTCTTGGGGTGATGTGTGATAGATGGAGGCCGCAGAGAAATGCACTTCATTTCAGAATAAGGGAAATAACCATTACTCAAGTGATATAGATAAACCATTAGGTTAGATGTTGATGGTTTTCCGATGTATATTGATGATTTTGATACTGATTATTTTAGTTTATGTCAGGATTTATTAGGTGGGGTTCCTCATAGGGAATAAATAAAATCTAAGAATTGCAGAAGAAGCGATAAACATTGAGATAGAGGAACGTGATCGTTGTGTAATCTTATACATTATCGATTTTCAACTTCTTACAGATCATTCAAGATGGATTGAACTTCAAGTTGTTACCATTTTAAAGTGATTTTCGAATGTGTGGTCAGCACGCTTGAATAAGGTAATGCAGTACTTTCGTACTCGTATAAAATTCGTGAAATGTTAAATTGCTAAAGCCCACGAGGTGATGCATAAGCTTTAAACGCTAGAGCACAAGCTTTTTGGGTAAACATTGAAGTGCAAGTTTTTCGAGTAAACATTGAAGCATAAGTTATTATTAATTTTTAATTAATAAATAAAAGTTAACGATTAATCATATATAGGGGTGAGCATTATTTGGTTAAACCAAATAAACCGACCGAATCAATTTATTTTGGTCGGTTTGGTTTGGTTTTGAAACTAGATCGGTTTGTAATCGGTTTGGAAAAATATTTAATTTGGTTATCGGTTTAACCAAATTAACCGAACTTTTATTATATTTGTAAAATTATCAATATTTTAATAAATATTTTAGGTTAGATTAGTTATCCAAGTAAATTTTAATCATCACATATGTATCAAAATTACTTCTAAAAAGCATAAGAATCATAAACAATAATACTCTAATCATATATTTATGATATATTTCAAATTATAGTTAATACTACAAACGTAAGGTCTAAAATATTTTTAGTTCGGTTAAATTGGATAATCAACCGAACCAACCAAACTTAATTTGGTTGGTTTGGTTTGGTTTTCATTTTTATTGGTTTTAGTTTGGTTTGACAATTTTCATCATCGGATAAACCGAACCAACCAAACGCTCACCCCTAATCATATAAAACTGTAAATAAATAACAATAATACATTAGAGTTCAAACCCAATCATTCTTCATTATTCATCCATAAAAGTGTAAATAATTAAATTATAAATTATATTTAAGCACTTGACATACATATGTACAAACACACGTACATATTATATATATGGGATAGGATCAAGAAACCCCCCTGAATTTCAGCCCTCCATTTGCACCCGAACCATAGCCACATATTTATGTTTAAACATGTTAGTGGAATGAGAGAGAATGAGTGGAAGGAGAGAGAATGTGAAATACTTGGTTGTTGTTGAGGGGCTTTGGAGTGCTGCATTGTGTTCGGTTTTCAGCTCCACAGTGGTATGTTTTTGTTTCCCCCTCTATTTGTCCTTAAAAAAAATTCTAGCTTTTCTAAAAATGATTCTAGACTTCTAGTAGAATGGATCTCTATTATAAGCAGTAGAAAATCTTACAAGTTATCACGTTAGTAATTTTTTTCTTCTAACAATTTAAATTGGTCCGTAAAATTTACTTGGATGTTCAATGATGACAATTCAGAAATTTTACTCCAGTAGAAGCCGAGAGCTCCATTATGTATATCTCTATTGTTGTTTCAAAAACAATTTTTTTTAATAGTATCGATGATTCGATATAGACACTGAAAAGTAAAATAACACTAATTACAACTTTCTTAAAAATGTTCTTTTTTTTCCATTGAATAATCTAAATTTAATAACCTTGTTGAGGTCAATCTTTACAGTTAATGGTTTTTTTAGAAAAAAAGACACTTGAGTAGCCTGCCTCGGCAATTTGAAACATGCGAGACGTGTGTTTTATATGCTTCGACTTATTGAGGTATAGACCTCACTGGCGAAAAGCCTTCTGAGAAATCATCTAGACATGTGAGGCGGGTTTTTTCAAAATAATGGCATGCACACAGACACACATTCTCACACATACAACTATAAATGGAAACTACACATGCACAAACACTTGATTATAAAAAGAAGTTGGTAGTTTATATTAAACTAACTTTAACAAATGAATCGTTTTATCTTGAATCTTACCGATTCCTCATATTTTCTGATTCTGTAGTTCTGAATTATGTCTCCTCTCTTCCTTCGATGACCAATCTTGGTATCATTGCTGACATCAGCAATTCCAGAAAGTTTTGTTTCTTGCACAGTGGGATACACGACACCTTTCATTTTCTCTGAGCCAACCATAACGGTAACAAAATAACCTTGATCAAATTTACCATCAATTATACCAGTAACCTGACGTGGACCTAATATCAGCCAATGATATTTAAATTACTTATTAGCAAATTGTGCCGTGAAGAGAATTGCAAATAATTAGTTTATAAACTATTTCATAATAGTATGCATAGCAACTGTCATTTTCAGTTCAATCAGACACTGTAATCAAAGAAATCTCTACCAATAAAGATAGAATTTTATGTCCTAACAAGGCATAAGCAACTTAGCCGTGCAAGTGCTTTAAAATTTGTGGTGGTATCATGTTCTTTATAATTCAAACCATTTAACATTGTCTATCTGCTCTAACATTTAACAGCATAAAGTTTCATGCAATTTTATCTTATCATTCAAGTTCCATTTGATGGTTATAAATGATTTGATGATTAAATGATGCATAAATATACCTTTTAAATAATTAGACCGTTCAGACTTCAGAAATAAAGTCATGGTTGACGGATTAGAACATAACTTTTCTCACATAGGATAAAGCCACATATAATTATCCTGACCATTAAAAATAGTCCTCCTAAGCAGCAGCAGCAGTCATCGTTCAATGATTTGTTTACATTTGTTTACATTTGTTTATCCTTAAGTAGATTTTAATAATATTCAAAATTATTTTAAGTCTATCAACGGATACTTCCAAATGCGTTATATGGATAACGTTATACCTGCGCATGCATCTGAAATTATTTACAAATATCGGATATCCATATACGTGAATACGGATGAACATCCGCTGATGGTATCCAAAACAGAAATGAAAATTTTTGGCTTAACATAAAGATATCAGTCACATTAATTTTAAAATAACAAACATGACAATAATAAATGGTTTTGAGCGGTTCAATTGCACTAGATACAATATAAACTACTGATTTAATAAAACAACAACTGCATTTATATAATATTCATTTTACTAAAATACACTCAACATAAATATAATCTTGATAGAAACCGGATGAGTCTTCAGATGTGAATGCCTATTTATCGACATTCGTATCCATTTTTGCAGATAACGAGTGGCAAATTTCAGATTTCGCTACATAATGGGAAAGAGCACTCATCTTTTCTGTGAAAGAAACTTTGAAAAAGTCGAGCTTTAGAGGACGCTTAAGTTTTCTAATCGCACCTCAACAAAGGATGCAAAATGGTAGGACAACTTTTACAAACCTACTCCACAGATCTCAGCCACAAGATTCAAATCGACTTTAAATTTCAACCATGTAATGAATGCAATTGTCACTTCACTCGTGTCAAAAACATACGTCTCCTGCCAAGTTTGAAAAAGAGAACTGCCACATCCAATATGGCAACATTTTTGTGAAACACGCGTCTAATGCAAATCAGAACTTGGGATGGCAACATCATTGTGAAACGGCTAGAGATGAAAGAAGAGGAGTTTAGCCGGAGGCTCTCCTTTTGGCGTCAAGATGTTGATTAGAGATTAAACGATACTTTGGACTAGCCTGGCTATGCTATGAAAACAAAGGATGTTTGCTAGTTGCTAGACTTAAAAATGGAAAATGAGAACTGCAAGCAAGGCAAAGTGAATTTTTTTAGCCGAACCACTCTAAGTTTAATGCCTATTTGCTTCGCTTACACTTGTTTTCATTTTTTGTTTTAAAATCTAATGATTGGCAAGTAACATTTGCTTTCATAGCATAACTGGACTATTTTTGAGGTTGACTAAATTTCTAGCCAATATTTCAATTTTCTCGTAAGTAAATAGCAAATTGATTAAGGCACGGCTTGGCCAAATCAAAGCCAGCCCAGTTATCCTACAGTCGGTCTGCATATGCCGAACCAAGCTCAAATCAGTTCCAAACCAGCCCATCTGCTCAACAAGATGTCAACCTGAAGATTGGTACTCTTTTCCTTAGGCAGCATTCAGAATCAATTCACCAAATGAAGATAAACCTAAACATAGCCTCATTTGGTCCACTCCGAAGAAGCTCGATGATGGCTGGGTTTCTCAATATATACTTTCAGCCCGACACCAAGTGAGTACATCCATCAAGCATCACTTTAGTTGTCAGCTAACACCACTAAAGACAGCCTCAACAGCCAGCGTATTCCATAAGATCGACTCAAGCGTGATTCATCATTAGCCCAGTTTTAGTACAATCGTCTGTGACTGGTGCTAAACAGATCGTCCTATCATCTCACATCAGACTTGGTATCAACTCTACAGCATGGTCTTAGCACCCACCAACCCTTATCGAACTTAGGCATAGGACAACTAGCCCGCTCATGGTTATCTGCGTTCAGACCGACGCATTGCTTCAAATCTCGCAAATATCGCCTGAGATCTCCTCCGATATCTCGTTTTGGGCTCCTTTCGAAACGAAACAGCAAATATCACTCTAAATTTCCTTTCGAATATATCGTCCGAGATATTGCAGTATAGAACGATATATCGACCGAGACGAAATACTGCAATACCGTCCAAGATCTTAGTTTTTTTGGTTAAAATTTAAATTAAAATACTGGAATATCGTCTGAGACCATGCCTAAACTAGAACAATAATTTAAAAACTCGTATCTAGCCATGATAATCTTTTGTTATTTACATTTTGCATGTTAAATGACCATATTGCATGTTCATATATGTTTTACAATGCTAATTATTCTCATATTCGTCTTTTTTACATACATGTTACTAATGAAATTATATATTTTATGGTTTATTTATACTGAATTTTTAATGTTTTGGATTATTTTAATGTTTTATGTCCAACAATATTTCTGTTACAAGCATATTACGATTTAGAGTACGAACGAACTTTCACAAAATAAAGAATAATAAAGTTATTTTGCAATTCAAGTTTAAGTTACTATGTTTTTAATACCATTCATAAAAATTATTTTGTAAAAATATTGTTTTTTAACATATCACGTACCCCAAGATTGTTCCGATATGAACTTTCAGACCCGAGATGGAAATTCAAGACGAACTTCCAAGTTAGATTCATCTCATCCGAGATCTCCTCCGATACGAGATCAAGTCTATAAAATCTCCGAGACGAAACGCGACCGATATCCAAGATTTAAAATCTTGGACCGACGTCAGGCCAGCCCCCACTAGACCCACTCCTTTGCCTGCCAGCGCACTCGGGACAGCTTCAGTTCAGACAGCATCCATCAGTCAGTTCTGGCCTAAGCATAATTGTGTCTAACCCAGCATTCATTTAGCCTCCAGTGTCATTGAAGTCCGGTCATGGTCATTCGTCTTCTTTGCCACATAGGCATGCAAAAGTAAACGACAAGATGTGCATCCAACTGTACAAGATGTTGTAGTGAGTCAGATGGAAATACATCTACTCCTACGACTTGTCATCATTTAACGTGCATTAGATGCAATACAAGCACCATGTACGGAAAAACAACTGTTATGTTTATCAGCAACTCATTTCTTTTTGCTTTTACAGTTATCTCCCATCAGCCCATGTGAGCAGATCAACAACCAGGCATGTTTCTTGCCATTTTTTACAGTGCAATCGCAGTCGTCCATCATCCATATCAGCCATTATAAATATCTCATGAATTGCCACCTTAAACGGGTTGGAAAAGATTAGAATCCTGGCCATCATCTCTACCCAAAGCTCTCCACACAACAAATTAAATCCTTAAACATTTCAAAAAAAAAAAAAAAAAAAAAAAAAAAAAAAAAAAAAAAAAAAAAACTTTTTTAGTCTTAAATGCTACGGTTCTTATTAGTCCCATGTAATTCTCTTTATTTGTAAAAGAGTCATGGTAAGAGATCTTCACGGTGAACGCAGGCAATCTTGTCAGACCGCTCTATACTTTGTGTCACTTTGCTTTGCTTTGCTTTTCCTGCATTTTTTCCCCATTTTTTTTTTAAACCTATTGATTAACACGTGACTTCTTTCCACAGCATAACTAGGTGACCAAACCTTTTCTAGTTTTAAGGGTTACATTACTCGTTATTCTTGTGTAATTCTCCGTAACTGTAATATAGAGCTATATTAAGATATGTTCGCATCAAATGTAGACAATCTTGCCAAACCACTCTATATTTGATGTCACTTTGTTTTGCATACATTCCCACCCCTTTTTTATTTTTTAAGCCTAGCAATTAGCAAATGACCTTTTTTCTATAGCATGATCAAGTGAATTCCGAGTTGGCTAAATACCTAGTCAGCATTTCAATTTTCAGGTAAATAATTAGTAAGAAGATAAAAGCATGGTCTAACAAGCAGGCCTAGTTATCTTATGACATGCCTGCACATATCCATCCAAGCTCAAGTTGGTCCCAAATCAGTCCTTCTCAACAAGGCATCAATCTGAAGGTCGGTCATCTTAGCCCTACTTAGCATTCACGGTCAATAAATCAGATGAAGAATAAGCTAAATACAGCCACGCCCAGTCCACTTCAGTCTGACTCGACAACGATCGACTTTCTCATGCCGACATGCTTTTAATCCGACTTCATATTAACATGGGCACTCAGCATCACTACAGTTGTCGTCCGGCTGCCCAGCACAACACAAGACTACCTCAGCAGCTAGCATACTCAACGAGATCGATTCAAGCATGAGCCGTTATTAGCCCGAGTTTAGTACAACCACCTTCGACCAGTCTGAAGCAGCATATGCCGTCTTCTCACACCTGGCCTAACGTCACATCCCATGGCATGGCCCTTAGCATCAGTAAACTCTCAGCAAACTTAAGCAAAGAACAACCAATCTGATCATGGTTATCTGCACTTAGACTAGCTTCCCTCGGCCGGCACGCTCTGGGCAACTTTTCAAGCAGCACTCATCAGTCAAGGTCGGCCCAAGCATAACTGTCTCTGACCTGAAATCACTGCACTTTATGTCATCATGTCATAGCTGGCGCGCGTCCCGGTCTTTGCACTATGGTTCCTAGCAACATTTAGCCCAATGTGTCATTAAAGTCGGCCAAGGTCATGTTGAAGTATGCGATACTATATGTTAGATTGAGGAGAATATTTCTGGATATTTCTAATATTTAGGATCTGGAGGATATTTTCAGATCTGGAGAATATTTAGGATCTGGAGGATATTTAGAATCTGGAGGATATTTCGGATTTAGAGGAAATTTTGGGAATTTTCATATACTTCCCTATGTCTATATAAGCTACATCGGATCCAAAAGGAGGAGGGATAACAAAATCAAGAGATTAGATCAAGGTTTATTCTAATTAGGGTTTAGGCAATCCTAATCTTCTTCAATTCCTTTCTACACAAAATCAAATTTTTCTAGTAAATTTGATCATTGTAATCAATCTCTTGTACTCTTCTATTGATATTAATAAAGGTTTCTCTTTCAAAGTGGACGTACACTGACAAGACATCGATGGAATCACTATAAATCCCTGTGTGATTTAGTTTTTCGTTATTGCTCTATTATTTCCATTGTTTGGTGATTGTAATTGGCTTGGATAAGATTGAGATTGTTCGATTGGTTGTTTTTGCACTATTACCAAGATCTTGTTTTCCGCGGCATTGGAGATTTTTGATTTAAGCGGTCTTGAATCAAAATTTCTCCACAACATTTGGTATCAGAGCATTGGTGTTGGTAGATAGTTGTAGAAATGCCGGAATCAGGTTCAAATAATCCATCAACAGTTGGTCCAAGTGGTGTAGCTCCTTGTGTACGTGGGTCGTATGCAACTGCTGGTTCACAATTGGTTATCGATAAGTGGAATGACGATAATGATTTCGAAAAATGGCAATGGAAGTTGAAAGCGATTCTGAGGCGGAATCGAGTACATCGGGTGGTGTTTGATACACATTTATTGTCAGAGGACATCTCAGATGTGGAGAGAGAAGAAATGGAAGAGTGGGCATTCACTACACTTCAACTTGTCATGGGGGAGAATGTTATTTCCGAAATTAGTGGTGAGACGACTGCTAAAGGTATTTGGAACAAGTTGAAGGAGTTGTATATGAAGAAGTCACTCACAAATCGACTAATCTTGTTGCGGACTTTCTTTACCTACAAGATAAAGGAAGGAACTTCGTTAAAGGCGCACTTAAATGTATGATGATTTGCTAATGAAGATGAAGGCGGTAGATTTGAAGATTGAGGAGGAGCAGAAGGCGATGATATTGTTATGTTCATTGCCTGAGCGCTATACTGGGTTCTCAAACAGTTTGATCTATGGTCGGGATACATTGACTCTAAATGATGTCAAGACGGGTCTTCTTAGTGAGAAATTGTGAGATCAGATGAAGGAGCTGAGTGATGGTAGTAGTGGTGCTGGTAATGGTCAAGGTTTATTTGCGGAGGAAGAAAAGTCAGAGAAGAAGGGAAACCGGGGGCGTTCTAAGTCTAAGAAGCCCGGTGAAAGAGAAAAATCAAAAGAAAGAAATGGCAAGTGCTTTATATGTAAGAAACCTGATCACTGAAAGAATGATTGTCCAGACAAGGGGAATAAGGAAGTAGCATCTTCAACAGTTGCGGTGGAGAGAGATGTTGGTGAGGGAGACGTAGATGTTTTATCGGCAGTAGCATCAGATGTTTTGGGCAGCGATTGGGTGCTTGATTCGGGGGCTTCATATCACATGACGCCTAATAGGAATTGTTTTTCTTCTTATGTTGAATGGGAAGGAAAATCAATTGTTATGGGAAATGGTGCAGTTTGCAAGTCGAAGGGCATTGGATCCGTGCAAATTCGGATGTTTGACGGAGTGGTTCGTACTCTCACTAATGTGCGCTATGTTCTGGGACTACGGAAGTCACTTATCTCTTTGGGATAGTTGAATTCTTTAGGTTGTAAGATCACCATTGAGCGTGATAGCTTGAGGGTTTCGAAGGGTGCGCTTGTGGTTATGAAGGGTGCTAAAACTCACGGTATCTATTTGCTTCAAGGAGTGACCGTGGAAGGCGAAACTTGTGTCAGTGTTGATAGTTCTCGTGGCTTAGATGCTACACAGCTGTGGCATTTGAGATTGGGTCACGTCTCGGAGAAGAGTTTAGATATTCTTCGTCGAAGGGAGGTGATTGATGGTGAGAGTTTCAACAAGTTGGAGTTTTGCGAGGAATGTGTCATGGGGAAGCAAACTAGAGTATTATTCGGTGAAGGAAAACATGATTCAAGAGGGATTCTTAAGTATGTGCACACGGATGTTTGGGGACCAGCGCCTGTAGCTTCTTTGAGAGGAGCAAGATATTATATTTCTTTCATTGATGATTTTTCTCGAAAGGTTTGGGTGTATGTAATGTAGGCCAAGTCGGAGGCATTTACAAGATTCAAAGAATGGAAGGCTCTTGTTGAGAATGAGAATGGAAAGACTTTGAATGTTCTTAGGTCCGATAATGGCGGTGAATAAGTTTCCGGAGAATTTCTGAATTTTTGCAAGCATCATGGTATTCAGAGGCATTTTACTACACCGGGAGATCCGCATAATGGAGTGGCGGAGAGAATGAACCGAACTCTACTAGAAAAAGCTCGATGTTTGAGATTGACATCGGGTTTGTCTAAGGGATTTTGGGCTGAAGCTTTGTCAAGCGCGGTGCATATTATTAATCGGATTCCGTTCTTGTTAGACCAAAAAGTGGTTCTAACACCCAAATTGATTAAAAGCAAAATGAAATGAGATAAAAATAAAAATGAACACACAGGATTTATAGTGGTTCGGCGAAGAAATGCCTACGTCCACTTGTTTTTCTCTATTTTCACTGATTTAGTTGCACGTACAATGAAGTATTCACTCGATCTCTCTCACAACTCCCTTACAATCACTCAATTGTTTGAAAACAAATAATGAAAGAAGATTTGGATTTTCTGGGATTGCTGGAATTCAGGTCGTGAAGGTGGTTGAACTCTCCAAGTGCCAGAAAAAAGATCCTTTTCTTTGTCTCCAGACGGGGTATTTATAGGTGAAAATTTACTCAGAACTCGATCCGGATCGGAGCCACGTGTCATCCATCCCATTAGCCTCGGGTTCGGATGGATTTCTGTGTTGATAACGCATCAGAGCAGTGGACGTTGTGGGTAGGAACTGGTCATAGTCGCTCCTAATAACAAGGCGCTCATGCAGGAAAGTGACGTGAAAAAAGGGTTCGGATCGGAAGGGTAGGTTCTAGGGGTTCGGATCGGCGCTTCCGACCCGGATAGGATTAACTTAGGACTAATTCTCTCTTCTTTGTACTCTGCTCCGCTCCGCTTCGATCTATCTCTGCAGCAATTGGGTGGCTTTCCGATCCATCTTGAAGCAGACTGCCCTCCGATCCGAACATGTGCTCTCTGTTTTCAACAGCAATAGTTCACCGATCCGAACAGAAGACTTTATCCGATCCGAACCGATACGTTGTTTTGACCCGACCCGAATGATTGCAGCTGTCCGATCTAGGCTGTAGTGTCTTCTCCGATCTGAGTAGTGATGGTCTCTCCGATCTGAACCGAAGTCTTCTAATTAGAAATGCTCTTCAATGCTTGACATCTGGACTTTGTGTTGCCTAGTTCACAAAGTAGGCTAACATTTTGCCCCCTCAAAGGATGCTTCTATTGGAAACGGAGCATGCTTTGATTGCTATTGCGCAATACCTTCATCCTTCCTTTTGAATTCACATGTCAAGTTGTTGTTCGTCATCCTGTTCGGTTCGGGTTCCGACCCGAATGGATTTCCTATGCCTCGCAACAGACTAATGGGCCAGAAGGTGTGGGCTGTTGGGCTCGTACTTCGGACCGAGCGGAAAAATAGGAGGGGAATACGAGTAGCCACCTCCCTCCTGTATATATCCTCTGCCCCCATCTCCTTCTTTCTTTCTTCTTCTTCTTTTATTTTCGCTGTTCTTCCAGTAATTACTCCAAAGGAAAAACGAAAACCCTAACTTCTCAAAAAGAAAATCAAAACTCCTTTTCGCATCCTTAAATCAATTGTATCGGTAGGTCATAACTTCAATTAAGCTTCTCTTTAACTGATTTCAGTTGTGATTTGCGGTTTAATATGAATGATTTGAGCATATTTACGGTTCACTCTCAATGACACGGCCATCCCCTCCTCTACCACCGTCGCTGATATCTCTGCTACCACCTCGAAGCGTTGATAGGTTGAAGAAGGCGTACGCTTGCCCCTAATTGGAGCTGTTGATATGGGATTGGGTTCGGAGGTGATTGAGGAAGAAGAAGATGAAAAACATGAGAAATCGGTTCGGGCGAGGAAACATGGAAGATGGAGGAGGAGAGCAAAGTTTTATCTTTCCGGTTCGGGTCGGAAGAGTGGAAATGGAAAACAAGGGATAGCCTATCGGATCGGATCGGAGGGTGAAAACAGATAAATAGGGGGCGTCGGTATT
The DNA here is from genome assembly GCA_030737875.1 of Allium sativum. Taxonomy (NCBI): domain Eukaryota; kingdom Viridiplantae; phylum Streptophyta; class Magnoliopsida; order Asparagales; family Amaryllidaceae; genus Allium; species Allium sativum. The sequence goes on from CM060910.1 coordinate 244,548,378, forward strand.
CAAACTCATCCGATCCGTTCCTATTACATGTCTCCGAGTCGATCCGGTTGAATCATAACCTTTCATCCAGTGCACAACTTTTCTTCAGTCCGATCCTATGATGCCTGCCCGAACCGAACCGAGAACCATTCAATCTAAAGCACAAAATTTTGTCCAACTATTTAAAACAATGCTAGATATTACTTCCAACTTCATGAACAGTTAGGATAGTGCCTTGCGGACATAAATGAACATTAAGAACTACTCTGACCATCACTTTCTCTTCAAAGTTTTGCCTTACATTGTTGCATCTTTACTTTGCATTTCTCACATTCACTGCACACATTTTAGTTCACGCACGTGCACAGGGGGGTACGGGCTAATTTACTCTAATTCGTGCTATTGCTTCTTCAATAGTTCTATGACCATGAGACCCAGACGCTCTTCCAGACTAGCTGAGAGGAAAGAAGCCCCGGAAACCTCTAACAAAATCACTCTCGAGGACATATCTTCTCCGTCAGATCCAGAATGGGACAATGAGGGTCCAGACTACGGGGTTGGAAATCGAGAAAGCAACGAGGTGTCTTCAGAGAATGAAGTTTCTCTGGGTTTTGAGGAGGAAGGAGGGATTGGTGACGATCGAGCCCCTGATGAATTTGAATCGGCCGTTATATTGGAATCACCTCCAGATTCCGTTGAATCAACAATCGACAACGATCGACTTATCCGAATTTGCTTAAAGTACGGAATAATGAAAAAAGACACTCTAGTGCCTTCAAGCTCTGACCGTCCCCACAACCCTCCAGAAGGATATATGGCGGTCACTCGATTGATGTGCATGGTCGGCGCTATTCCTCCATTCTCTCCCTTCATCGTTGACTTTTTAAGACAAATGCGGATTGCCCCCATGCAGCTGCATCCCAATTCGTATGCCTACTTGCACACTTTGTATATAGCATACCGTGAGATCTTAGGCATAGAGCTCACGTTCGATGACGTTCACTTCTTCTATAATTTCAACCATCGGACTCGAGAGACTCCATCTTTCTGCTACTTTGAGTCAGTTCCAAAAAGGAAGATAATCTCAGCAACATTCAGCAGTAAAGCTGGAGATTCTAGATTAGAATGGTTCTACGTGAAGCGACAGCCTGGATGCGCCAGGAGGTGGACAAAATCAAGTAAAGCACTGATTTTCTAAATCCGGGCTCTATACACTTGAATCATCACCTTAACTTGTTTTCCTTTTCGTTTGCAGTCGACAATCCCAAACAGATATCAGATCAGGTGTTCTTTGATCGGATGCACCAACTTCTTAATGGCGATCAGAAATTCTTGACCATCGACGAAGTCCTTAAAGACGAATATCTTCACTTTCATGGGATGTTATCCGTTTTTCGTAGCATTGGCCATGGGACGGCTCCATACGCATATATTCCTCCAGTGGAGGTAGTCCCCGAGATAGGAGAAGGCTCAGGAGTTCCTACAGTGCCTCTTCGAACTTCACCTTCTCCATCTTCTACCCAAGATGACGAATTGGCTAACCTGGCCGAAAAGCATCGTGAAGGATATATTGCCCCCGAGGAGGCTACTTCTCCGGAAAAGTCAACTTCCTCCCAAGAGTCGCCACTCAATGCTTCCGAGGGGAATATCCCTAGTACTGATGACCAAATATTTCAGGGTTTGGGGGATCTCCCCTTACCTGAAACTATATACACTTCAGAGGATTTCAGGAAGGATCCTTTAGTCTTCACTTCTTCTGAAGAGACCACTCCCGCTAAGGCCAAAGAGCTTGTCCGTACTAGTCTAGCTTCAGATTCGGGTTGGTTGGGGGGAAACACACCACTTAGGATACACTTTATACAACGGCATTAGCATTCATTGCACCTCTTTCTCCGTGAATCCATTAATTCTAAATTTCGTTTGTTTTATCGTGCAGGTACGATGTCTCGATCCTACTATGATATCAGGAAGCTTCGCCGCAGCATGTCCAATCCACCTCAGGATATCGAGTATGATCGCCGGGATGATCGTGGTAGGGAGGAGAGAAGGCCTTATGATCCCTATCGTTCTTGACCCTCACGTTCTCGCTCACCTGTTCGGCCGGAACAAGAGAAATACAAAGGTTATCAAAGCCGCAGGGAAGAGGAGGGCAGACCACAATCTAAAGACTCCACTTCTTCCCATGAAAAGCGCAGTAGAGAGAGAACTCCTCCGAAAGAAACCGGGTCTCGGAGTTAGCACAAGGTCCCTGCTACTAAACGACCTAGGACAGACAAAGAATCTACCGAATCCTCCTCACACAGGGACACCGAATTGACAATCCCCGCTCCTCCCCCACTAGATGCGGAAACTGCAGTAAAGCGGGCATATTTGGAGGAGCAATTTCCCGAACATTACTTCGAGACTTTGACTTTTTTACCTGCCCTTGAACCTGTTTCTTCTAAATGGGCAGATGAGGCCAAAGCAAAGATAGATGCGGTGGAAAAACAGTATACTGAGATGTTTAAATATTCACGGAATCTTTCTAGAATCATCCGCACTCTAATCACGAATACTGATTCAATGCAAAAGACCGCGGAGGAGGATGCCAAGGCCTTAAAAGCTCTAGGAAAAGATTTGGAAGACACTCAAGCTCAGCTAGCTGTCGCTCAAAGGGACGCTTCTAACTTCAAGCAACAATTTGAGGACATGCAAAAACGTTACCACGACTTGCTTGAATCTCACACTCAAGAGCGTTCTGAGTTAAAAAAGCAAGCTGATGAGGCTAAGTCAGAAGCTGCTAAGACACGCCTTGCTTATGCTGACCTTGAGCGGAAAAATGCCGAGTTAGCACAGAGGAGTGCTGAACTAGAAAAGAAGAATGCTGACTTGCCTTCAAGGCTGTTGGAAGCAGAGAACAGGGCTGCCCTGGCCGAGGGCAATGTGGAGTGTGCTATCAAATCTGCGGAGGAAGCCCGCAAGCAATTATCTGAGGCGGTGGCTGATATTCAGGGTTTCGACGAACTAATGATTGAATTCTTCGCACATATCATCCGTCGCCGAAACATTTCTTGGATCGAAGATTACCCATCCACTCTAGTTCAAGTATGGAATCAAATTATTGAGTGGGAAAAAGAGGAGCTCAAAGTCGATTCTATCGATGAGGATAAGCTAATGGAAAAATACTTGATGGATGATGAACCGGAGCGCCTAGCTGAAGGGCGCCGCCTCATTGTTGAGGCCATGGAAGAAGAGAGACGGAAGTCTAAACAGAAAACTGTTCTCGAAGCTGGTTCCTCTTCTTCTGCCCCTGCGACTTCTGAAGTAGAGGGGTATGACCATGAAAATCCGGGAATTCCCCGAACAACTCTGCTATCCCCCATTCCTGAAGCAGCATCAGAGGTAGTAGTCACCCCTGCCGAGAAGTCTTCGGAAGGTATCCCTACCTTTTCTCCTCAATTTGTCAAGGCTATTTCTACCTTTCGCCACGTGATTGAGCAATCGATGAGAAACCCATTGTTTTCGCCTGAGTTGATAACCGTTGCTTCTCATTCTGTAGGTGTTGAGCCATCCGAAAAGACAGATGTGACTCAGGGAGCCACCGCCGGGACAAAGCCCGCAGAAAAGGCCAAAAGAGGGGAGGACAAGGCTGCTTCTATAGACTTGGGAGAAGGAAGTGAGCCGACTAAGGCCGCCACTCCCCAGGATGAAGAAATGATAGCAACTTTAAGGGATGACGGCGGTGACGGGGGTCAGGAAGAGGAACCAGAAGTTGCAATAGTCGGGGAGTCAAAAAATGCTGATAACGTTACTTTGGCTGCAATGAAAGCTGATCAAGACAAACGCTTGCAATTAAAAGCCGAAGAACTAGACCCTGAAGCCCTCAAGCCCCTCGCAGTTGTGGATGCGGGATCAAGGTTAGTTGTTAAGCTCTCAACTAGATATATTACAGAGGAACTCGCTAAAAAATCTTCTCTTGATTCCAGCGCTCCGCCCTCCGGGAAGAAGTCTACTGGCTCCAGCACCGTATCTTCAGGAAAAAAGAAGTCAAAACGAATCTTGACAGAGGCTAAGAAAGAAGCAAAGGATGCGGAGAAAGCCGCCAAGAAGTCCAAGGCTCACTCGAAATCTAAATAGTGGATTGCCTTGTGTCGTTTTAGCATTTGGTGAACCAACAATTGCTGCTACAAGGGCGGCTCTTGCACCTTCTTTTTTAGCTACTCTCATGTACAAATTCATTCGTTCGTAAATAAATAAAAAATAATTCATTTTCTGCAATGTCTGTTTGTCAGTAGTTCTGCACTTATGTAAAAATGCATGTCTTACTATAGTTATGAAATGAAGTTACGGAGGGAGGAAATATGCGTAAACATATATATGCCCCCAGTCAATTCTCACAAATTATTTAATGCTTAATCAAACAATCTGAATGCTCCCGATTTTCTGACGGGATAGAATTTCCTGTGTCGTCAGTGCCTGTCGTTTTTTCTGGCATTTCTTTTATACTCTCTCTCTCTCTGGAAAGTTAGAGTTCGAACTCAGCAATCTATTCATTCCCCGGTCTCTCAGCGGGGAAGAATTTCTTTCTCAGCGCTCAGTCGGAGACGCTTTTATACTCTCTCTCTCTCTCTCTCTGGAGAGTTAGAGTTAGGGGAAGAATTTCTTTTTCAGCGCTCAGTCGGAGACGCTTTTATACTCTCTCTCTCTGGAGAGTTAGAGTTAAGAATGTCGTTTTCTCATTCGTTTATGTCTTGTCGCACAAGTAGTCGCTGTGCTTTTTCTTATGTTTAAACTGTCTTTAACCTTTTCAGGTTTTGAATCATCCTGTATTCCATAATCACAACAGAATAATTAATGAATGTATATATGTAATGCATAAAAGTAAATAACACACAATATTTTATAGTGGTTCGGCTAAGTCGTAGCCTACGTCCACTTTATAGTCCTTCATTCATATCGTCAGATTTTCCCAAGGCAAGTCGTGCCTTATTACAGAGTTCATAAGAAAAATAACAAAAAGTACAGCATTTCTAATCCAAATATCGCATTAAGTGTTGGGCATTCCATGCTCTATGGACTTCTTCGCCATCTACGGTCGTTAACTTGAAGGTTCCTTTTTCAAGTTTCCGTTGGATGACAAAGGGTCCTTCCCATTTTGGACCGAGGTGAGGAAGGGATGGAAAGACTCTCTTTAGCACCAAATCTCCTGGTTCAAAAGTCCTAAGACGAACTTTTTTGTCGTAATAGCGTGCCATCTGACGTCGATGTCTTGCCGCATGCAAATCTGCTTCATCCCTTTTTTCTTCGACTTCATCAAGAGACTCAAGTAAGAGCGCCCGATTCGTCATCGGGTCATAATATGTCACCCTGTGGGAAGGAACTTCCAGTTCAACTGGAATTACTGCTTCTGAGCCAAAGGAGAGAGAGAAAGGGGTATGACCGGTGGTCGTCTTAAATGTTGTTCGATATGCCCACAAAGCTAGGGGCAATTCGTCAACCCATTTTGCCTTTGCACGCTCTAACCGTTTCTTGAGGATGGATTTTATTACTTTGTTTATTGCCTCTACTTGCCCGTTCGACTGCGGATAGGCAACTGCAGTATATCGCTTGTCAATCTTATACTTCTGGCAGAAATTTCTGAATTCAGTACTATCAAATTGGGTTCCGTTGTCAGTTATAATCGGCCTTGGGATCCCGAATCGGCATATAATATTTCTGACCACGAAACTTATCACCTTTCTTGCCGTGATCTTGGTCAAGGGCTCAGCTTCCACCCACTTCGTAAAATAGTCCACGGCCACTATTGCATATTTCGCTCCTCCTTTAGCAATCGGTAGAACTCCAATGATATCAATTCCCCATGTGGCAAATGGCCAAGGACTCACCATTGATTTAAGTTGGGTCGACGGTGCTCTGGGGATTTTGGCGAATCTCTGGCACTTATCGCAGCGTCGTGAATAATCAGCTGCATCTTTGTTAATTGTGGGCCAGAAGTATCCGTATCGCAATATCTTTTTTGCTAAAGTCTGACCTCCTGTATGATCTCCACACTCACCTTCGTGTACTTCTCTCAGTACACGCTTGATGTCGTCGTGTGCTATACATCGTAACAGGGGCATAGAAAATCCTTGTCTATAAAGAGTATCATCTTGTATGACATATCTGGTAGCCTTGCGGACTACAGCCCTTCTTTCACTCTTCTTTGACGGGAGTGTCCCATCCTTAAGGAAGTTCTTAATCGGGGTCATCCACGACTCCTTCTCCGGTTCCGCTTCAAAAGCGAACTCAACTTCCATTGATTCAAAGCTTCGCGATTCCAACGTTTCAATTGGAATTATTTCAGTCTCTTCTGAATTGTCGGAACTAGCCAGCTTTGCCAGCCTATCTGCCTTCTGGTTTTCAGCTCTTGGGATATGTGTTATGTTGTACCGCTCCAAGCTACTCAATAGCTTTCTCACTTTCCTGAGGTAGGCGATGAGTCGAGGTCCCCGAGCCACAAATTCCTCTCGCACTTGGCAAACAACGATTTTAGAGTCACAGAATATGTCTAACATTTTTACTCCGAGGTCTTTGGCAAGCTTCAGCCCGGCAATCAGGGCTTCATATTCAGAGTCATTGTTAGTCGCCGAAAATTCTAATCGTAGAGCATAATATAACGACCGTCCTTCGGGGGTGATTAAGACGATTCCAGCTCCGGACCTTCGATCGTTCTTGGCTCCATCTGTGTATAGTTTCCACGGATCTATCTTTAACTCATCCTCGGATCTAACCACTTTGTCATCGATTACTTCCTCCTCTGGGATGGTGAATTCCGCAATAAAGTCTGCCAGAGCTTGCCCCCTGATCGACTTTCGTGGTTGAAAATTCAAATCAGACTGACTTAATTCTATATTCCATTTGATCAACCTTCCCGATGCTTCGGGTCTCTGCAACACCTGCCTCAAAGGCTGGTCGGTGTATATGGTTATTGGATGAGCTTGGAAATAGTGACGAAGTTTTCGGGATGCAATTAGGAGGCTGTAAGCGAGCTTCTCAATCTTTGGGTAATTGCGCTCTGCCGCTGCTAATTTCTTGCTTACATAATACACTGGTCTTTGTACTTTGTCTTCTTCTCGAACCAGGGCTGTGCTAACGGCGTGAGCCGAGACTGCCAAGTAAACAAACAATTCTTCGTGATCTACTGCCTTTGACAAAATCGGCGGTTTCTCTAGCAGTTCCAATAAATTTCGAAAGGCCTCAACACAGTCCGGAGTCCACTCGAAGTTCTTCTTTCCTCTTTTAATCAAATCAAAAAACAGAACGCATTTGTCTGTGGCTTTGGAGATGAATCTACCCAGCGCCGCTACTTTCCCTGCAAGACTTTGGACGTCTTTAATTCTCCTCGGCTCTTCAATATTTCTAATCGCTGCTATCTGGCTAGGATTGATTTCAATTCCTCGGGAGCTCACAATGAAGCCTAGGAACTTTCCCGATGCCACTCCAAATGAGCATTTCAGAGGATTCAATTTCATCCGATATTTTCGCAGGATACCAAACATTTCCGCCAAGTCTTGCGTATGGCTGGAGGACTGTTTCGATTTGACAAGCATATCATCCACATAAACTTCCATAGTCTTTCCTATTTGATTATAAAACATTTTGTTCACCAAGCGCTGATAAGTGGCTCCAGCGTTTTTCAATCCGAATGGCATTACAACATAACAATACAATCCCAAATTTGTAATGAAGCTCGTATATTCTTGGTCTGGCACATGCATAGGAATTTGGTTGTACCCAGAATATGCATCCATGAAAGAGAGAAGTTCATGACCTGCTGTCGAATCTACAAGCTGGTCAATTCTGGGAAGTGGGAAACTCTTTAGGGCAGGCTTTGTTCAAATCTGAAAAATCAATACAAGTCCGCCACTTTCCATTCGGCTTCTTTACCAAGACGGGATTCGATATCCAGTCGGGATATGTCGAATCTCGAATAAATCCATTCTGCTTCAACTTCTCCACTTCCTCTTTGAGAGCAGCCGACCTCTCTGGGCCCAGCATGCGTCTCTTTTGCTTCACAGGCGGATGTTTCGGGTTTACATTCAATTTGTGACTTATAATGGATGGCGATATCCCACACATGTCAGCGTGGGTCCAGGCAAACACGTCCAAGTTTGCCTTCAAGAAGTCCGTTAGTTCTTTGGCTCGACGTGGGTCCAATTGAGAACCAATCTTCAAAACTTTTGTCGGATCAGTTTCATCAATGGGAATTTCCACTGTCGCTTCATTAGGAGTTGCATTCCTAGCCTCTGGTTCCTCGTCTTTTCTGGGATCCAGGTCTTCAGGCGTTCCTTTGGGCAACTCCTTCGGGGTCAATCTCTCTAATTGCTATGCCGAGCCCCCCTTTGAGGGAGACGAGGCATCTTTACTCTCGACGTCAAGTCCTTTCATCAACATCTTTAATTCGACCACATAGCAGGCCCGTCCGGAAACTTGATCCCCTCTCATTACTCCAGTTCCGGCTTCGGTTGGGAACTTAAGTAATAAACACCAAGGGGCGATACAAACTCTGAATTCAGCAAGGGCAGGCCTCCCCAAAAATGCATTATAAGGCGAATCTACGTCCAATACTACGAACTGAAGCATCCGCACTCTTCTGCGTTCTCCTTGCCCCAAGGTCATGGGCAATTCTATGTATCCCATGGGAGCTGTTGACGCCCCGTTGAAGCCTCTGATCCAACCTTCACATGGCTTCAAATCTTCAGATTCAAGCTTCATCTGATCGAATGACTTTTTAAATAAAATATTGACAGAACTTCCGTTGTCCACTAATACCTTATGGACCAAGGCCGGCCCAATAGTGGTAGTTATAACCAACGGATCATCAGTGGGTGATTGGATCCCAGTATTATCTCGGCTGCGGAATACCACGTCGTCAAACATGGTCTTCTGTTGTTTTATGGGGGTAATATCTTCCAAATCATCACCCTCATTCACATCTAGATGCTTGACAGCATTTACATACTGATCCATTGATCTGAAACTTCGGATTGCCGGGTGAGGTCCGCCCACTATGGAGTTGATAACAATTCCTTTACCTTTCTGCTGCGCTGTAGGCTTGGGAGCAGGTAGAATCTGTTTTGGAGCCTGCTCTCCTTGCCCCCTGTCCCTCGGGGCAACCTTGTATTCATCCAACTTCCCTTCACGCAGCAGCTTCTCAATCACATCCCTCAAATGCCGACATTCATTGGTTGAATGCCCATGAGTTCCATGAAACAAACAAAATTTCTCTGTCGCCATTTCTTTCTCGGTCGAATCACGAGGTGGCGGTCTTTTGTACTGCAACACATTGTACGTATCCAGGTAAATATTTTCCAGGGTGTCGTTCAATGGTGTATAATTCTCGTAGGTTTGGAATCGGGTTCTTTTGTTAGGATCACTTCCCCTATTTCTGTTTCTTCTGTTACCGTTCGGATTACGGTTATTGTTGTTGTTACCCCCGCTTCCAGCATTGTTATTTCCACCCTTGTTTCCCACATTTACTTCAACCTTGCCAGAACTTTCCCCAGATTGCTTCACGGAGATATTACTCTGCACATTTTCTTTTGAAGCCGTCTCAGACTTTCTCTTTCGGTTTGCCCTGGCCTCCTCTCGCCTTAAATAAATATCGGCTTTTTCATAGAATATCTCTCTTGTGGAGGGTGTCTTCCCAGAAAGGTAATCTCCAAACTCAGATTCAGGATCGACTCCTTCCTTTAATGTCATCAGAATAGTAGGCTCATGCGGGTCACTAACCTCAGTCACAGCTTGGTTAAAACGGTCAAGATATGCCCTCAAAGACTCTCATGGTGCCTGCTTGATTCTCGATAATTCAATAACACTTTTGGATTTTCGGGCATGGAGTCGGAACTGATTCATAAAACGCTCGCTCAGTTCCCTGTAATTCGAAATCGAACGAGGAGGAAGTCGGGTAAACCAGAACAGCGCCACATCTTCTAAGTAGATTGGGAATGCTTTGCACTTCACTTCATCAGGAGCAGCAGCAGCATTCATGAGCCACGAGTATCGCATCAAATGCTGTCCCGGATCAGTCCTTCCGTTGTACTTATCCATCTGTGGCAAGTTAAAGCGTCGGGGAAATTGGAAGTCGAGGATATCGTCGGTGAAAGGAGTATGGCTTCGCTCAATGCCATAATCTTCATTTGTATAGTTCCGGCTCTCGGACATGATCTGGCGAACCATTGCATGTACATCAGCATTAGTTAGGGGCCGCTCAGGTTCCCTGGCCCTAGTATCCGAGTTCCTTCTGGGCTCTTGTTCAGGAGATGCCCTTCTTCTTCGAGCTGCTTCTGCTCTATTCCGTTCCCTGCGCTCCCGGTCGATCTCGGGAGGAGGGGACTGGAGTCTTTGCCCCCGAGTGGGATCATTGTTTCCTAGCGCTCGTGCAATATCCTCACGAGATCCCAAAGATCCAAATGTCAGTTGCTCCACATTCTGAGGTCGTTCGAGCGGCCTTCGTTCACGGGGCCGCTCTTCCTCGGAAGATGAAGACTGATCCACTGGTGTGTGACGAACCGGTGATGGAGTTCTCTGTCAACGAAGTTCGCTAATCTCCCTACTCATGAGCCTCATATTCTCCTGCATCATGAGATTAGTGCGCTCATGGACTTTCATAGCCTCCCTTGTACTTTCAAGCATATCAAGTAGGCGCGAGAAATCTCCTTGAGTAATGGGCGCAGATGGGTTGACCTGATCACTGACCCTGGCGGCTGGAATCGGAGCATTCGTAGGGACTCGAGTGGAGGTTCCAACTTCACCAAGCGTCGGATCGGATCGGAGATAGGAGGTCGGGTCGGTTCGGAGCTGGGGAGCCTGGTCGGGTCGGTAGGTGGCAAGCTGCTCGGGTCGGTTCAGATTGGGGGAATGCACTGCTTCAGAATCTCCTACCCGGATCGGATCGGAGCTTTCCCCCTGTAGACGGCTCGGATTTCCTGCATTGGTTCTTCCTGCTGCTAAACGCTGCCCACGAGACCTTGTTACAACCGCATTTTGCTGATCTTCGCCAGCTCCATTTCCTCGACCAGATTGAACTTCTTTGCCTTTTCCTTTGGCCATGATTCTTTGACAATCACTTCAACAAATATCTAAGAGTGTAGAAACTTAAGGATTAACTTCTTTGAACTCAACGGTCCAAAAAGTAGAATGATAATCCTGGAAAACAAAGAATTCAGATGAGTTTCTCAGTGAAAGCACCAAAATGTTAGACCAAAAAGTGGTTCTAACACCCAAATTGATTAAAAGCAAAATGAAATGAGATAAAAATAAAAATGAACACACAGGATTTATAGTGGTTCGGCGAAGAAATGCCTACGTCCACTTGTTTTTCTCTATTTTCACTGATTTAGTTGCACGTACAATGAAGTATTCACTCGATCTCTCTCACAACTCCCTTACAATCACTCAATTGTTTGAAAACAAATAATGAAAGAAGATTTGGATTTTCTGGGATTGCTGGAATTCAGGTCGTGAAGGTGGTTGAACTCTCCAAGTGCCAGAAAAAAGATCCTTTTCTTTGTCTCCAGACGGGGTATTTATAGGTGAAAATTTACTCAGAACTCGATCCGGATCGGAGCCACGTGTCATCCATCCCATTAGCCTCGGGTTCGGATGGATTTCTGTGTTGACAACGCATCAGAGCAGTGGACGTTGTGGGTAGGAACTGGTCATAGTCGCTCCTAATAACAAGGCGCTCATGCAGGAAAGTGACGTGAAAAAGGGGTTCGGATCGGAAGGGTAGGTTCTAGGGGTTCGGATCGGCGCTTCCGACCCGGATAGGATTAACTTAGGACTAATTCTCTCTTCTTTGTACTCTGCTCCGCTCCGCTTCGATCTATCTCTGTAGCAATTGGGTGGCTTTCCGATCCATCTTGAAGCAGACTGCCCTCCGATCCGAACATGTGCTCTCTGTTTTCAACAGCAATAGTTCACCGATCCGAACAGAAGACTTTATCCGATCTGAACCGATACGTTGTTTTGACCCGACCCGAATGATTGCAGCTGTCCGATCTAGGCTGTAGTGTCTTCTCCGATCTGAGTAGTGATGGTCTCTCCGATCCGAACCGAAGTCTTCTAATTAGAAATGCTCTTCAATGTTTGACATCTTGACTTTGTGTTGCCTAGTTCACAAAGTAGGCTAACAGTTCTCGGCTATTGATAACAAAATTCCGGAGGAAGTGTTGAAAGCGAAGAGCATTGACTTGAGTTATCTTCGTGTATTTGGCAGTCCTGTTTATGTGCATGATCCGGAGAATGCTAAGCTCTCACCTAGAGCTTTCAAAGGGATTTTTCTCGGTTATATGGATGGTGTCAAAGGTTATCGGATTTGGAATCCGGAAACCAAGAAGGCTATGGTTTCTCGTCATGTTACTTTTGATGAGTCGACTATGTTCAAGGAGAACGAAGGCTCATCGGATGTTCCGGATTTGGTTCATGGTGAATCAAAGGAGAATGAAGTTATTCTCACTTTCAGGCCTAGAGAGAGTAGAGTTGTTGTTGGTGCTTGCGAGGTGAATGCGGTTGATGTTACATCACATAGTCCACAAGATTCCTCTAGTAGTGTTGGTGATGTGCACGAGCCTAAAGAAGATTCAGTTCAAGGTGGAGCTGAAGAAAGACCGGGTGATGGCATTACTACTCGGGTTGGTCGTCGTGCTATAAGGCCACCCGAAAGATATGGTGATTGGAACTATCTTAGCTTTTGTGAGAATTTGGACTATGCTCTTCATGTAGTCCAAGATGAGCCGATGGACCTTGATGACGTCATGGATTCGAGTGATAGCTTGAAGCGGATTTACGCCATGGAGGAAGAGATGCAATCGTTGATGAAGAACCAGACTTGGAAGTTGGTTCCACTTTCTCAAGGAAACCGTGCTATTGGGTGCAAATGGATATATAAGGTGAAGGCGATAGAAGATACAAAGCTAGGCTAGTGGCTAAGGGGTTTGCACAGAGGAAAGGAAAGGAGTATGATGAGATCTTCGCACCGGTTGTGAGGCATACTTCTATCCGGATATTACTTGCATTAGTTGCTATTTACGACTTGGAGTTGGAGCAACTAGATGTGAAAACCGCCTTCTTGCATGGAGACTTGGATGAAGACATCTACATGGAGCAACCGGTAGGATTTGTTGTAGAGGTAAATCAGAACTAGTTTGCAAGTTGAGGAAATCACTATATGATTTGAAGCAATCACCTAGGCAATGGTATAAGAGATTTGATCATTTCATGCTTGAAAGTGGCTTCCATCGAAGGATCAAGGATGTTCGTGTATACTTCAAGAGGTTAGGAAATGATTGTTGGGTGTATTTACTCTTGTATGTGGACGATATGCTCATTGCTTCTAAGGACAAGGCAAAAATCAACAAGTTGAAAGAAAAATTAAAGGCGGAGTTCAAAATGAAAGATCTTGAAGAAGCAAGGAAAATCTTGAACATGGAAATTAAAAGAGATCGAAAGTGTTTTGAGTTGAGATTGACTCAAAAGGAGTACATTAAGAAGGTGCTTTGCCGGTTTAGCATGGAGGATGCAAAGGCATTAAATACACTTTTACCTTTACATATAAAGCTTTCGAGTAAGGAATCACCTAACGAGGAGAAAGACAAGGCTTATATGGAAAAGGTGCCATATGCTAGTGCGGTTGGAAGTTTGATGTATGTCATGGTGTGTACAAGACCCAATATTGCAAATGCCGTCGGGGTGGTTAGTCGGTATATGGCTAATCCGGGAAAATCGCATTGGGAAGCCGTGAAAGCTATATTGAGATACTTGAAAGGCACAGTATCTCATGGTCTTGTTTTATGTGGTAGTGATGGATTGAGTTGCAAGTTGGTTATTGTGACTCGGACTACGCCGGTGATAGGGATCGGAGGAAATCAACTTCCGGGTATGTCTTCACACTTGGTGGTACGACCATTAGTTGGAGATCGAGATTGCAAACCGTAGTTACTTTATCCACTACGGAGGCGGAGTTGATAGCTGCTGTGGAAGCGGTAAAGGAGACACTCTATTTGAAGCGACTATTGTGTGACTTGAGTTTCGAACATGGGAGTATCGATGTTCGATGTGATAGCCAAAGTGCTATACATTTGGCATTTAACTCACGAACGAAGCATATTGAAGTGAGAAAGTCATTTCTAGTAGCCATGGACGAAGACAAACAAGTATACCTTCGAAAAGTGCACACAAAAGATAACGCGGTGGACATGTTCACTAAGGCATTGCCGATTGGAAAGTTCAAGCATTACTCGAACTTAATTCACTTGGAGAGATGCTAGGTGTCACGTGGTGGCACAGTTGAGAGAGAAACTTGGATGTAGAAGAGTATCGGTGAGAGGTTAGTGTTCTATCTTCATGGTAAGTACTTGTTTTCACTTCCGAGTACATTGTCTTTTGGTGAGACTGGTTTAGGAGTTGGATGTTTCAACACTTCATTGACGAGTGGGGGCTATGCCTGAACTCGTTAGTGAAGTGCAATGGGCGGTGGCTATGCCGGAGTTCATTGGGGAAACATTTAAGCTTTCTTGATTGAAGATAAAAGGAAATGCTTGGGTGCATTGAAGTTTGTGATGTAGATGGATATAGTATCGATGTGGAGTGTTGAAGTATGCAATACTATGTGTTAGATTGAGAAGGATATTTCGGGATATTTCGAATATTTAGGATCTGGAGGATATTTTCAGATATGGAGAATATTTAGGATCTGGAGGATATTTCGGATCTAGAGGAAATTTTGGGAATTTCCATATACTTTCCTATGTCTATATAAGTTACATCGAATCCAAAAGGAGGGACAACAAAATCAAGAGATTAGATCAAGGTTTATTCTAATTAGGGTTTAGGCAATCCTAATCTTCTTCAATTCCTTTCTCCACAAAATCAAATTTTTCTAGTAAATTTGATCATTGTAATCAATTTCTTGTACTTTTCTATTGATATTAATAAAGGTTTCTCTCTCAAAGTGGACGTACACTGACAAGACGTCAGTGAAACCACTATAAATCTCTGTATGATTTAGTTTTTCGTTATTATTCTATTATTTCCATTGTTTGGTGATTGTGATTGGCTTGGATAAGATTGAGATTGTTCGATTGGTTGTTTTTGCACTATTACCACGATCTTGTTTTCCGCGGCATTGGGGATTTTTGATTTAAGCGGTCTGGAATCAAATTTTCTCCACAACAGGTCATTCATCTTCTAGCCACAAAGGGTTGCAAAAGTAGTGATAAGCCATACATCCAACTGTACAAGATAATGTAGCGAAATAACTGGAAATGGATTTGCTTTTCTAGCCACATAATAACAATTGACATGTTTCTCGGCTACTCGTTGATTCATGCATTTACATCTACCTCCCACCAGCCCATGTGATCAGATCAATCGCCAAACATGCTTTTCGCCTTTTCCACAGAGAATCTTAGCTATCCATCATTTACTTCAACCACTATAAATATCACATGCATTGCAACTTTATAGAAGTTGAAAAATATTAGAACTCTGGTCAGTTCTCTACCTAGATCTCTCCTCACATCAAATCAAAGCCTTAAATATTTTGTTTTGCTTGCATACTTCATCATCTTTCACTTTTAAGTCTAATGATTAGCAAGTAGTTTTTTCCTTTCATGGCATAGCCAAACTAATTACGATGTTGGCTAAAACTCCAATCACCATATTACAATTTTCATTTGTTAATATATATGTAACAAAGTGGGTATTGTTTAGACAAAACTTCACATTTTCAATTAAATATGTATACAGCTACGTATGTATTGTTTAGATAAAACTTTAGTTTTCCAAGTAAATTATTATATGTGTAGCAAAACCAGTATTGTTTAAACAAAGCTTCATTGTTTAATGATTCCACAAAAATGTATCACTTTATGTCGAATAGCTAACATTGGTTCTCAAATGATCATACTTAAGCACTATGTATTTTGCACAATAGCTACATGAAACTTCCATTGCTGTTTAAAATATATTTTGCGTTTTTGACTGCTGATATTTATGCATCATAACCAATTATGAAATGCCTAAGTCACATTCTTGATCCATGCAATATATTGATAACAATATAAATTTGATAGGATTATTTTATTTCATATAAATAAGTCAGTTTTTTTTTTTTTTCCAAATTTATGTCATTCTCCAGAATAAATTAAAATATACCATTTTGACAAGATTCTACAAGTCTTGTTTTACTACATGATTGTAATAACAATTATTTTAACTTTAACATACATAACTTATATGCAACGATTTATTTTGATTGGAATTCTACAATAGTTCCTTTTATTTGAAGGTTTAGATATTATGCTTCATGTAAACATATAGTATTTATGCATACCAATGTGACTATAGGTTAAAATGTTAGCTCATATGCATCCCTTAGCTTCAATATTAAGATGTAAAAATATTTTCATATTTAGCAAAACAAAAGCTAGATTGTTTTGTTTGTCATGAAGAATTTTTGTTAGAAATATACTCATAGTATGAAGAGATAAAATGCAGTGTTTTCTTTCTTTGTCTGTGGTTCATTACTCAATATCATCCGTTGACTACTAAATGAAAGTAAAAAATAATGCTAGTTTGAGGGTTGTTTTTATAGTAGCAAGAAAGGAGAATTAGGTTGCAACTTTTACGGTAGTTTTAACGAAATGTAAACATATAAATAACTACATAGTTTATAATTTTGCATTCCGAATCATTATTTTTCAAAAACTAAATTTTGCATTTTAAGGTGCAGTCAAAATACAAGCTATTATATTTGCATACAAATAATGCCCAACACCCTAAGTCACTCGGAGAGAGAATTTGACCACAGCAACTTGCTTTATGTTACGAAAAGAGTGTTAATGTGTCACTTGAGCACAAAATTTTAATTTGTAGGTCAAATCTAAAAATCAGGACAGTTTAGCTACTAGTGCTTAGGAATGTTCAAGTGTCGTATAGCTGTGCCTTGCTCAAGTTGAAGTGGAAAAATACATTAAATAAAGTTCACACTATTTAATGTGAAATACAAAAGGACAACCAGACTACAAGATTGGTTTCCCTAGAAAAAAGGGGCTTTGATGCACTACAAAAAAACATGATTTGTTTCAGAATTCAGGATACTTCCAAAGACACGTCATTACTTGAAATTCTGATGCAAAAACCAAATGATCAACATCTTGGCTCTAGCTATCTACTTTTCAACTCGTTTTGATTCTTCTTCAATCGGATATCTAATTGATATTTATCAAGAAAAAGTTTTCAATTCTTTCTCCTTTTACTAGTTTTCTCTCTAAATTTCTTTGCAAACTTTTTTTCCAGCTTCTCAGATTTGTCAAAGAAACAGAGAGTAATCAAATCAAATTTTTAGAAACAAAATACGAACTTAAAGATTAATCCGTTCTTAAACATCATCAGCCAGGCCAAAGTTCTCAACCCACCTTGCTTGCCTCCTAATATAATATATGGCTTGCTTTAATGACCTTGCGTTAAGCATAAATTAGTGCTCTTTTTTTTAAAACTATTTTCAATTTTATATTCAGAGACAGGGAAAATATGTTTAAATATCTTCATGGCTTTTCAAAGTTATTCCTCCCTCCATCTCCCCCTTTAGATATTTATAAAATTTGAATCAATCCATTAAAAGATTTTGAGTTGTGTAGCATACTGAACTTAACATACGAAGAATTCAACCAAAAATGATACTTAAATTTAATGAAATTTTATGACACTTGAATTGATAAGGCTAAGCCCAAAAATGGGATTTATTTATTAGCTTCACCGAAATGTTCGGAGCCCATTATGTATTGACATTCTGTAAGTATCTTTTTGTTGCACAGAAGACGATCATTTAATATAAGAGCTTTACTTCAAGAGAAAAATGAATCAATTAGTGATAAGTTTTTCTTTACCATTATTAATAATTTTGTGCAATAGTTTATATTTCTGAGTTTTCATGACAAAAAACATGGTAAACAAAACCCAATGTAATACAGATATTTATGTTACATGTACATTACATTTTCCTTTTGTTAAGAATCAGTTAGCTGTGTTGCAGCATAGCGGTTTTTCATGTAAAATATATTAGCAAGTTTTTTTATACTTTACATATAATATATTCCAATTGTTGCATGTATTCAGTATCATAATGAATTATTCCGGGAGAAGAATTAAACTCAATGCCCTACTCCAATGTTTGATATTCGAGGTATCTACCATTTTCCAAACCTTTCTATCTTTTATACATTTATATATATGTGGGTGTGTGTACACACACACAAGTGCGAACCCGTATTGCGCTTACGGGCTTCACCAAGATTTTGTTTAGGGGTATGTTCTAAGATTGTCAAAAAACCTTGATTTAGCGGATGCAGCATAGGCCGAAAAAAGGTTCGTTGTATGTGAAACATAATATTTAAAGTTAATTAATTATCATTCTTACATTATATGTGTAGAAGAAACCAAGGTTTGAAAACTCGATTTCGGTCTCGGTTTCGGTCATTTGAAAATTTACTAGTTTCGGTCAATTTCGACGGTTTCATCAGTTTCGGTTTTTGTTTCGGTTTCGGTCCAAAAATCAATCTTTTATTTTTTTTTATGTAGAAGTTAATGGTAAATGTTGCAAATCCACATAGAAGTATAGTCTACAAAAATATTCAAGTTACTCTTGGGCAAGAATAAATTGAAATAGACATTCTTAGTTCCAATATATAAATTCAAAGCCAAAGCCCATACCAATTCAAGCCCATTCCAAGAATATTCCCCTAATTCTTATGAGCACAACCGACAGCCCATAGCCATGTTTAACCCCAATTAGCATGTCTTTCACGGAACCAGAAAACGAATTGGGAAAAAAAATGAAAAAATGAAAAGACGAAGCCGGAAAGGGAGAAGAGAACCAAGAAAAAAAGTGCGTTGCTTTTCCTCGAAGACGAAAATCGAACGTCGAAGCTTGCTTTGCTCGAATTGGGTTATTTGTATGCTCGAGTTTGCTATTCTCGATCTAGGGTTTGCTTTTTTTCCTCAATCGATGCTTTGTGTTGAAGCTCGAGCTGTGTTCTTTCTCCGATGTTCACTGAATCGCGATTTAGGTTTTTTTTTTTTCCTCTTTACGAACCGAAACGAGAATTTCCAGTGTTTCCGTCCCGGTGACTTCCGAAACCGAAACGAGAACGACGAGATCTCGTGGTATCGGACGAGTTTTCAAACTATGGAAGAAACTAACATTAATTAATCTTATATTACAAAATCAAAGAGTATGATGGTTACTCATGCTAGATTTAATGGTTATAACAGATTTCTATAATATATTGAACACTTATGTCTCAAAATTAGCTCTTTATGTTAACTTTATTGAATTTTTAAAAAAGAAAATTAGTCAAATCAAGCTCGATATATTAATATTGCTAAAGCAGTTGTCAAAAAACCTTGATTTAGCGGAAGCAGCAGAAAATAGTGGAGCTAAAAACAGATCTACTGTTCATCAACGCTAAATTGAAATAGCATAGTAGCAGAAAAGCGCTACGAGCTATAGTGGATATTGCTTTAGCTGGGCTTTAACTGCATAGGTGTGAAATAGTATTTTGCAACTGATTCAATTATAATTATTTGAGCTTTTGCATTAGTATATTTATTGACAAAAGATAATAGTAATAAATATTGTGTGCTATATTCTTTTTTAGGACCAAGGTAAATTGAATGGTTTTATAAACTCGGGAATGAGAGCACCAGAAAGTCCCTCCACTTTATGTAACTAAAAATTGATTTAATTTTTTCATTGTTGTCGACCCTTGCACCACTTCATTAGCCCTGATGTCATAACCAAATAAGCTACCACTTTTGGACATTATATTCTAATATTTAGAATAGCTAAATAATTATAGCATTACTTCTGATAATCATACCGTCGTATGGTAACTGACGTAATATAAAATTTTAGCATAATTTAAAGCAAAATAATTATCATAATGAGTTGCTTGTATTTAATGCACAATGCCAATTATGAGATATGCCAAAGTTAAACACAATGCTATATTTTTGAGATCTTGACTTATCAAACATTTCATTGAAATCAAGTTTCAAGAAAGGGGGGAAATTATGTGTTTTATCTCGTATATTTTGCTCAATCAAAATAGTAAATCATTTCTTAGAGTATTTATAATGTTTGAACAGAATTGTGCACAGGCATGTTCAAAGTTTCTAATAATTTATGAGTAAAAGCATCTTTTTTAATTTCTCGGGCACTTTGCTTATTCACAGTGTAATAAGCACTGCCATTCTTCTTCAGTTCTGCATTCCTAGAATTGATTCTATGCATGGATATAACAAGTTTGCTAAATTCGGAAGATGCAATTGTTAGCAGGAAAACATACTAATGTGTAGTAGCCCTAGTGTGAATGTTTTAACATCACAAAACATGTTGGTAATTATTTATTTAGTTGGGAGTACTACTTAAGTCGTTCACAAAACCAACTGGCCACCGTGAACACTAGCTTCTTAGTATTTATCCAGCATCTTAGTTGTATACTTCCCGATGTGGGACTTATATTCTCAACAAAACATATTACCCCAACATATGCGTGTTGAGTAGGAAAAAATTTCCCTAGAAATTAGACCAATTATCTTTGAAGGAAGACGCCTGAAAAAATTTCTGCCAAAATAAAACAAAATACCAACGGGAGGAAAAAATAAAGTAGTATACCTGGATTGGTGTTCTCGTTATTCTGTATGTAATTTTGGTGGTTCCTAGTTGATGATTTTTGCAATACAAGTTCATCTGGCCTCTCAGATGGAGCTGAAATAGAAGATGGCATATTTGCTGAAACTGCAACATACAAAATGAGTTCCAAGACTTAATGTGCAAGTCATGAATTCACAACATAACACGAGCAGGTACTGAATTAGAATGATATCATTTAGACATGCAGATATTATGTCAGACCATGCCAAAACGATGAATACATAAAATTGACTTTAGTTAATCCAAGCTAGGGTTTTTCCAGCAAGGTCACCTTATCAGTACCAAAAAAACATAAAACAAAAACAAAAACAAAAAGCAAAAAAACCCTGCTATCATTACTAATTCTATCGATAAAGCAAAACTAAAAAACATTATCACTACCGGCAGTCTGATATTATGAATAGGTTAGCAATGATCAGTACGGTAAATTTACCGTTAAGGGGGGAAAAATAGTATATTTACACTTAAGCAATGGATGACTCAAATTTATCTTACTCAATACTAAATCCACTGAAAAATATATATATATATATATATATATATATATATATATATCATTATTGATGTATATTTCAAATGACAATATTTTGAACTGAACCAACACAGCTTATAGATAAATTGAATTTTCATTAAAAATAAATGAAGTTCAAAAAATATTAAAGATAAACAAAATTATAAAATCATAAAATCACCCAAACTATACCCTAGAATATGAATTACTCATAAAATATCAACTAATTAGTGGTTAAAAAAATAGAATACAAAAGACTAATAAATTTGTTGTTACGTTGACATTTTGCTACTTACATCTACAGACAACGTCAGTGAATTTACCAGTCTGATATCGGTTGTAAAGGAATACTGGCAGGGGCAGAGGGAAGTTAGGCCTGGTGAGGTCACGTGACCTCACCAGAAACTCAGCTCATATTTAAATAAAAAAAAAGGATCCGTAATGAAAACACGCAAGGAGGAAAGAAACGATCTTTGCTTCGTTGCGCTGCGCCTGCTTCCATCAAAGGTCGGCATCACTTCCGCGTCTTTCTCTGAGTTATTCTTCGCTACAATCTACAACTATGGGTAATCAGCTAAACCTGTTTATAATTTCTGCCAATTTGAATTTAATTTTTAGGGTTTTGCTTGAATCAATATCAACTGGGGCTACTGATTTGAAAAATACGCAGCAATCAATTAATTTATCTGATTGGATCTGGTTATATTACTGCTTGTTTTGAAAAATATGCAGCAATCAATTTGGTATAAAATGCAGCAATCAATTTGGTAACCAGATGAAGCCAGATAAATGTAACAATCAATTTGGTATAAAATATACTGCGTATTCACCAGATAATCAAATTGGTATAAAATATACTGCATATTCATCTGCGTTTGACAAAAATATGCAGCAATCAATTTGGTATAAAATGTAGCAATCAATTGAGATCAGAAAAAATTATAACAGCAGCAGCATTTTTATCTGATCTGAAGATTTGCTAAAAAATTTCAAAAGATCATTTGAAAACATCTCAAACTAAGTTGATTCTTCTACAAGCGAAGTAACCCTGCATGTTATATTATATGTTATATTTTATTCTTAAAAAAAAAAAAAAAAAAAAAAAATTGGGGGCTATCGCCCCCGAACCCCCCTCGCATTTTCCTATTGTGACCTCACCAACAATTTTTCCTGGCTACGCCACTGTATACTGGTTTGTTAATTTTTTGTTACCAGTGATGCTGTGATAATACGGCAATGGTAAAATTACCATTACCGTAACAAACCTCCTAGCATGTAATGAAGTCTATGTCATGTTTGAGATGAACATGACAAAGTCTGAAATACATTGAAATTATTATAATCGTTCAAAATACTATAATTGTGATAAGAACTACATATCCCTAGTATGGAAGGAGCAAACCATGAAATACATTGAAGGTTTATCTATGTACACGCTCGCATGTGCATACACAATTGATCACTCTCTTTATTGCTATAAAGATTATGACATTGTTCAGCGAAACAAATTTCCTATGGCGATGAAGACAACAACAATAACAATAATATTGTAACAGATAGCTAACATGGATGAACCTGATGAAGGGGAATTCCACCCTTGTGACCCAAAGAAATAAATCTTCTCATAGTGAAGCAATAAATTTGTATAGTATTTGCGCAGAACAAAAGATGCATTTGTGGCTGTAGATGGTAAACTGAATGAAGCAATAATCTCTCTCCATTTTCTATCTTTTATTGCCTGAGAATTGAATATCTTGGAAGGTCGATAAGTAAACTAACTACAAAAGTGGCTGAAATGCATAGTCATAGTAACAGCCTTAAAGTTCAAAAAAGATAAGACGGGTTAGAAGTGTTCCATATTGCATTTTTATATAATAGCACATTGACATGGCAGACAATGCAAAGATATGTAAATTGCAGCAGTTACAGGTGAAGTACATATCTACATTGCTGAAAACAAATGGTGCATATTCCAATTTTTGCATGGCATTATATACCACAATGGTCACCAGTACAAATTTTCTTTTTCTAGCTTGACCTACCTGATGATAATAATCGCCATATTAATATGCATCAAGTAAACTTACCAATTAATACTTGTGTATTGTTTATTCTTGATGACCCCAACTGAATATTTGTTGCTGTCATTCGTAGACATTGTATGCATACATTAGAAACTGAAATAATGACTACTGTGGTAGTATCAAATACTATATCATCTCCCAGAATAGATCAATACATAGATTATTATATTAACATACAATGTTTGGTTACCTTGTCGATACCACCACGAGAAGTCACTTCTACAAAAAATTGATGAAGATCAAGTTCTTTCCCTGCTATAACAGGAATCCTGACGAAAGGAAAAGGAAAAATAATATCAGCTGATGGATTGAGATGAATCAGCATTATCAAAATCGGAATCATGAACAATAAAATTAGAAGTTCAGCCATGTCATTTAGCACTAATTTAGATATAACTAACATAAAAGGAGGCACACTCTTAAAATACTCAATCGTAGTATTTCAACCTTTAAAGCTAGAACAAGATCAAACAAATTGATGAATTATAATTCCTGGACTGGAGATAATATATAATAACAGGTGCACTAACTGGGAACCACACAAGGAGCCGAATCCTGGGGCACGTCTAATCTTGGAATATACTCTCATATATCATATATCAAACAAAACAAGATGAAGAAATTATATTACTAGAACTGAATAATTATAAATTTTAAATATTTATTTTTGAAATGATACCATCAACGAACGGATAAATTGAAATCTTAAATGCATAACGTGAAATAACTTAATCTCCTAAAATAAAAGAATGTTAACCAAAAAAAGAAAAAAAGAAAAAAAAAATGTCTCCCAAGTCCCAAAAGTTAATAAGGTGCTCCGATCACATGTTATCAGGCGAGAATTAATCCAACTAATTTTTGTATTCTTCTTCTTAATCTGACCTATAACTTAACTAAATAAACAACAGTACAATAGATGAAGTGCTTGAACTCTCTAGTTTTAAAACCGAGGACTGGAATCTTAGCCAATAAATCACAACCAAGATCTCGATAAAGACACGAAACTCATCCAAAAGTGATATCAAGCAAGATTTTGTTGAGATTTTTTTCCCTCCTATGAGCAACTCAAAACAATATTATGGGAAAGATCTTCAACAATCAAAATCTCAAAACTATACAATTCATATATCATAGAATTAAATCATTAAACACCACATTTATCACAATAAGAATGCATAGTATCAAACATCCCATCCCCAAACCCTTTTTTAATCAATATAAAAAATCCTCGTAAACTTCAAAAAAAATGAATTATACTTATCATATGATTTATAAACAGAGAGCGTTTAACAATATCTGTGTGCTAAATGCAAAGGCAACATGCTACAAGAGTACTGTTTGCTATTTCTTGCCCATGCACTACTAATCTGTAATCTCAGAGCTGACAAATCCAAGCAATGCGACTATTACAATTTATTTTGACTTTGAGGCCCATACCATTACAGCATACATTGACTTGGGCATCACTGCATTGCAGACAAGACTCTTAAATCTTAATACATACAAATAAATACATTGTATTCGCTCTTATATGCTAAATATGGTAGCTTGGAGTGGAAGTATCATCAGTAGTAAAATATAGAAAAGATTGGCAGTATAGAACATGAGCTCACTTTAGCTTGGTTCCCATGGTAGTGTGCAACTTTGCAAGAGTATCCATGAACAAGCTACGATCCACAACTACTTCATTGTACTTAGCAAGTGGCTCCGGATATTTATGTTGAAAATTTGCCTGAGATTTCGTCGCTGCTTCTTGATTCCCTTTCTCCGAGTCCACCATCCCAGCATATATATCAGTCACCTCAAACACCGAAGTATTATTGTTCCTGAAGCAAAACTAAGAGAAGTTCAGCCAGTACTCATCATAGCACAAAATATAAGATCACAAAGGCCTAGAATGATTGCAGAAATCGCGAGATCGAAAATGCGATTTGGAAGGAATCACAGCCCAAGTTTTAACTTGGTTCGCAAACCGTGTAAAAATGCACGATCCTATTTCAGAACGTGGAAAAGGAAGCAGCAACAGCAGCAGCGACTGCAGCAAACCTGAATTGAAGAATCCACGAATTAAGAGGCAAATTTCAGATCTTTTACCTCTTCTGATTTCTGATTCTGCCTACGCGATGCTTGCCACTATCAGAGGGCCGCCGTTTACGCCTGCTCCGTCACTTAATCCAGTTAAACTTATTCAAATATTTCTATTATTTTATATTTATATCCACGTATATAACTTAATTATATAACCAAAAATTTAAGTTGTCTAAATTGATTTAATTAACAAATATTTCTTATCATAGTAAAAAATGAAAAAATTTATGTGTATTCACTCCAAATACCTACAATTTAAAATTTTATTATCATTTACAAAGTGTTTCCCGTTTCATTTCTAATATTTTAAAATTAAGGTCGCATGATATAGTTAATTACATAATAGGGAAATTATTTAAATAATTAATTTTAGCAGTCGTTGATTCGCTTGATAAATCGCACTAATACCAACCATACCCATAATTACAGAAATAAGAAAATAATTCATTCGAATATATGAATATGTAAGTCACACAACATAAAGTATATACACAGATAATAATAACAAGTTTAGATTTTAGTTCATTTTTACTCGTGTATTTACCCCATATTGCATCTGCTAATACCCTAGTTATTGATTTTGATGACAACAACCATATGAACATTACTACTGACGTATCTTCGAGCTGTGCAGTTACATCAAATATATTATGGGGACATTTATTAAGATAAACAAGAGTACAAAAGAAGAATTATAGAAAAAAGATAATCAGAGCAATGAAAAAATTATAAAGTAAGGATAACCAAAGGTAATGAAGACCAAAACCTATTAGAAAAGAATGCTGAAGGGCGGAGGTGTTTGAAGTGATGAGGACTTGGTTGAATCTTAGAATATCTTGTTAAAAATATCATGGCAATTATACTTGAAGCTCATCAACTATTGGCCTCAACCGAATTACCAAAATCCACAAACATAAGGAAATTTGATACCAAAGGGATGTTGACATGGGGGATAACACATGTTGATATGGTAGGAGGGATGTCGACATGGGGGATTGGTATGTCGACATACTAGTCTTTTTTCATATTTTCAAAATTTAAACGAAGAGACATTTCCCTCCATTCCTTCACCAAAAGACACGTCTCTTCAACTATTATATAAAAGCGTTTGAAAATGATTTTTTTTTCATCCAAATTTCTCATTTTCTCCTACTCTTTCTCCAAAAATTTGTAATACAAATCCATTATTTTCCAATTATCTTTACTAATCCACTATCTTTCACTTCAATTCTTCTAGGATTTGCAAGCCACGAAATATTAAAGAATTGTACTTGAACTCACATCATTTTCTCTCTGTTTACGTCATATTTCCTCAAAGAATTCAAAGATATATCGCCATTGAAGGTCTATATAATCATCATACCAAATCTGCAAGAATCTGAATTGAAGATACAACAACTTGGCATGGTTTGTTGTTCGTAAGGAGAAGATGCATCCTATGGCCCGTGAAATCAAGAGTGTAAAGGTATTCTTGCCACCCTTGGAAACAAGCGATTATAGTGAAATTCTGCACGGTGGAGTACGAGACGAGATATAAGATTTGTTAATCCCAACCCGTAAAAAAATTTGGGTGTTATTTACTTTTTTGCATTTTGATTTATTACTAACTTATTCTGTGATTACTTGTTTTTTTGGTGCAATTTAAGTAAATACTTATATTGATAAGTAAGAAGTTAATACACATTTCACCACTTCTAGTGTCTTAATAGCCTTAAGATCCATCCAACACAGTGTTGTAAAATCCTAAGTTTCCAACAATTGGTATCAAGGCGTTAGTTTTCAAAAGTTCATAAGTTAATTTTTGAAAAGTATAAATGGCTAATGACGCTAGTAACACGTTTTTTAACACTTTTACAGAAGAGCAATCTACCACTAGACCCTCTCTGTTTGATGGTAGCAATTATGTTTATTGGGCTTGCAAGATGAAATTTTATTTGCAGTTTAATGGTTTAGATTTTTGGAACATTACCCAAATAGAATACATAGAGCCTCAAACTGAATATTCAAAATGGACGCTAGACCAAAGGACACAAGCACTTAATAAATCCAAGGCCATGAACATTTTATTCTGCTCCCTAAATAGAAATGAATTTAATCGAGTATCTATTTGTAATTCTGCATATGAAATTTGGATAACGCTGCAAGTCACACGTGAAGGCACCAGTAAAGTAAAATAGACAAAAATATCTATGTTGACTCACCAGTTTCAACTCTTTCAAATGAAACCAAATGAGTCTATTTCTGATATGTATTCTAGATTTTAAGGTATAGTACATGACTTAATATCATTAGAAAAGAAAATTACTAAAGAAGACCAAGTCAGAAAGATCTTGAATTCGCTTCCTAGTGAATGGGATTAGAAGACTCTGGAAACCAAAGAAACCAATGATATTAGTACTATGGCAATAGAAGAATTAATTGGTAATCTAATGTCCTATAAAGTAAAGCTGCAGGTTAGAAAAGAGAATCAGGGAAATGAGAAGAAATCACTAGTACTTAGTGTTATGATCGACAACGATGAACCAGATGATGATGCTATTGATGATGATATCGAGTTTATTACCAAGAAGATCAAGAAATTCTTGAAGTACTTAATAACGAACAAACATCGAAAAACTAACAACAATAATTCCAGAAATATAAATGTTGTTAAATGTTTCGAATGTGATAAACCTGATAATTTGAAAAGAGACTATCCAAACTTGAAGAAACCAAAGTAATTTTCAATTACTTTCAAGAAGGTGAAGAAACAGGCATTCAATGCAACATGGGATGATTGAGATACATCATCAAGCGGTAATGATTCAGAAATATAAAATTCCAACATGCGTTTCATGGCAATGGATGACCAGGTATGAAATTTTGATAGAGAAATTACTAATGTTTTGAATAATATGCATCAGGGATATAAGATTTTTGGAAAGAACTCAACAATAGTGTGGCAAAAATAAATAGATTAATAATATTTATTGAAAGGTTAACTGAAGAAAAACAATGTCTAGAAGATGAAACTGAAAGACATAATGGGTATAATGATAAAAAGGATTTGACACTTGGAAGTTTAGAAAAACTAAAAATTGAAAATGAATTCTTAAAATTAGAAAATCTTTCAATGAAGTCACACTAATCTGAATGACAAAATAATATCTTTGGATAATATTATTCTTAATTATAGCAAGGACTTTGACAAAATAAAAACAATTATCGATAAATTTAACAAAAGGAAGGATAATCTAGAAAAATTATTATCTGCATCTAAACACACAATGAATAAAATGGACTTGGATACACCCATAAGGATAAATTAAAGAAAAATGGTACTCAAAGTACTACGTTTGTTAAGGCTACCAAGTTTAAACCATAACCTACGAAAACAAAGTTAAAACCTCCAAATAGGTTCATTAATGTATGAATTCCAAAAAGGTTGGATAACATTGAAAAAGAAAATATATTGATAATTTTGTTAATAAGGTTCATTCGTCTTATGGTTATATTTTGAAAGGGTATTTAAACTCTTCATTGGTTTGGCATCCCAAAACTTAACACCATAGAGCCCAAAATTAAAAGAGCACCAGTGTGCATGTTTTATAATTTTTCAGGTACCAAATAGCGGATGTTCAAAGCATACGAAAAGAAATCTATTGATTTTTGAATAAATATGAAAAGGACTTGTTGTTGGCATCGACAAAATCGGTAACTCTAAAACTCATCTAATTATTTGATAAAGTTTATTTCATGTTTAGAATTTATTTGCTTTCCCCTCTTGTGTTTTATTTATATGCATTTATCTTTATATGCAAACTCTACATATTGTCTAACAGTGGCTTAAACGACTCTTTTTGCCCTTTCTGTTGATGACAAAGAGGGAAAAAGGTATAAATATGCTAGTCAAAATGATAGGGGGAGTGCAGAGAGTAAGGGAGTCAAATATAAAAATATTATATTTTATCTCTCAAGTATTTATATGGTTGTCATCATCAAAAAGGGGGTATTGTTAATACCTAAGGTATTGATTATGATAACAACAACCATATAAACATTACTTTTGAGTTGTGCGGTTACATCATATATATTATGAAGACATTTATAGAGATAAACAAAAGTACAAAAGAAGAATTATAGATGAGGTTAATCAAAGCAATGAAAAAAATATAGAGGAAGGATAATTAGAGCAATTGAAGACCATAACCTATTAGATAATAATGCTGAAGGACAGGGTGTTTGAAGTGATGAGGAGTGGGTTGAAGCCTAGAATATCTTGTTAAATATCCTATGGTAATCATACCTGAAGCTCATCAACCATTAACCTTAACTGAAACACCAAAATCCACAAATATAAGGAAATTTGATGCCAGAGGGATGTTAACATAAGGGGATGACCCATGTTGACATGGTAGGAGGGATGTCAACATCAGGGGATGGACATGTCGACATACGAGCCCTTTTTTAGATTTTCAAGTTTTAAATGAAGAGACATTTCCCTTCATCCCTTCACTAAAAGACACGTCTCTTCAACTACTATATAAAGGCCTCTAAAAATGAATCTTATCATTAAGATTACTCATTTTCTCCTACTCCTTCTCCAAACATTTGCAATACAAATCCATTGAATATTTTCCAATTATCACTACAAATCCACTTTCTTTCACTCGAATTCTACGAGGATTTGCAAACTATTAGGGATGAGAATGTTAGGGAATGCAGATCTTAAGGAAAAACAAACACTATAGGGGTGGTGAATAGTGTTTTCAAAGAATTTATGAAAATCTTAAGCTTATATGATCTAATATATGAATCACACACACCAGAGATGATCACAGAATCAAACATAAACACAGAAACAGATAAATATAAAATGCAGAAAAGGAAAGAATACACCGGATTTTATACTGGTTCAGATTACTCCTGCGTCCAGTCCCACGCAACGCTAGATTACGCAAAGTTTTATTACTGTCAATATCCAAGTACAATCCCCTTGATTTCATGGCTACAAGGTTCACACCGCTCCAAACCCCTTGATTTCACAGCTATAAGGTTATCACCGCTCTCTTTCCTTGATTTCAGGGCTACAAGGAACACACCCTTTCTGTAACACCCCGCCTCCGCTAGGGTCACTCGCAAAAGGAATGCACTAGCTTTAGAGGGGCATTATTGGTAAACATGCACAGAAATATCACAAGACAGAACATATAAAATAGCGGAAGTAAAATCAAACTTTCATAACATGAATAAATAAGGTCTAAAGCCTTTTACATCAGAGTACATCAAAACTTGTCTTGCAATAGTAAAGAAGCATAAAGACATTTTCATAAATTATTCCCCAAGTAAAAACAGTAAAGTAGCCATTAGCCAAGAAAAGTCCAAGCCATCCATGATGACCTTCAAGCAGAAGAAGTCCGAACTAAACAACAGTATTTCCTCCCTGTAACCTGGGGGGAAACGGAAGAAAAGAGGCGAAACAAAACGGGTCAGTCAAAAAGACAGAGTAAGCCCTATCTACTATTAGCATAAAAACTAGTAAAGTTAACTGACATGAGAAACTGAGATGAACATAAGCATGATAACAAGATAGATAAGCTAAATCAAAATAACAGGATGAACTACTGAACTCAGATAAACTAAGGTGTCATGATAAATTACGATGTCAAGATAAAACAAGGTATCACATCGTCAGGTTTCTATCAAGTATAATATCCCCAAGATCTCTGTCACGTATAACGCCCCGTGATATCTATCCTGTATTTTAGCTCTGCACCTACCGTACTAGTATCCCCACCGTGTCATGTGTTAACCAAGAATGACCCTCACTCAAAAGTCGTGTAATGGTCCATGTCAACCTAATATATCGCATATATAGGTTACTCAACTTGTATGTTTTATTCCATGTAAATGTTCAGTCCCTTTCCGTAGACCATACGGGCTTTCCCATGAGATTCTATATTACTTTAACATAGTTCCATGATCCTTAAGATCGGTTTGGACTGTTACCCTAAACCTAGCCAGGGTCTTCCAACATGAATTATCGTTTGTACAACTAGGACTTATGCTACCTAGGGCTACTAGGGATTATGCTTACCTATTGCACGTTTTCGTATCTCGGTTTGGGTTCAACCACCTAGGGCCACTAGGGATTACGCTAACCGCCAACCGCGCCCTTTTTCCCACGCATATATCGTGAATCGTTTTTCCATGACTGTATGCACATGTATCACATCGTGCCATCCGAGTCCTGTCACAGGGCAGACCAGGAAATACAGGACTCGGTCGGGAGCTTTCAATTTATCTGCCGATGCAGATGCTAAGGTCTGTTTTTTTCCTATACGTGGCTATGGTCCCACGAGACCACTCCCTCAACTAGTGAAAGACAAGACAGGATAAATCCTGTATGAGAACACAACACTGGCCAACCCACATCCAAGCCTTACCGCAACCATAATTAGATAGCAATTATGGTCTATTGGGTGTTCTCTGCCTTTCCGTACGTACACGCTTGACCAAAGATGGTAGGTAGCCTGACGAAATGCTATCTAGGGTACGACCGTGTATCGTCGACTATCCCCTATCCATCCCCGTTGAGACGACCCGATTTCCCGTTCACACGGAAACAAGGTTATCTTTGGAATATAACACAGAAACAGATAATAGCAGAACAGAATTAAATAAATACACCAGGTAATGAACAATAGAATATACTAGATAAAGTAATCATCAGAGTTACACAGTATACAGGATCTTACTTAGTACAAATACAGTTCAGCTATACATAAATGTCTACAGCGGAAATAAACAAAATATGTACAATAGGAGCTTAACAGCATAAAAAGAAATAAATGATAGAATCCATCTTCAGCTCCAGCTATCCAGAAAAAGAACCAGCTAAACCTGAATACAAGGCTGCCCGTGTAGAAAAAGGGGCACCCGAGTTTGAGAGTGAAACAAACTACGAGTCAGTCATGGGACTGGTATGAGAAATCTACTCAACACATATATAATATGGCAAATCACAGGACCACGCCACTTTCGTGGAACGGGTTTACTCCTTGGGATTGCCAGTGCTTTAAAACAAATCTTTCTTTTAAACATCGCTATGTTTTTTATAAAAATTTAGCCATTATAAGACTCAGTTCCCATCACACAATGCAACGCAAACCGGAGGATAGAGTTTTACCTTATAACGGCTAAAATATGCTTGATACGAATAAAACAAAGGCATTTGATATTATTGCTAGTGTCAATATGTTTTGAAAACAATTTCAAATCATAACTATCAATCATAGACGGCATGGGTACCATATATCATGTCGCCATATATATATACAATCAAAACCGCACGATGTCGTACTTGGAAATTAGATTTCCGTCATGAACCAAGGCAAAAGATAGTCCTTACCGAATTCGAGACGCTCTAGCCCATGTCTCAGGATCAGAGCTCGAGTGACCCTAGGAGTGACAGGGTCGGTCCACCGATGTGGATTAAAATTCCTGAACAATACGTTTCCCCGCCCTTTGGGGCGTCAACGAGCCAACGAATGACTCCATCGGACCCGGATCGTCCGATCAAACCGAGGCGCCTCGCAACAGCAACAACCACATAGGTGAAAAGTATATAAATGTCAGGGCTGGTAGGTCACTGACATCACCCTAGCTAGAAGAAAATGCATGTCCTCCCTGAGGTCCTTCCTCCCGTTTCTGGTTCATACCGGGGTGTGAGGCTCGCGAATTTACATTATACACAAAGCTACGCCACACAGGCGGTGCTTTGATCATCACCACAAGACTTTGCTTTTCAACAGAAGCCCTGATCACTGCATCTTAGCATGCCACACAGGCAATTCACACCGTGCAACTGATGGCTATCAATCACACAGAACAAATTCCCATGTCGGACACACAGTCCATTTACAAGTCCGTTCTGGGTCTGAACGAAACTGGAGGCACTAAATACCTCGCAAACCCTTCGATCACCACTCACGTCTGAATGATCACCACTCATTATCCATATTTCGGGATGCCTCCCAATCAGGACCTCGGTTACCATCCAAACGAGGTGAAGATCTCCGGTCTTCGACCACCGTCTTCATCTTCGACTTTCAATCGTCGACCGATTATTTGAAATGAGAATTAACTCGGCCTTTTCAAATAATTCACGTATATTTAGAATTTCAAATCAATTTATTTTAATGGTTAAATTATTCGACAACATCAATATTGTTCTTTAATGTAATTTTCACACCAAACACATTCAACCATCAAATACAACATAAATCGAGCAAATTCAGTTTATTTCCATTCCATAATGTTTATGGTACTTTATAATAATTTATCGCTATTTTTATTTATTTTAAAATAGCCCATTTATTCAAAACGACGCTTCGGGCCATAAAGCGGCCGTGGCGCTGTTTTTCTTCAAATTTGATTTACACATATCTGAAAATCTAACCGTTGGATCTTCACAAAATTTACATCATTAGAAAGGTCTTTTCAAAACGAATCCAACGGTTCCAGTTTTGGGAAAATCCGACGGTCGGATCTCCCGGTACAATCGTTTGAAGTTTTGATTTCAAAATACGAACTGCAGCGTCGTTATTCGATTAAATATATAATTATATTTATATATATATAAATATAATCGCTTCTGGCGCTGTTTTTCATCAGATTTGATTTAAACATTCCAGACAATCCAACCGTTGGATTTTTACAAGGTTGGTGCCGTTGGGAAGATATTTCCAAGGCGAACCCGACGGTTGCGGTTTCGGGAAAATCCAATGGTCGGATTTCCCGTACTAGCCGTTTGAAATCACGGTTTCAAAATACGAACTGCACGGCCACGTTTCGTTTTAATTTTATTTATATTTATATAAATATAGTTCATTCAATGATTTCCATATCGTTTTCACTTCAAATATTTTTCTAACACCTTAAAATTTTGGAAAATTTCGCCAAAACCTCCCCTGCACCGGGAGCATCGGGAAATCGCAAATAGCTTTCCCGGTCCTTCTAATCTCAAAAAGAAAAAGCCAAGCGGCTAGCCAACAGGCTCATAAAATCATCACCCAAACAAAGCAGTAAATGTGTACCTATTTGTCGGGCACAAAATTTTATTCCTCTTCTCTAGCCCCTTCGCTATAACCTGTTCAATGAATATGCATGTACATATATATACAGTTCTTATCATTTATCATTTTCTATTCAACTTCATATTTGATTTCTATTTGGTTTAAAGACACCATTTATTCTAATGTTACATACATAGGTGCAAATCATTTCATTAGCTAATCAATGAATATTTCATCTCATATATGTTTATTTTGAACAAGTGGCTATTTTTAACACTTCACATTCCAACGATTTATGCATACAATAAAAATGTGATTTTTATTGTAAAACAATTCATTTCAAAACACTATTTTTCTATATAGTTCATATAGGTGATAAAAATAGGATTTTTATCATAAAACAATTTCTTTTAAAACGAGATTATTTTACACAGTTCATATAGTCGATAAAAGGTGATTTTTATTATCAAACAATTTATTTCAAAATATGAATACCATTCAACACATGAATTTCTAATCAACGAATGAATATCAATTCAACACATGAATGTTTTCTATAGTTTCTATATATAGATAAAAATGTGATTTTTATTATCAAACAATTTATTTCAAAATATGAATACCATTCAACACATGAATTTCTAATCAACGAATGAATATCAAATCAACACATCAATGTTTTCTATTCAATGAATAAATATAGTTTAAGCATATGAAAATAATTCAAACACACGAATATTATTCAAAATTTCGGCAGCATAACGGCAGGGTAGTTAAAACCGGGACCGTCCCTAGTACGGCTCCTCGCTCTACCTTAAAACCTCGCGGTTTTTGACAATGGGGATCATGCATCTAGTTCGCACGCAGGCGGCATGTATATATTTATTTCATTTCCACAAACTAATCCTATGTGGTTTCAACCAAATATTTCTCAATCACAAACGGGTATTTTTCAACCACAATCAACCAATATCAATCACAAACAATCCCAAACAATCATTCGCTATCAATCAATTTTCACAACAATTTCAACCAATAAATATCGTCCATGGTTTGTGGACGAGGGGCGTATATATATATATATATATATATATATATATATATATAGCAATTCACTTTCATTTCACACATATATATATTTTTAAATCAGAAATCTCACCAATAGCTATCCAACTACGACTCTTCCTTTAGAAATCTTCGCCAATATCGCCTTTTGTCGCTTCGTTGCCCGTATTCTCTACATATGTAAAAATCGAATTTTTACTATGTTATTCAATATATAAAAATCGAATTTTGACATCGCTATTCAATATATAAAAATCGAATTTTGACTTCGCTATTCAATATATAAAAATCGAATTTTGACTTCGCTATTCAATATATAAAAATCGAATTTTGACTTCGCTATTCAATATATAAAAATCGAATTTCGACTTCGCTATTCAATATATAAAAATCGAATTTTGACGTCGCTATTCAATATATAAAAATCGAATTTCAAAAATATAGATTCCGCCTTTTCCATTTTAAAGATCAAATCTTTTCTTTTACTTTTTAAAGTTTAAATCTTTTACTTTTTAAAGTTTAAATCTTTTACTTTTCAAAATTCAAATCTTTTAAAACCTTTTTAAAAATCAGTTTTTAAATCTTTCAAAAAAATCTGTTTTAAAACCTTTTCAAAAATCTGTTTTAAAACCTTAGAAATCTGTTTTAAAACCTTTCTTAAAACCAGTTTTTCTTTTTAAAAAAAATCAGAATTTACTTATTAAAATAAAATCAGTTTTTAAATGCTTTTAAAATCAGTTTTAAATCTTTTGAAAAATCTGTTTTAACCTTTTTTTTAAAAAAAAAATTTAAAATGCTGTTTATATAAAATAATAAAATTAAAAAAAATACTTACAGAGAGGGGGGGGGGGTTTCCGCAGATCGTCGGAGCTGGCTTCTGGGGGGGGGGGGGGCGCTCGGGGTAGCCGGTGGTGGCAGGCGGAGCTGGCTTCGAGGAGGCGGCTCGCGAAATGGGGTCGCGATGCTTCAGGGAGGAGGCGGATGCGTCACTGGCGGTTCGACGTACGAGGGGAGGGGGGTGCGGTGATGGGCGGCGGTGGCGTTCGCTTCAGGGGAGGGGCGGCTGTCGATAGGTTTAGGGTTTTTTTTTTTTTTTTCTGAGCGATTGAATTTTGAAGGGGGGGGGGCCAGAACGAAAGATAAAGGGAGGGAAGTAAAATATTTTTTTTATTTATTTAATTATTTAATTTTGCAAAAAATTGACTTTTACATACGACCTCGAAACGAGGCCCACCGCCTGTCGTCCATAGCGTTTTACCCCCATTCCGAACACAATGGGATATGCATCGCAAGCTGATTTGATCGTTACAATCAGTTTCCGTTGAATTTACATTTAAATCACTATATTGAATTCTAAACGTACATTTCAAATTACCGGGGCCACATACTAACTAGAAAAATTCCAGAAAAATATTTTCTAGCTTCGTATTGACGATACGGTCCTAACAAAACTAGTTTCGTCGAATTCTGAGACCGTTTGAAAAATGGCCAATTTCCAGTCGATTAAAATCAACGGAAACTGGTCAAACGCGTTTTCCTTTGCCACGCTCACATATTGATTCGAAAAATTATGAAATTTGAAACCTAACAATAACTTGACCCTGCGGATCCAACAAAAGTGGTTTCGTCGAAATCCGAGGTCATTTGCAAAAGGTCCATTTTTAAGGGCCTGAATTCCCTAGCGACTATTCAGAATTTTCAACTGGACATATCTTTTGATTCCCGCTATCAAATTTCGATTTGTCAGATTCGTTGGAAAGATATCATCAATTAGATCCTAATGTTTTTGGTTTCACTAAAATCCGGATTGTTTTTCACCCGGTATATTCAATTGAAGTTTGAAATCGAATTATCGAACTACCGCGCTATTTTCAATTCTATATATAATTATAATTAATTATATTCGTTTTCAATTGTCGATTCAAACTTAGTTTTCATTGCCATTATTTAAAATATTTATTTTAAATATTTAAAATCCATTATTTTAGCCAATTTAAAAATTTTAAATTGGTTCAGATTTTCTGGGTCGTTACACCCGTCTTTAGGTCGCTCGTATAGCAACCAAGGCATACTCTTGGTTCTTCTAACGCAGACCTTAACCTCTCATGAGCCTAGTATAATCACCTGGCAGCTCATAGAGGGATACCAAGAATACCCTCACGTTCCCCGAAGCCGCTGCTTCGTTACCCAGTTCGCTGGAGCCTTTATCCAAATCAGATACTTGCTACTACTCGTATACTTAAACGATGACCTACCGTATTAGGTTACTCATCTATCTATGAACTGGTCTAAACTTCCTTGACTAAGAATCATTACTTAGTTATTCTTCAACTAAGGTTCACCACTTAGCATTGTTCCCGTTATCCTTGTTAACTACGGTTATCCACCTAATCCTCAGAACTAGGGTTTACATAATGGATTAAGTGTCACTTAAGTTCATGACTTAACCCGTCTACAAATCCTGTCAAAATTGGCTAAGTGTCCAAGTTCAAGGCTTAACCCTACAAACCATGCTCAAGTTGGTTAAGTATATTAAGCAATTCACGACTTAACCTCGTCCAATTATCATTCTAGATTGGTTAAGTATATATTAACTTGACCCTATCAATTTACTTAGTCAAATCGGTCAAGTGTATTCAAGCGATTCGTGACTTAGCCTTATCATGTTTTCACGTTATATTGGTTAAGTATTGGTTAACTTAACCACAATAAATTAACGAGTTAGATTGGATAAGTATAGGTCACTTAACCACATCAATTCATCACGTTTAGATTAGTTAAGTGTTTAACTTAACCCCATTAAACTACCAAGTGGGATTAATTAAGTCTAGGCTAACTTAACCCCATCCGATTTCCATGTTTAGACTAGTTGAGTCTAATCTTAACCCCATTCGTTAACCGTATTTTTCGGTTAAGCGTCATTAAGAAAACTTACTTAACCTTACCAAGTTATCGCGTTGGATTGATTAAGTGTTGGTTAACTTAACCCCATCCACTAGTCATATAAAAATGGTTAAGTGTCATTAGGCAAATCAAGTTACTTAACCTACCCAACCTTGTCATGTTTTGTTAAGTATCATTAGCCTAATCAAATTACTTAACCCATTTGTCCATGTCATATTTGGTTAAGAGTCATTAATCAAATTAACTTAACCCTATCATGTGGCATTAATTACTTAATGCACCTTCACCTCTCACATTAGACTTTGTTGTGGTTACTAGTTAAGCCGGTCGGTTCCGGGTAGCTTTACACCACAACTTGGTCTAACCTCGGGTTCAAGCACAACATGACCAACTTCTCACATTGGGTCCTATTGTTTGCAACTACTAGTTAGGCCGGTCGGTTCCGGGTAGTTTTACGTTGCAAACTCAACCCAACCTCGAGTTGGCCACACTTATATTATCTAAGTGTCATGTCCATCATGTTTCCCAAAACATGTTACAAGTTTTCAAGCATTTGGGTAGACCTAACTTAATAGGTAAATTCCCAAAGGGTAGACCTAACTTAATAGGTAAATTCCCAAGCTTATGTTTTTTATGCATACTTACATGTCAACTTCCATGTTATATTTCAAGTCATGTTTTCAAGTTGTATTTTCATGTCATTAGAAATTACCCATAACATAACCCAACGCTTTTAAACTCGCATATACGTTCGCGACAACGTAATGGATTAAAAGAAGAGACTTGGCAAAGGCATGACAAAAATGGATATTAAGCCACAAGTTAATCATGGTGGCAAATGAGGCACAAATGTGTTCATTAACTTGCATGTTACATTCTTAAGCCTCAAAACATGCATAAACCCAACTTGGCACATAAGCTAATCATGGTGACAAAAGATATGGAATGATGACTAGTAACTCGCATATATCATCATATAAGGGTTATGACTTCATATGCAAGTTGACATAAAGGTTATGAGGGTTCTCATGTTGCCTAATGCAACATTTCAACATAAAGGTTGTAACTTTTAGCTCACAAGATCAAGATAATGACTTCATAAACTTGCATGACATGATAGCATGTATCATACTCAATGATCAAACCCAAACTTGCAACATGAACATTTAACTTCATAGTTAATATCTAAGAGTAGGGAATGGGCTTACATTGCTATGAAGGCACAAAAGATATGACAAAGCCCTTATGCAATCAAATAGACCCAAAATGCAAGCTCTAACATAAAAACCCTTGAGCCAAAATGATCAAAACCCTTGCTTTATGATGCAAAGATAGAAACTTGACTTGAATGCAAGCTAATGACACTCATACAAGCTTGAAAACACTTGTATGCATGGAAAATCTCTCATAGAAACCATTTAGAAATTTTATGAAGAGAGTGGAGCCATGAGAGGTAAAATTTTGCCATAGTTTAGTTGCATGAATGAATAATGAGGATTTAGGATAGGTTAGGGTCTTATTTATAGATTAGGCAAGTGTTTTAGGCCATAGGATTAAACCTAGATTCAATCCAAGCCATCAAAGCATGTCTTGGGGAAGAAGTCAAGTCTAAAAAAATGGAGTGGTGTCTTAATTGGGCTGAATTTCAAATCTGTTTTCAGATTTTGAATTTTCGTGAAACTTTGCGAGGCCATATCTCAGTCATACGAACTCCGATTTACGAAATTTCGGACTCTATTTCGCGTATTTTTCCGAGACGAACGCAATGACGCAACCCGTTTATCCTGATTCAGGTTTTATAATTAAATTCTGCCTTGATTTCTTGTTTTAACGTGTTATCGAAATACGGGTTGTTACATTCTCCCCTCCTTTTAGGATTTCATCCCCGAAATCTCTAAGTTAGGAAGAACATATCCTACCATCCATCATCCATCTACTCAAAACATCATCCACAAGCAACCATTGTCCTTAGATGATTTCTAATGCTGTATGAAT
Source organism: Allium sativum (assembly GCA_030737875.1). Taxonomy (NCBI): domain Eukaryota; kingdom Viridiplantae; phylum Streptophyta; class Magnoliopsida; order Asparagales; family Amaryllidaceae; genus Allium; species Allium sativum. The sequence goes on from CM060910.1 coordinate 244,588,797, forward strand.
ATATGCAAAACGTGTGTGTACATGTTCCTTAGCTAATGTTAATGGTCAGGCCTGAATAATCTTTCTAATGCAAAATATGTATAGTGCCATGAATCCAACATGTATGCAAATAGTCCTAGTCATATAGATACTATATGCGTGCAAAATCATTCATTCATATGCAACAATCACATGATAACACATTCAATTTCATCCATAAACAAGTATAAATACTCGTGCATATGCAATATGAAATGTGACCGAGTCGAGCTAGTATCTAATGTGTATTCGCGCATCCACGAGCAACCACTTGCAACCATATCAATCATAACATGTTTCAAATACATGTTTACATCCATAGGGTTCTACCTAGGATTCCCTGAAACAGGGTCGAGAAGATAAACAAGACAAATTCCTTACGGGGTTTGTAACAGAAAATAGGACCAAGAAGATGTCCACAAAAGATAGCCTACAAGTAAGCTCTACAGAAAACAGGGATCAAGGATATACTCCCAAAAAGAGATATCATGCGCTTTCTAGTCTTTGACCATCAAAGTCATATTTCCTCGAGCTTAATTCCATTGTGCCTTGACCGTCTTTTAACTTCGCGATTTCGTAGCTTCTTATTTCCTGTTTCCATAACATGAGCTGGAACTCATTTCTTCGTCGCCTCTCGTTCCACTTGCACTTATCCTTTTCCTAGAATACTTGACGCAAACATGACTGCGTACTCATGATCTCATGCAAGCTTTCCAAAATTCACTAGTGAATCTTGGATCTCGTTTATATACTATAAGGTATTCCATGTAGAAGAACTTTCTCTTGAAAGTAAACAGATGTTAACCAGGTTATCAAGCGCACTTACTAGGGTGATCTCTATAACCCATGCATAAATGAAGTAAACCATTCGTCTTATCGGCGCACACCACTCGATCGTGCTTCAAATTTCCAATAAAGGCATCAAGGGATTCTAAGTAACTAGTCATGACAGAACCTCAAAAAGGTTACACGATACTTCGAGGGCATTACCAAGGCTAGTCAAAAGGTCTAACTACCCTCCTATCAAAACCGAGAGTGGCACCCCCTACTGGATAACCACTTCATCCCTAAAATCCATCCATAGCTTATAAACATAAGCATTATTTCCAAATTCAACACTTGGCATAATCATTCTCAAATCCAAACAGGTCATGTATAAATGGACTGATTCTCCAATAGGACTTTGAGACAAAAATGGGATCCTCTATTACGCTAGTACTTAAGGTGCAGAGACTCAACTACCGAAGCGGACTTAAATGATGCGGGGATCAAAACAAAGTCTTGGCGGGATGATAGAAAAGAATAACTAGATCTTCAACAAGGATGTTATCCCCCTACTCAGGTACTCTAGTGAGGGTATACAATTATCTTCACGATGATCTTGTCCTTGTCCCACAATACTTAACTATCCGTCCCGTTTCACCATACCAAAGATACTTTTTCGTTATGGGTTGAGCCATACCAACAAGTTGCTCATCCTTAAGCTTGTATCCTTTATCCTCTTTCTCACTATCCCTTCTTATAACGCGGCCACTGGTCTCTCGAGAACCACCTCCATCGCATGGAAAGCACTTTCGTAGATAGAAAAGACTAGTCGCAGTTAAAACCACTGTGACTACAGATGGAGGAAAGAAAGGAGAAGAGATTCAATTAAGGAAACAAGGATAGTGCTAATGGCCTTTGGGGAATAGCCTTTTTCTTTTAAAAGGAAATTTTCTTAAAAAATGCTTCTTTGTAAACGGTTTTCAAATAGTTTTCAGAAGGTCTTTAAAAACTTTTGCCTAGTCTGGTAACCTTCTGCTCTGATACCAAATGTAACACCCCGCCTCCGCTAGGGTCACTCGCAAAAGGAATGCACTAGCTTTAGAGGGGCATTATTGGTAAACATGCACAGAAATATCACAAGACAGAACATATAAAATAGCGGAAGTAAAATCAAACTTTCATAACATGAATAAATAAGGTCTAAAGCCTTTTACATCAGAGTACATCAAAACCTGTCTTGCAATAGTAAAGAAGCATAAAGACATTTTCATAAATTATTCCCCAAGTAAAAACAGTAAAGTAGCCATTAGCCAAGAAAAGTCCAAGCCATCCATGATGACCTTCAAGCATAAGAAGTCCGAACTAAACAACAGTATTTCCTCCCTGTAACCTGGGGGGGAAACGGAAGAAAAGAGGCGAAACAAAACGGGTCAGTCAAAAAGACTGAGTAAGCCCTATCTACTATTAGCATAAAAACTAGTAAAGTTAACTGACATGAGAAACTGAGATGAACATAAGCATGATAACAAGATAGATAAGCTAAATCAAAATAACAGGATGAACTGCTGAACTCAGATAAACTAAGGTGTCATGATAAATTACGATGTCAAGATAAAACAAGGTATCACATCGTCAGGTTTCTATCAAGTATAATATCCCCAAGATCTCTGTCACGTATAACGCCCCGTGATATTTATCCTGTATTTTAGCTCTGCACCTACCGTACTAGTATCCCCACCGTGTCATGTGTTAACCAAGAATGACCCTCACTCAAAAGTCGTGTAATGGTCCATGTCAACCTAATATATCGCATATATAGGTTACTCAACTTGTATGTTTTATTCCATGTAAATGTTCAGTCCCTTGCCGTACACCATACGGGCTTTCCCATGAGATTCTATATTACTTTAACATAGTTCCATGATCCTTAAGATCGGTTTGGACTGTTACCCTAAACCTAGCCAGGGTCTTCCAACATGAATTATCGTTTGTACAACTAGGACTTATGCTACCTAGGGCTACTAGGGATTATGCTTACCTATTGCACGTTTTCGTATCTCGGTTTGGGTTCAACCACCTAGGGCCACTAGGGATTACGATAACCGCCAACCGCGCCCTTTTTCCCACGCATATATCGTGAATCGTTTTTCCATGACTGTATGCACATGTATCACATCGTGCCATCCGAGTCCTGTCACAGGGCAGACCAGGAAATACAGGACTCGGTCGGGAGCTTTCAATTTATCTGCCGATGCAGATGCTAAGGTCTGTTTTTTTCCTATACGTGGCTATGGTCCCACGAGACCACTCCCTCAACTAGTGAAAGACAAGACAGGATAAATCCTGTATGAGAACACAACACTGGCCAACCCACATCCAAGCCTTACCGCAACCATAATTAGATAGCAATTATGGTCTATTGGGTGTTCTCTGCCTTTCCGTACGTACACGCTTGACCAAAGATGGTAGGTAGCCTGACGAAATGCTATCAAGGGTACGACCGTGTATCGTCGACTATCCCCTATCCATCCCCGTCTTTAGGATGCTCGTATAGCAACCAAGGCATACTCTTGGTTCTTCTAACGCAGACCTTAACCTCTCATGAGCCTAGTATAATCACCTGGCAGCTCATAGAGGGATACCAAGAATACCCTCACGTTCCCCGAAGCCGCTGCTTCGTTACCCAGTTCGCTGGAGCCTTTATCCAAATCAGATACTTGCTCCTACTCGTATACTTAAACGATGACCTACCGTATTAGGTTACTCATCTATCTATGAACTGGTCTAAACTTCCTTGACTAAGAATCATTACTTAGTTATTCTTCAACTAAGGTTTACCACTTAGCATTGTTCCCGTTATCCTTGTTAACTACGGTTATCCACCTAATCCTCAGAACTAGGGTTTACATAATGGATTAAGTGTCACTTAAGTTCATGACTTAACCCGTCTACAAATCCTGTCAAAATTGGCTAAGTATCCAAGTTCAAGGCTTAACCCTACAAACCATGCTCAAGTTGGTTAAGTATATTAAGCAATTCACGACTTAACCTCGTCCAATTATCATTCTAGATTGGTTAAGTATATATTAACTTGACCCTATCAATTTACTTAGTTAAATCGGTCAAGTGTATTCAAGCGATTCGTGACTTAGCCTTATCATGTTTTCACGTTATATTGGTTAAGTATTGGTTAACTTAACCACAATAAATTAACGAGTTAGATTGGATAAGTATAGGTCACTTAACCACATCAATTCATCACGTTTAGATTAGTTAAGTGTTTAACTTAACCCCATTAAACTACCAAGTGGGATTAATTAAGTCTAGGCTAACTTAACCCCATCCGATTTCCATGTTTAGACTAGTTGAGTCTAATCTTAACCCCATTCGTTAACCGTATTTTTCGGTTAAGCGTCATTAAGAAAACTTACTTAACCTTACCAAGTTATCGCGTTGGATTGATTAAGTGTTGGTTAACTTAACCCCATCCACTAGTCATATAAAAATGGTTAAGTGTCATTAGGCAAATCAAGTTACTTAACCTACCCAACCTTGTCATGTTTTGTTAAGTATCATTAGCCTAATCAAATTACTTAACCCATTTGTCCATGTCATATTTGGTTAAGAGTCATTAATCAAATTAACTTAACCCTATCATGTGGCATTAATTACTTAATGCACCTTCACCTCTCACATTAGACTTTGTTGTGGTTACTAGTTAAGCCGGTCGGTTCCGGGTAGCTTTACACCACAACTTGGTCTAACCTCGGGTTCAAGCACAACATGACCAACTTCTCACATTGGGTCCTATTGTTTGCAACTACTAGTTAGGCCGGTCGGTTCCGGGTAGTTTTACGTTGCAAACTCAACCCAACCTCGAGTTGGCCACACTTATATTATCTAAGTGTCATGTCCATCATGTTTCCCAAAACATGTTACAAGTTTTCAAGCATTTGGGTAGACCTAACTTAATAGGTAAATTCCCAAAGGGTAGACCTAACTTAATAGGTAAATTCCCAAGCTTATGTTTTTTATGCATACTTACATGTCAACTTCCATGTTATATTTCAAGTCATGTTTTCAAGTTGTATTTTCATGTCATTAGAAATTACCCATAACATAACCCAACGCTTTTAAACTCGCATATACGTTCGCGACAACGTAATGGATTAAAAGAAGAGACTTGGCAAAGGCATGACAAAAATGGATATTAAGCCACAAGTTAATCATGGTGGCAAATGAGGCACAAATGTGTTCATTAACTTGCATGTTACATTCTTAAGCCTCAAAACATGCATAAACCCAAACTTGGCACATAAGCTAATCATGGTGACAAAAGATATGGAATGATGACTAGTAACTCGCATATATCATCATATAAGGGTTATGACTTCATATGCAAGTTGACATAAAGGTTATGAGGGTTCTCATGTTGCCTAATGCAACATTTCAACATAAAGGTTGTAGCTTTTAGCTCACAAGATCAAGATAATGACTTCATAAACTTGCATGACATGATAGCATTTATCATACTCAATGATCAAACCCAAACTTGCAACATGAACATTTAACTTCATAGTTAATATCTAAGAGTAGGGAAAGGGCTTACATTGCTATGAAGGCACAAAAGATATGACAAAGCCCTTATGCAATCAAATAGACCCAAAATGCAAGCTCTAACATAAAAACCCTTGAGCCAAAATGATCAAAACCCTTGCTTTATGATGCAAAGATAGAAACTTGACTTGAATGCAAGCTAATGACACTCATACAAGCTTGAAAACACTTGTATGCATGGAAAATCTCCCATAGAAACCATTTAGAAATTTTATGAAGAGAGTGGAGGCCATGAGAGGTAAAATTTTGCCATAGTTTAGTTGCATGAATGAATAATGAGGATTTAGGATAGGTTAGGGTCTTATTTATAGATTAGGCAAGTGTTTTAGGCCATAGGATTAAACCTAGATTCAATCCAAGCTATCAAAGCATGTCTTGGGGAAGAAGTCAAGTCTAAAAAAATGGAGTGGTGTCTTAATTGGGCTGAATTTCAAATCTGTTTTCAGATTTGAATTTTCGTGAAACTTTGCGAGGCCATATCTCAGTCATACGAACTCCGATTTACGAAATTTCGGACTCTATTTCGCGTATTTTTCCGATACGAACGCAATGGCGCAACCCCTTTATCCTGATTCAGGTTTTATAATTAAATTCTGCCCTGATTTCTTGTTTTAACGTGTTATCGAAATACGGGTTGTTACACTTTCCCAAACACTTCCCAAATGATTACAACAGCTCTTCAATAGCACTTCAATTTAGAGAGTAATGAATAGAGAGTGAGAAAAGAAAAAGTTTTATGTAATGAGAGTAGAAATCGGCAAAGTAGAAGTGTAGTAATCAATAAAATGATAAAGAATAATGGTGGGATGAAGAGGGGTGAAGATGGAGAAGAAGATATACATAAAAATTCGAAACCAGACCCTCTTTATAAGATTTGAAGGGTTGCAACGTTTTTGGAACGTTACAAATAGCGAAAAGACATTTCCTTTCAAAATTGAATTTCTGACAATTGTATGTCGACATAGCCTCCTATGTATGTCAACATATGTATGTTAAAAATATTTTTTAAACTATTTTTCAAGTGTTTAATTATATATATTATTCTGGAAATTTTTGAATTAAAACTTAGTGATATAAATGAGTATATTAAAGTGTAAAACCATATGAAATCATAATTATATATTATATAAACATATTTATTAAATTACAAGGTTTAAAACTATAAGACCATAAGATTATAAAACTATATATATAAACTTATATATATATTCAAAACTTTAAATTTATTTGAAATCATAAGTAAGATAAAATAATTTGAAATTTGAATTTTGAAAACAAAATTTGAATTTGAAAACAAAATTTGTAAACAGAATTTGAACCTCGAGTGCTATTCAGAGTCTTACGTATAAACTAGACTCTTTTACTATATTTGTCTTGAACTCTTGGAAACTTGATAACTCATGAGTCTTGAATCCCTCTTGAATTATGAATCTCTTGTAACTATAAAACTGTACAGTCTTCAATAGTTAAGTCCTGTATACAAATCATGTATATATATATATATATATATATGTGTGTGTGTGTGTGTGTGTGTGTGTGTGTGTGTATATATATATATTGTAGATAGAGATGTTAGTGCATATTTTATAACCAATGAATAATGATAATTGAAATTAGGTTGTTGTCATCAAAACTCCGTTCTCCAACAATCTCCCCCTTTTTGATGATGACAACCTTGATTTATAAAATATTCATATTTGTTCATACTTGTTGATTTTGATCCTTCTAATACTCCCCCTATCATCATGAATTCTTAAACTAATTCTAACTAACTCTTATTTTATAATCCCCCCCTTTGTCATTAACAGAAAGAAATTCTAAATATATTCCCCCTAAGTCCTATATATATCTATACATATCATATGATTATATTAAATCCTTATTCTATTTATGTAACTATTCTAATACTAATCCCTAAATCTAAGAGAAACAAATATTGTAAGAAGTTAACAATTTAATTATTGTTTTACAATTCAGACAATACAAACTAAAGCAAATTACAACGTTTCACGAAAGCACAAAATACTATGTACGTATTAAATAAATAAAAATACTAACGTTTAATGATTCTTCATGATAGGGGATTTATGAATTGGACAATTGGGGGTAATGGAGACAAAATTCTATATTTTGTTCAATTATATTCCCTTCTCGATCGAAACAAGCTTCGCCAACGCATACGACTTTATCGTCCTCCTCCATGCCTTATTACCGTGCCTCTTCTTGTTCCTCCTCATCTATCATCTCTTGCTCTTCCTCTTCTTTCTCTTCTTCCTCTTCCAATGTTGGATTATCATCTTCGATGATAATCGGATTTTCTTGATTATCCATAACAAACTTTTGTAGATTTCTCATTATCTTTCCTTATTTTATATGCTCTTGATTCATCCGAATTTGTAGAACTTGGATTTCAGCGAGCATTTGGAGAACATACTCCATTTTCTTTTCCAATTTTATCACATGAGCGTGAGTAGAGCGTTGAAATGGACCTTCGGATGGTCCGGCGGACAATTGAGGATTAATTGATCATTATAATTGGTGGAGGCCATAGTTTATTTTAGTTTTGAGTAATTCCAAAATGAAATGAGTGAATGAAGAAGAAAATTCGAAATGAAAAGTTTAAATGGTTATTATAACTAACTTTTGGTAGGAATTAATTTTTAAAATCTGCCAGTTATATGTCGACATAGGGATAAATGTATGTTGACATACATGCATTTTTTATTTTATTTTTCTGATTTTCGTTGTTATTATATATATAATTACTCTAATTCACTTAATGAACAAATACCTAGTTCTCTTCTAAATTTAGTAAACATTGCTTCTTTTAATGGTTTTGTTAATATATCTGTTATTTGTTTCTACAAATTCAAGTGAAATTTTCTCTTTACTTGCATTATCTCTTAGAAAATGATGTCATATATTAATATGTTTAGTTCTTGAATGATGAGTTGGATTTTTAGATATATTTATTGTGCTCTTATTATAGCAGTATATTGGTGATTTATTTATATTTATTCCAAAATCACTTAGAGTTTGTTGCATATATATTATTTGTGAACAAGCCAAAGTAGCAAATATATATTCTGCTTCAGCCGTTGACAAAGATTCAGTATTTTACTTTTTACTAAACCAAAAGACTAGTGAATGTCCAAAGAAGTGACATGTTCCACTGGTACTTTTACGATCGGATTTACATCCTGCATAATCAACGTCACAATAAGATATTAAATCAAACGAATCATCCTTTGGATAAAATAATCCAAAATCTAATGTATGTTTTACATATCTTAGAATACGTTTTACGGCTTTCAAATGCGTTTCTTTAGGTTGCGATTGATATTTTGCACAGAGACATACACTATGTGTTATATCTGGTCTACTAGCGGTTATATACAATAACAATCCTATCATACCTCTATATAATTTTTGATCAACGTCTTTTGATGTATCATCTTTACTTAAGGCTATATTAGTTGTCATTGGTGTTGGTCTCCCATTAGTTGTTGTTAAATTATATTTGTTAATTAAATCTCTCGTGTATTTTTCTTGATTAATAAATATTCCATTTTTTAATTGACGAAGTTGTAAGCCCAAGAAGAATGTTAATTCTCCCATGTGACTCACCTAAAATTCTCGGGTCATAATATCTGAAAACTCTTTATTCAGTTTGTTATTTGTTGATCCGAATATTATATCGTCAACATATATTTGCACTAATTGTATATCGTTATTATTTCTTTTAATTTAAAGTGTATTATCTATTTTACCAATTTCGAAGTTAGATTGTAATAAATACATTCTTAATCGATCATACCAAGCTCGAAGTGCTTGTTTTAATCCATATAACCCTTTCTTTAGTTAATGTAACACCCCGTGTATTCTATAACCGTGAAGGTCATAAATTAAAGTATAATTAATTTGAAATCAAAGAACTAAGGGAAACGGGATACGCCATTGCGTTCGTCTCGGAAAAATACGCGAAATAGAGTCCGAGTTTTTGAAAAACGGAATCCGTATGAAGAAGATATAGCCTCCGGAAGTTTCTGAATTAAGTTTAAAATTCGAACAACTCAGAAAAACAATTTTTAAATTAAAAATCGGGCCCAATTGGCCAGGGCGGGAAAATTCCCGCCTAAGGCACCCAGGTCGACAGGGCTGTCGACCTGGTCTAGCCAGGTCGACAGGGCTGTCGACCTGGTCCAGACCCAGGTCGAACCCAGTCCACCCTGGCTGGCCTAGTCTATGTTGGTCGATTTTCAGAAGCATGCTTTGTCATTAGGGCTAGGTGGCAGGCTCTAATTGGTCTCTCTTTCGAATGAATGGCTACGATCGATCCAAGCAACATCGATGGTCCTAATCAGTTCATAAACTCTATAAAAATGACCCTAGACTCTACCTAACCTAAGTCTCTAACACAATTCTCTAGCCTCCATTGCTCTCTTCTTTTAAACAAAAATAAAAATGGCGTCGCTACTCTGCTAGAATCAAAGCTAGAAGTCAATCAACATCATCCTAAATTCAAATTAGAGATTAAAGCTTCTGCAACAATTCTGCAATAACTAAAGTTCTTTCTTTAATCCAACCAAGGCAAGTACAGTTATTTTCCGCTATAAACGTTAATTATAATTTTGATATGTTTTTAATTCTGAATCTGAGATTGTATATATATTCTCTTCTGTCAGATCTGTTTTTCTGTGACTGTTCTGTATCCCTTTTCTTCTTTTCTGTTTCTATAGCCAGGCTACCACGAGCCTGTGCCTAATCTCATAAGAGATGAACGTATGAACGCAAATTTTGGGATGAATGATGCGAAATTTGACAAGACTGAATTGAATGTATGACTTTAGGTCTGAGGCACAAAATATATTGGACATGTGACTTGGGATTGGATGCATAAATTTGACTATGAACATATAATTTATATATGTTGTATGCATAGTGTATGTTGTAATTTAGATCTGAAATTAATTAGAAAAAAAAAGATGAGCATATGTTGTAAACTAGATTTGGATCTATGCATATTCTATGATAGAAGAAAAGAGGAACCATTGTATGATTACATATGATTTGAGACTTTGGACAAAATGCATATAAAAGTCAAGATCTGATTTTTAGAAGATATGATTTAAAGATTTAGAATGTTGGGTATATTTTGCATTATGATTCATGACTTGAAAAGAAGAAGGATATGGAAAGTTAGGTGTAAAGATTTACATTAATTAGGATATATATTATTGTGATTACACCTAAATAGGAATTTTTGGGTATATGGCATGCATTGTAATTAATGATTATATTTGGTATAATTTACATGTAAAATGCTAGTTTAACAAAAATTAGAACATATGTTATATGGTAAATTGTGTCCATATTCTGCGCTATGTAAATTTATGCAAACATGGAATATATGTTCATATTGTGAATCATGACAATTATGTAGGCATATGAATTTAGGCCAATTTATGATTAGGCAAGGCATGTAAATAGAACCTTTAGAAATATTAAATTTGCTAAATCTGCTAATTTGCTAAGTTGCCTAAAACTGCTAGTCCTGTTATATTGCATAGACTGCTAATTAGATTGAAATGCCAAATCTGTTAAATTTATCTGTTGAGATGCCTAACCTGTTATATGCCAAAATCTGCTAAGTTGCTAAATCTATTAAATCCGTTAAGTCATATAATCTGGAAAAATCTGCTATCTGCTAAAATCTGTTATCTGCTGTGTTGATATAATCATCCTGTTATTGATATAATCTGAATTGGCATATATATATATATATATATATTGGGCGTGCGCATAAACGGTAAATTATTAATTAATTGGCCGCAAAGATAAACATGGCTAACTCGAGGTTAGAATGAGTTTGCGGCGTAATTCTGCCCGGAACCGCCCGGCACATCCAGTGGCCGCAAACAATAGGTTCTAATGTGAGAAGTTAGTCATAACCTGCTTAAGACACGAGGTTAGGTCTGGCTTATGGCAGAAGTCTGCCCGGAACCGCCCGGCCCATCCAGCGGCCACAAGATAGCGACCTAATGTGAGAGGTCTGGGCATTAATAATTCATTAATGCAAATCTAAGATAAGAATGACGTCTAAAACGTATTGGGGAAAATAGGGATAAACCAACGGGATTAATAGGTGTAGTAAACCCGTCCAATACAAAGTTAGACAAATCTGAAAAATCTGTACATCTGATCCGTTAGTTTGAAAACTTGGTAACTTAATTTGTGAACTAGTAAATCTGAATTCTGTATGTCTGAGCTTGTAAACAAATAAATCTGAAATCTGTTAGTCTGGGGACACAAGGTTAGGAGGGGAATTACTTGTGTCATCTGTTGTTTGGGACCCATATTAGTCAGTAACCCTTTCTGGTATCAAAACTTTGACCCAACAGTAGGTAGGGTCCGGGCACGCTTACTGAACTAATTATAAGTGGTTCATTCTGATAATGGCGAGGGGTGTTGATGGTGCGTTCCAACCGGGTCATGTGCGTGCATGGATCCCGGTCTGCCTCTGAGGATGTAAGACGCCGTGACATCTGTAAATAGGTCTGTGCCAATTGGTTGTCACTTTAGGGAGTGATACACCCTACTGTGGGGCCGACACAGGATATTTATGTGTTAGGGAGCCGATCGCTTGGGGTAGGGTTTTAGGGTACACTTAGTTCTGTCTGTTTCTGTTGGTATCGTCTGTTTCTGTTGGGTGGTAACACCTGTCTGTTTCTGTGTGGTACCGTCTGTTCGGGTGGTAAAGGCCCATTACTAGTGTACACCTAATTCTACATTCTGTTTCCGTAGGGATAAATCTGTTTCTGCTTCTGTCTGTTTCTGATCGGGTAGTAAAGGCCCATTATTAGCATTCTGTTTCTATTAAAGTATTCTGTACCCGTTCCTGCTTCAAATTAGACATTAGGGTGACACCTAATTCTGCTATACTAGTATTAGTGCAGAGAAGTGTAAAACAATAGTTTATATCATTCTGTTTTTCTATTATATCTGCTACACCTGTTATAGTTATCTCACATCCAGTTTTATGTTCATATCATATTATTATTATCTGTTCATATGCTGAAAGTCACTGGACTTGCCAGACTTTTTGTCTGACCCTTGTTGTTTCGCCTCCTTTCTTCCGTTCCCCCCCAGGTTATCCAAGGAGGGAAATACTTTAGCTTGATCCGGATTTCTCTTTGCTTGAAGTGCTTAAAGTATGGCTTGGCTCTGTAAAGCTTCCGTTCCATGGGGATTATGATTTTAAACTATGCATTTTGAAGGCTTTTGTGCAAGACTGATATTTTGTACTTGAATTCTGAAATTTAAAGGATGTAACCATATTAATTTCTGTTTCCGCTGTAATAAAGTCAAAAATTTTCAAGTACTGTTTTATCTGTCTTGTAAGTTTCTGTCCTGTTTACTAAAATGCTCCACCAAAGTTGTAACACCCCGAATTTTAGTTAATACTAAAATCCACTAATTACAGGATAAATAATCTCAGATGTGGGAATTGGGGGTAACGGGCTGCGTCATTGCGTTCGACTCGGAAAAATACGCGAAATAGAGTCCGAGTTTTCGAGAATCGGAGTCCGTATGGCCCGGTTATGGCCCAATGAAGTTTGCAGAAAAACTAAAGCTTAAAACAGATTTAAAAGTTTCAAATTCAGATTTCAAAATGGAACCAGCGGGGCCAGGCGGGAAAATTCCCGCCTAACCATGTCGACAGGGCTGTCGACAGGCCTGTCGACAGGGGGGTCGACTTGCCTGTCGACTTGCCTGTCGACAGGGGCGCGGCGTCCAGAGAACCTGGGTGCACCAGGTTGGGTTTTAGGCTGGCTTGGAGGGCTGGGTTCTAGAGATTTCCTAAATCTAACGGACCTAATCTAATCTAGGGTTAATCTAAGGGTCTAAAACACTCACCTAATCTGTAAATACACCCTAAACCTACCCTAATCCATACTAAAAATAGAAATGATGGCCTCATGCCGCCAAATTAAATCCTAGAGGGAGCCTCCACTATTCTATGAAGGAAGTTGCAAGCTAATCACTCTCTAATCAATCTCTAATCATCACCATCTTCATATTTAGCAACTAATTCCACTTCATAAGTTTGCTAATCTTGGTTTTGGTGAGTTTCTATCACTTTAACATCAATTGTTAAAGTAAGTAGATTGGGTGTAATGAGACTTATGGTCTTAAATGCGGATTAGTGAGTTTGAATCATTTATAATGATATGCTACTCTATGTTTTCCTATGTTTATGCATAATTAATAAGTGGGTTTATGCATGTTTGATAAGTTGGTTTATGCATGCTTAACAAGTTGGTTTATGCATGTTTAACAAGGGGGTTTATGCATATTTAATAAGTGGATTTATGCATGTTTAACAAAGTGAGTTATGCAAGTTCACATGCAAGTTATGTGTATGGTGTTATGTAAGTTATGTGTAGGTGGTTATGCAAGTTTATATGCAAGTTATGTATATGCTTAAATGCAAGTTTAACATGATTTGCAAGTTATGCATGCTTATGCAAGTATATGAATGCTTATGCAAGATATGTATATGCTTAAATGCAAGTTTAACATGATATGCAAGTTATGCATGCTTATGCAAGTATGTGAATGCTTATGCAAGTATGTGAATGCTTATGCAAGTATGTGAATGCTTATGCAAGTTATGTGTATGCTTAAATGCATGTTTAACATGTTATGCAAGTTATGAGAATGCTTATATGCAAGTTCAACATGTTATGCAAGATATGTGTATGATAATATGCAATTTTGGGTTAAATGTAGTTGGGTTAATATATGCTCATATATGCAAGTTGACATCCTCTTAACCCATGACAAAGTTATATGCTAAACCCATGATATTTGTGTTGGATCTTCCCCTTTTATTATGTCATGAAATGAGAACGATTTACGTGGGGAACGATGGGGTTGGTAAATATGTTAATAAAAGTATGATTGGGTATGATTAAGCATACCATAAAAAAATAAATTAACATAAGTGGGAATTTACCTATTGAGTTAGGTCTACCCCATGGGAATTTACCTATTGAGTTAGGTCTACCCATGTTATGAAAAACTTGATATTAATTAGGGATAATTAATATGGGGGTGATTAATTAGGTGTAATTAATCGACTTAGACACGAGGTTGGACTCATTTGTAGTGTAAAACTGCCCGGACCCGACCGGCTTAACCAGTTGCTACAAATGTCAGCCCAATGTGAGAGGTCTTAGCCATAAATTAAATACGTGATTAAAGTAAAGACACGAGGTTAGACTCTGTTATGACGTAAGACTGCCCGGACTCTACCGGCTTAACCAGGCGGTCATAACAGCCAGTCTAATGTGGGAGGTCTTTGTGGGAAATCACGGTCTTAATTAATTAAGAAACACTTAACCATATTAGCATGTAGTGGGACATGAGGGGTTAAGTGGGTGCCTTGGGTGGCATGTGAAAATTTAGTGGTTGCCTTGGGTGGCATGTGGAAATCTAGTGGGTTGCCTTGGGTGGCAATAGAAAATACGATTAGAATACTTAACCAAGTGGAAACATGTAATTAAACATGATTAAAGGGTTAAGTGGGATGCACTAGATAAGTGACAAGCTTAGGTGGGTAGCTTGTTGGGGGCCCATTTCAACCAATATCCCAAACGTATCTTTGTGGGCTCGACTCTAGTCGGGTGACGGGACACGCATATTGGGCTTGACTATAAGAGGCCAAAACGGGTTAGCGGTGGCAACGCAAGTCCATCGGGTTTCATATGCGTGTGTGGGCCCGGGCTGGTAGATAAGTCGTTGTTGCATCGTGTAGATATAAAGTCGTGCACCGTTGATATTATCAGGTGGCCACTTTGGGGAATGATACACCCCAGATGTGGAACCAGCACGGGTATCTACGGTAGGGAGCCGATCATTGGGGAGTAGTGGGGTACACCTAGTGGAGATAGGGGCAGACGGCACCTATGTGGTCAGCTAGGGGTACATGAAACTACTAGTTATATCTTTCTTTTAAGTCCTTGGGTGGGATCAATCTTTGAGTAGGAATGACTGGTGTGGTGCAGTTAGTAATTATCCTTGGGTGGGTAGATGCGTCTTTACGGTTATCTTAGTTTATCCTAAGTATACCAAGCTGCTTAGTGTAGCCATTCATCCCCAGACATTACCGTATATCAAGTTTATGTCTTCTCTGGTTACTTTAATGATTGTATTGTTAAAGTTATAGGACTCGCTCAGACTTATGTCTGACCCCGTTGTTTTTATCTTTTTCCCAACCCTCAGGTCCTACGGTGGATCCTAGCAGTAGTGGAGCTTGATCGGATTGCTGTTCCAGTCTTTAGGAGCTTGGATAGATGTAAAGCTCCAATTACCCAGTTATCTTTTCTTTTGTCCTGGCTATTGTATGAGAGAGTGGGATTATGTACTTCTTTATTTAGATGGATATTGTACTTGACTTTTATTGTGGTTTTATGATGTAACCAGACATGTTTATTTCCGCTGTTATGAGATGATGTTTTAAATTTCAAGTACTATTTATATCTGTCTTGTTGTAATTTTTCTGTTCTATATTCACTAAAATACTCCACCGATGCTATGGCATTCTCTTAGTGAGTGACCATAGCGGGAGTGGGGTGTTACACGTGGTATCAGAGCGAAGGTTACCTGAACAGATAAAATTTTTAGAAAACTATTTTTCTAAAACATTTTTGGAAGAGATATTTTCAAAACATGTCTTTTAAAAAGAAAAGTTTTTGAAAGAAAAGCATAATCCCCAATAGCCATATCTATATCCTTCGAATTCTCCGTTTTGAATCTTTCCTTTTTCGTTTCAGCATGGCCGAGGATCTTAACTTTCCGGAGGGTGTGACGGTACCAGTATGGTATAGGAGATTGATGGAGGCTAGGGCCACCACTGCGGGTCCAGCAAATGTTCCTCCACCAACCATAGCACCCGATCTTCCTCCTCCCCCTCCTCCTCGCACAGATACTTTTGCTAAGACTTGCAAGGAATTTAAAGCTATGGGAGGGAAACCTTTTCAAGGATCGGAAACTTTTGTGGAGGCTAGAGATTGGCTTAAGGAGGTGGAAGAGTTGATAGATATCTTTGAGATGGAAGAAGGAAAGAAAGTCAAGTTAGCTGCTTGGTTAATGAAAGGAGAGGCCTCATTCTGGTGGGAGGTCACTAATGGAGAACGCCCTGTTGACTCTTGGGCGGATTTTAGGCAAAGATTTGTGGCAAAGTTTCTCTCAAGGGCGGAGGAAAACTTGTATATGGAAAGATTCTTAACTCTAAAGCAAGGAAATCTCTCGGTGAAGGAATATGTCAACAAGTTTAATCAATTGGCAAGGTTTGGCCTAGACATGGTGAATACACCGGAGAAGAAGGCTTTGAGGTTCGTGAAAGGCTTGAATGAACCGATGCATGGGTTGGCTATGACTCATATCCCTATGGGGGCCACCTTCGAGAAGCTAGTTGACATGGCACTCATGCATGAAGAAGAGAAGGGTCCCAATGCTAATAAGGCACCCGAGAAGAAGGGAGATCAAAAGAGACCTCAGCAACAACAACAAAATAAAGGTGGGAAAGGCAACGGTGGCAAGGGCAAGAAGAAGAAGTGTTTCAATTGTGGGACACCCGGCCACCTAAGCAAGGATTGTCGCAAGAAGAAGAAGACTGGCTGCTTCCACTGTGGCGAAGCAGGACATCTAGTGAAAGACTGTCCTAAGAAAGGGCAAAGGACAGGGTCTACCTCAGGAGGACAGGTGCAAGTTCTTATGGCACCAGGTCAGGCTAGGGGGCAAGTACAGGCTCTCGCGGTCCCACCAATTCAGGAAAGAGGTAGAACTATCTCCGTTGAAAGTCTGGTTTTTCTATTTGATCATCCTGTCCGTACATTGTTTGATTCAGGCGCATCGCATTCGTTTATCTCATCATCATTAGTTGAGTCACTGCACTTAGACACCAGTCTGGTAGATGATCCCTTAGTTGTTTCAAACCCAATTGGGGGCTCCACTTATTTGTCCATGATATGTTTGGGTTTGAAGATTTCTATACTTAGCATTGAGTTTAGATGTGATGCTTTTGTGTTGGGCTTCACGGGCTATGGGTTGATTTTGGGCATGGACTGGTTATCCAGTAATGGTGCCGTTCTTGATTACGAAAGGAGAGTTGTTAGGCTCATGACCCGCTTGGGTAACACTCTCGAGATTTCTTGTAATCCCATGGATTCTGTTATGCTAAGTTATCTTGAGTCGCTTGACGCTTCGGTCGAGAGTATGCAATCTGTTAGAGTGGTCCGGGAATATCCGGATGTGTTTGAGGAGGTGAAGGGCTTACCTCCGAAGCGGGAGATTGACTTCCGAATATATCTGGTGGATAATGCTAAACCGGTATCTTTACCAGTGCGCCACATGGCTCCTCGTGAGAGGAGGGAACTCCATAAGCAAGTAGGGGAGTTGCTTGAGAAGGGGTTCATAAGACGAAGTATATCGGAGTGGGGTGCTCCAGTAGTATTTGCTACGAAGGCGGATGGGTCCCTCAGACTTTGTGTAGACTATAGAGAACTCAACAAGCTCACAAAGAAGAATAGACACCCATTGCCGAGGATTGATGATCTTTTCGATCAGTTGGTTGGCGCTTCAGTATTTTCTCAGTTGGACTTAGCCACGGGGTTTCATCAGTTGAGGGTGGCTGAGGATAGCATAGACAAGACTGCCTTTAGAACTCCGTATGGTTTCTATGAGTGGCTGGTGATGCCATTTGGGTTTACGAACGCCCCTGCATACTTTGTTGATTTGATGAGTAGGGTGTTCAGGGAGTTCCTTAATAAATTCGTGGTGGTCTTTGTGGATGATATCTTAGTATTTTCTAAGAGTGAAGAAGAGCATGCCCTACATCTTGGGGAGGTATTGAAGACTCTTCGAGCACATAGCCTTAAGGCTAAATTCTCTAAATGTCACTTCTGGAGGAAGGAGGTGCGGTTCTTGGGGCACGTGGTCTCCAAGGAAGGGATAGCTGTGGATCCCGCGAAGGTAGTATCGATTCAGGATTGGAAGGTTCCGAAGAATGCTACCGAAGTAAGAAGTTTCTTGGGGTTGGCGGGTTACTATAGGAAGTTTATCAAAGACTTCGCGAAGATATCAGCCCCATTAACCCGCTTAACAAAGAAGAATCTTATTTTCACATGGGACGTAGATTGTAATGATGCGTTCCGACGGTTAAAGAGAGCTTTAACCACTGCTCCAGTTTTAGTGTTGCCAGATGGGAGCAAGCCATTTGTTGTCTATACCGATGCTTGTGGGACAGGACTAGGCGCAGTCTTAATGCAAGAGGGAAGGGTAATAGCCTATGGTGGAAGGCAGTTGAGAGTGCATGAGAAAAATTACCCTACCCATGATTTAGAGTTGGCCGCTATTGTTTTTGCGCTTAAGATTTGGCGCCATTATCTTCTTGGTGAGAGATTCGAATTGTTCACCGACCACAAATCATTGAAGTACTTGTTTTCTCAGAAGGATTTGAATTTGAGACAGCAAAGGTGGATGGAGTTCTTAGCATCTTATGATTTCGAGATAGCGTATTCCCCTGGCAAGGGTAACGTGGTGGCGGACGCCTTGAGCAGAAAGAGGTTGTCCTTGAGTCCATTGTTTGTGGAACAACGAAGCTTGGAATTTATCTCGATGTTTGATTTCAGATCTTCCATTGATTATGTACCCGGTTTGCTAGCTTCCTTGGGGGTTAGACCTACTCTTTTGGGGCGGATTGGAGAAGCACAGAGGGACGACCCACAGTTGGTTGAGTTGGTTGAGAAGCTCATAAGGGGGGAGTCGTCCAGCCATTTGAGTAGGTACACCCTAGACGATAGGGGGTGCTTGCGTAGAGACGGTAGACTTTGTGTACCGCAAAACGAGGGTTTGAGGAAGGTTATTCTTGATGATGCACACCGTTCTAGGATGACCATTCATCCCGGTGGGGACAAGATGTACCAAGACATGAAGAGGGTTTTCTTCTGGGCCGGTATGAAGAAAGATGTGGCCGAGTATGTCGCTCGATGCTTGGTGTGCCAACAAGTAAAGGCGGAGCAAAAGAAACCAGGTGGGTTGCTTCACCCATTGGAAGTTCCGCAATGGAAGTGGGATAGCGTCTCGATGAATTTTATTGACGGGTTACCCAGATCGAGAAAGGGTAATACGGGAATTTGGGTGGTGGTAGACAGACTCACTAAGAGCGCCCATTTCATACCTGTGAAGAGTAAGAGGACTGCTCCATGGCTAGCTTCTGTATATCTTCGAGAGATAGTTCGATTGCATGGGGTACCCTCTAGCATAGTGAGTGATCGAGATCCTATCTTCACTAGCGAGTTCTGGAGAAGTTTGCAAGAAGCAGTGGGGACTCAATTGTGTCTGAGCACCGCATATCATCCTCAGACGGACGGCCAGACTGAGAGGGTGAATCGTGTTCTAGAAGACCTTTTGAGACTTTGTATCTTAGATTTTGGAGGTACATGGGAAGAGCATCTTCCATTGGTGGAGTTCGCATATAATAACAACTTTCAGTCCAGTATTGGTATGGCTCCTTTCGAAGCTCTCTATGGAAGGCCTTGTCGATCACCTACATGTTGGTGGGAATCTACGGATAAGATCTTGCTTGGGCCTGATATGATTAGGGAGACTTCTGAGAAGATTGACTTGATTCGAAGAAGGATGAAAGCAGCGCAGGATAGGCAAAAATCTTATGCGGACAAGAGAAGGACGGATCTTGAGTTTGAAGTTGGGGACATGGTCTTTGTCAAAGTGTCTCCGTTACGAAATGTGGTTCGCTTTGGATCTGTTGGGAAGTTAGCACCAAGGTTCGTTGGGCCATTTCCTATTAAGGAAAGAATTGGACGGATGGCATATAGAGTGGAATTGCCCGACAGACTTGGTGGTGTACATGATGTATTCCATGTGTCCCATTTGAGGAAGTGCTTACACGAGACGGCAGAGGTGGTAGAGCTGAGCTTGCTTAAAGAAGTGGAAGTAGAGCGTGATGCGACTAATCGACGAGCTCCTACTCGCATCCTTGGGTCAGAGACTAGGAAGTTGAGAAACAGAGAGGTCCAACTAGTCAAAGTGCAATGGGGAGAAGATGAGAGCAACGCAACTTGGGAGACGGAAGCGAAGATGCGTTCGTTGTACCCATTTCTTTTTGAGGGTATGTCTTTATTTTCTCCTCTATCGTTGTCTAGTACTTATCTTATCTTTCGTATATCCTCTCGTTGGTACTGATTGACCTTTAGATAGGGTAAACCTATGGTTGAAACATGTGTTTGAGACATGTTATGGTTGATGGATGCAAGTGGATGCAAGTGTTTGCTAGTGGTTGCTCGTGGATGCATATACACACACTCTAGGCACTAGATCGGCTCAGTCACTTCATATTGCATATTGCATAAAAATTGTGTGTAGGAGGCTATATTTATGGATGTATAATGATTGTGTTATCATATGGATGATGCATTTTGGTGAATGATTGTGCACTCATGTAGATATTGTATGTGTCGATAGGGTTTTCTCGCATACATAATGGATGCATGGCACTATCATGGTTTGCATATGTTCATACATTAGATAGGGAACATATACACACACTTTTTACATATGCTCATACATCATTAGAAACTGTGTAAGGACAATGGATGCCCGTGGTTGATGGATTGAGTATATGGTTGTTTGGATGGTAGGATATGCATTCTCCTTAGCTTAGAGATTTCGGGGACGAAATCCTTTAAGGAGGGGAGAATGTAACACCCCGAATTTTAGTTAATACTAAAATCCACTAATTACAGGATAAATAATCTCAGATTTGGGAATTGGGGGTAACGGGCTACGTCATTGCGTTCGTCTCGGAAAAATACGCGAAATAGAGTCCGAGTTTTCGAGAATCGGAGTCCGTATGGCCCGGTTATGGCCCAATGAAGTTTGCAGAAAAACTAAAGCTTAAAACAGATTTAAAAGTTTCAAATTCAGATTTCAAAATGGAACCAGCGGGGCCAGGCGGGAAAATTCCCGCCTAACCATGTCGACAGGGCTGTCGACAGGCCTGTCGACAGGGGGGTCGACTTGCCTGTCGACAGGGGCGCGGCGTCCAGAGAACCTGGGTGCACCAGGTTGGGTTTTAGGCTGGCTTGGAGGGCTGGGTTCTAGAGATTTCCTAAATCTAACGGACCTAATCTAATCTAGGGTTAATCTAAGGGTCTAAAACACTCACCTAATCTATAAATACACCCTAAACCTACCCTAATCCATACTAAAAATAGAAATGATGGCCTCATGCCGCCAAATTAAATCCTAGAGGGAGCCTCCACTATTCTATGAAGGAAGTTGCAAGCTAATCACTCTCTAATCAATCTCTAATCATCACCATCTTCATATTTAGCAACTAATTCCACTTCATAAGTTTGCTAATCTTGGTTTTGGTGAGTTTCTATCACTTTAACATCAATTGTTAAAGTAAGTAGATTGGGTGTAATGAGACTTATGGTCTTAAATGCGGATTAGTGAGTTTGAATCATTTATAATGATATGCTACTCTATGTTTTCCTATGTTTATGCATAATTAATAAGTGGGTTTATGCATGTTTGATAAGTTGGTTTATGCATGCTTAACAAGTTGGTTTATGCATGTTTAACAAGGGGGTTTATGCATATTTAATAAGTGGATTTATGCATGTTTAACAAAGTGAGTTATGCAAGTTCACATGCAAGTTATGTGTATGGTGTTATGTAAGTTATGTGTAGGTGGTTATGCAAGTTTATATGCAAGTTATGTATATGCTTAAATGCAAGTTTAACATGATCTGCAAGTTATGCATGCTTATGCAAGTATATGAATGCTTATGCAAGATATGTATATGCTTAAATGCAAGTTTAACATGACATGCAAGTTATGCATGCTTATGCAAGTATGTGAATGCTTATGCAAGTATGTGAATGCTTATGCAAGTATGTGAATGCTTATGCAAGTTATGTGTATGCTTAAATGCATGTTTAACATGTTATGCAAGTTATGAGAATGCTTATATGCAAGTTCAACATGTTATGCAAGATATGTGTATGATAATATGCAAGTTTGGGTTAAATGTAGTTGGGTTAATATATGCTCATATATGCAAGTTGACATCCTCTTAACCCATGACAAAGTTATATGCTAAACCCATGATATTTGTGTTGGATCTTCCCCTTTTATTATGTCATGAAATGAGAACGATTTACGTGGGGAACGATGGGGTTGGTAAATATGTTAATAAAAGTATGATTGGGTATGATTAAGCATACCATAAAAAAATAAATTAACATAAGTGGGAATTTACCTATTGAGTTAGGTCTACCCCATGGGAATTTACCTATTGAGTTAGGTCTACCCATGTTATGAAAAACTTGATATTAATTAGGGATAATTAATATGGGGGTGATTAATTAGGTGTAATTAATCGACTAAGACACGAGGTTGGACTCATTTGTAGTGTAAAACTGCCCGGACCCGACCGGCTTAACCAGTTGCTACAAATGTCAGCCCAATGTGAGAGGTCTTAGCCATAAATTAAATACGTGATTAAAGTAAAGACACGAGGTTAGACTCTGTTATGACGTAAGACTGCCCGGACTCTACCGGCTTAACCAGGCGGTCATAACAGCCAGTCTAATGTGGGAGGTCTTTGTGGGAAATCACGGTCTTAATTAATTAAGAAACACTTAACCATATTAGCATGTAGTAGGACATGAGGGGTTAAGTGGGTGCCTTGGGTGGCATGTGAAAATTTAGTGGTTGCCTTGGGTGGCATGTGGAAATCTAGTGGGTTGCCTTGGGTGGCAATAGAAAATACGATTAGAATACTTAACCAAGTGGAAACATGTAATTAAACATGATTAAAGGGTTAAGTGGGATGCACTAGATAAGTGACAAGCTTAGGTGGGTAGCTTGTTGGGGGCCCATTTCAACCAATATCCCAAACGTATCTTTGTGGGCTCGACTCTAGTCGGGTGACGGGACACGCATATTGGGCTTGACTATAAGAGGCCAAAACGGGTTAGCGGTGGCAACGCAAGTCCATCGGGTTTCATATGCGTGTGTGGGCCCGGGCTGGTAGATAAGTCGTTGTTGCATCGTGTAGATATAAAGCCGTGCACCGTTGATATTATCAGGTGGCCACTTTGGGGAATGATACACCCCAGATGTGGAACCAGCACGGGTATCTACGGTAGGGAGCCGATCATTGGGGAGTAGTGGGGTACACCTAGTGGAGATAGGGGCAGACGGCACCTATGTGGTCAGCTAGGGGTACATGAAACTACTAGTTATATCTTTCTTTTAAGTCCTTGGGTGGGATCAATCTTTGAGTAGGAATGACTGGTGTGGTGCAGTTAGTAATTATCCTTGGGTGGGTAGATGCGTCTTTACGGTTATCTTAGTTTATCCTAAGTATACCAAGCTGCTTAGTGTAGCCATTCATCCCCAGACATTACCGTATGTCAAGTTTATGTCTTCTCTGGTTACTTTAATGATTGTATTGTTAAAGTTATAGGACTCGCTCAGACTTATGTCTGACCCCGTTGTTTTTATCTTTTTCCCAACCCTCAGGTCCTACGGTGGATCCTAGCAGTAGTGGAGCTTGATCGGATTGCTGTTCCAGTCTTTAGGAGCTTGGATAGATGTAAAGCTCCAATTACCCAGTTATCTTTTCTTTTGTCCTGGCTATTGTATGAGAGAGTGGGATTATGTACTTCTTTATTTAGATGGATATTGTACTTGACTTTTATTGTGGTTTTATGATGTAACCAGACATGTTTATTTCCGCTGTTATGAGATTATGTTTTAAATTTCAAGTACTATTTATATCTGTCTTGTTGTAATTTTTCTGTTCTATATTCACTAAAATACTCCACCGATGCTATGGCATTCTCTTAGTGAGTGACCATAGCGGGAGTGGGGTGTTACAAAAGTTAAGGCATTCCCTTTGTGAGTAACCTTAACGGAGGTGGGGTGTTACACTTGGTATTAGAGCTGAAGGTTACCAGATTTTATAAAAAAAAAGGTTTTGAAAGGAAGTATTTTCAAAAATAAAGCTTATTTTGAAAAACATGATCCCCAAGAGCCATATATCTTTCTTTCAGTCCTTTTTGTATTGAACCTTTCCTTTTTCGTTCCAGCATGTCTGAAGCATCTGAGATACCAGAGGGTGTTCATGTACCCGGTTGGTTTCGTCAATATCTTGAGGCTAGGACCTCCGCTGCAGGTCCAGCAAATGATCCCCCTCCTCCACCCCCTCCTCGTGCGATTGCTTTCTCAAAGATCTGTAGAGATTTTAGGGCCATGGGTGGGAAGGATTTCAAAGGAACTGAATCATTCGTAGAAGCAAGGAATTGGCTCAAAGAAGCTGAGGATCTATTCGTTATCTTCGAGGTGGACGATAGGCAGAAGGTACAGTTGGCAGTATGGCTGCTCAAAGACGAAGCTTCCTACTGGTGGGAAGTCACTAACGCCGAGAGGCCGGTTGAGACATGGATGGATTTCAGAACAAGGTTTGAGACAAAATTCCTCTCGCAAGCTGAACGAAGTTTACAATTGGAAAAGTTCTTGTCTCTTAAGCAAGGAAGTTTGACGGTCAAGGAATACGTCAACCAGTTCAACCAACTAGCAAGATTCGGATTGGATTTAGTCAACACTCAGCATAAAAAGGCTCTCTGCTTTGTTAAAGGATTGAATGAGCCACTGCACAGCCTAGCCATGACCCATGTACCCATGGGAGCAACTTACGACAAATTGGTGGATATGGCACTACTGCACGAGGAAGACAAGGGCCCGAAAGAGACAAAGAAGGAAGAACCACAGAATAAGAAAGCGGGGCCCAAAAAGGAAACACAAAAGAAGGATGAGAAGTCTGAAGATAAGAAGGGGAAAAAGTGCTTTACTTGTGGGAGCTCAACTCATCTGAACAAGGATTGCAGAAAAAGGAAGGGCGCTTGCTTCAACTGTGGGGAGATGGGACACTTCACTAGGGACTGCCCGAAGAGACGAGGACAAGGAGGGCAGGCGAACACTCTTGAGGCTAGTGGCTAGGATAGAAATAGGAAAATTTCTATAGTAGGTTTAATTTCTTTATCTGATTGTGACTTTTTCTGATTCTGGTATTTTGATTTTGTAATCGATACTCTGCACTTTAATGCTAGTATTATTTCTGAATTCCGCTATAGACTCAGACCCATAAGGGTTATGGATCATTTGTTTGAGATTGGGGTTTGAGGGATATCTGTGTTAGGCGTCAAGTATGACGCATACATTCTGAGTTTTCGTGGGGTATGATTTTATCATGCTTAGCTTCCTAAGAATCATTAGGGAACCTGATCTGTACCAGTAGTCTGTAAATATCTAAATATTTTTGATAGGATTTCCAGTTTTGACATTGTCTAAAGAAGGTAATCCTCTGGGTGTCAATTTGATGTTGGTTTCGGTCTTTGGGGCCGATACTTAGGACCCATGTCTAATGGGAACCAAATTTTTGTTCTATCTGTACTCGCTTCCATCATTCGACTGTATCCTATCGATCGAATATTTGAACTTTAGGTAGAAACTAATGGGTGTAAACATGTGTTTGAGACATGTTATGTTTGATGGTTGCAAGTGGATGCAAGTGGTTGCTAGTGGTTGCCCGTGGATGCATATACACACACTAGGCACTAGATCGGCTCGAAAACACTCTCATACTGCATATGGATGGGTGAGCATTTTTCAATTCTTGTGGATGCAAAACTGTTGATTCAGCACATGGATGTTGCATTTGAGTGAATGATTGTGCACTCATATAGAAATAATATATATCATTAGAATTCTATTGCATACATGTTGGACTCATGGCACTGACATAATTCGCATTAAGGAGGTCAACTGAATCAGTAGACCGCCTGATCTTTGCATCAGATAAGGAACATATACACACACTTTTGCATATGTTCATACAACATTAGAAGTTTTCTAAGGACAATGGATGCTTGTGGATGATGGTTGAGTAGATGGGTGATTGGATGGTAGGACACATTCTTCTTAACTTGAAGATTTCGGGGACGAAATCCTTTTAAGTGGGGGAGAATGTAACACCCCGTGTATTCTATAACCGTGAAAGTCATAAATTAAAGTATAATTAATTTGAAATCAAAGAACTAAGGGAAACGGGATACGCCATTGCGTTCGTCTCGGAAAAATACGCGAAATAGAGTCCGAGTTTTTGAAAAATGGAATCCGTATGAAGAAGATATAGCCTCCGGAAGTTTCTGAATTAAGTTTAAAATTCGAACAGCTCAGAAAAACAATTTTTAAATTAAAAATCGGGCCCAATTAGCCAGGGCGGGAAAATTCCCGCCTAAGGCACCCAGGTCGATTGGGCTGTCGACCTGGTCTAGCCAGGTCGACAGGGCTGTCGACAGGGCTGTCGACCTAGTCCAGACCCAGGTCGAACCCAGTCCACCCTGGCTGGCCTAGTCTATGTTGGTCGATTTTCAGAAGCATGCTTTGTCATTAGGGCTAGGTGGCAGGCTCTAATTGGTCTCTCTTTCGAATGAATGGCTACGATCGATCCAAGCAACATCGATGGTCCTAATCAGTTCATAAACTCTATAAAAATGACCCTAGACTCTACCTAACCTAAGTCTCTAACACAATTCTCTAGCCTCCATTGCTCTCTTCTTCTAAACAAAAATAAAAATGGCGTCGCTACTCTGCTAGAATCAAAGCTAGAAGTCAATCAACATCATCCTAAATTCAAATTAGAGATTAAAGCTTCTGCAACAATTCTGCAATAACTAAAGTTCTTTCTTTAATCCAACCAAGGCAAGTACAGTTATTTTCCGCTATAAACGTTAATTATAATTTTGATATGTTTTTAATTCTGAATCTGAGATTGTATATATATTCTCTTCTGTCAGATCTGTTTTTCTGTGACTGTTCTGTATCCCTTTTCTTCTTTTCTGTTTCTATAGCCAGGCTACCACGAGCCTGTGCCTAATCTCATAAGAGATGAACGTATGAACGCAAATTTTGGGATGAATGATGCGAAATTTGACAAGACTGAATTGAATGTATGACTTTAGGTCTGAGGCACAAAATATATTGGACATGTGACTTGGGATTGGATGCATAAATTTGACTATGAACATATAATTTATATATGTTGTATGCATAGTGTATGTTGTAATTTAGATCTGAAATTAATTAGAAAAAAAAAAAGATGAGCATATGTTGTAAACTAGATTTGGATCTATGCATATTCTATGATAGAAGAAAAGAGGAACCATTGTATGATTACATATGATTTGAGACTTTGGACAAAATGCATATAAAAGTCAAGATCTGATTTTTAGAAGATATGATTTAAAGATTTAGAATGTTGGGTATATTTTGCATTATGATTCATGACTTGAAAAGAAGAAGGATATGGAAAGTTAGGTGTAAAGATTTACATTAATTAGGATATATATATTATTGTGATTACACCTAAATAGGAATTTTTGGGTATATGGCATGCATTGTAATTAATGATTATATTTGGTATAATTTACATGTAAAATGCTAGTTTAACAAAAATTAGAACATATGTTATATGGTAAATTGTGTCCATATTCTGCGCTATGTAAATTTATGCAAACATGGAATATATGTTCATATTGTGAATCATGACAATTATGTAGGCATATGAATTTAGGCCAATTTATGATTAGGCAAGGCATGTAAATAGAACCTTTAGAAATATTAAATTTGCTAAATCTGCTAATTTGCTAAGTTGCCTAAAACTGCTAGTCCTGTTATATTGCATAGACTGCTAATTAGATTGAAATGCCAAATCTGTTAAATTTGTCTGTTGAGATGTCTAACCTGTTATATGCCAAAATCTGCTAAGTTGCTAAATCTATTAAATCCGTTAAGTCATATAATCTGGAAAAATCTGCTATCTGCTAAAATCTGTTATCTGCTGTGTTGATATAATCATCCTGTTATTGATATAATCTGAATTGGCATATATATATATATATATATATATATATATATATATATATATATATATATATTGGGCGTGCGCATAAACGGTAAATTATTAATTAATTGGCCGCAAAGATAAACATGGCTAACTCGAGGTTAGAATGAGTTTGCGGCGTAATTCTGCCCGGAACCGCCCGGCACATCCAGTGGCCGCAAACAATAGGTTCTAATGTGAGAAGTTAGTCATAACCTGCTTAAGACACGAGGTTAGGTCTGGCTTGTGGCAGAAGTCTGCCCGGAACCGCCCGGCCCATCCAGCGGCCACAAGCTAGCGACCTAATGTGAGAGGTCTGGGCATTAATAATTCATTAATGCAAATCTAAGATAAGAATGACGTCTAAAACGTATTGGGGAAAATAGGGATAAACCAACGGGATTAATAGGTGTAGTAAACCCGTCCAATACAAAGTTAGACAAATCTGAAAAATCTGTACATCTGATCCGTTAGTCTGAAAACTTGGTAACTTAATTTGTGAACTAGTAAATCTGAATTCTGTATGTCTGAGCTTGTAAACAAATAAATCTGAAATCTGTTAGTCTGGGGACACAAGGTTAGGAGGGGAATTACTTGTGTCATCTGTTGTTTGGGACCCATATTAGTCAGTAACCCTTTCTGGTATCAAAACTTTGACCCAACAGTAGGTAGGGTCCGGGCACGCTTACTGAACTAATTATAAGTGGTTCATTCTGATAATGGCGAGGGGTGTTGATGGTGCGTTCCAACCGGGTCATGTGCGTGCATGGATCCCGGTCTGCCTCTGAGGATGTAAGACGCCGTGACATCTGTAAATAGGTCTGTGCCAATTGGTTGTCACTTTAGGGAGTGATACACCCTACTGTGGGGCCGACACAGGATATTTATGTATTAGGGAGCCGATCGCTTGGGGTAGGGTTTTAGGGTACACTTAGTTCTGTCTGTTTCTGTTGGTATCGTCTGTTTTTGTTGGGTGGTAACACCTGTCTGTTTCTGTGTGGTACCGTCTGTTCGGGTGGTAAAGGCCCATTACTAGTGTACACCTAATTCTACATTCTGTTTCCGTAGGGATAAATCTGTTTCTGCTTCTGTCTGTTTCTGATCGGGTAGTAAAGGCCCATTATTAGCATTCTGTTTCTATTAAAGTATTCTGTACCCGTTCCTGCTTCAAATTAGACATTAGGGTGACACCTAATTCTGCTATACTAGTATTAGTGCAGAGAAGTGTAAAACAATAGTTTATATCATTCTGTTTTTCTGTTATATCTGCTACACCTGTTATAGTTATCTCACATCCAGTTTTATGTTCATATCATATTATTATTATCTGTTCATATGCTGAAAGTCACTGGACTTGCCAGACTTTTTGTCTGACCCTTGTTGTTTCGCCTCCTTTCTTCCGTTTCCCCCAGGTTATCCAAGGAGGGAAATACTTTAACTTGATCCGGATTTCTCTTTGCTTGAAGTGCTTAAAGTATGGCTTGGCTCTGTATAGCTTCCGTTCCATGGGGATTATGATTTTAAACTATGCATTTTGAAGGCTTTTGTACAAGACTGATATTTTGTACTTGAATTCTGAAATTTAAAGGATGTAACCATATTAATTTCTGTTTCCGCTGTAATAAAGTCAAAATTTTTCAAGTACTGTTTTATCTGTCTTGTAAGTTTCTGTCCTGTTTACTAAAATGCTCCACCAAAGTTAAGGCATTCCCTTTGTGAGTAACCTTAACGGAGGTGGGGTGTTACAGTTAATATACGTGATTTGGTAATTTTTGTTCTCAAAAAGAGGTGGTTGCTCTACATATACGTCTTCTTTAACAAATCCGTTTAGAAAAGCGCTTTTAACATCCATTTGATATAATTTGAAATTATCATGGTTAGCAAATGCTAATAATAACCTAACTGCTTCTAATCTTGCTACGGGGGCAAACATTTCATTGTAATCTATTCCTTCTTCTTGAGTATAATCTTGCACTACTAATCGTGCCTTATTTCTTACGACCTCACCGTGTTCATTCATTTTATTTTTATATACCTATTTAGTTCCAATTACTGTTTTATCCTCTGGTCTAGGAACAAATTCCCATACATCATTCCTTGTAAATTGATTCAATTCTTCTAGCATAACAAGGAACCATGAATCACCGGATGATGCTTCTTTTGGATTTTTAGGTTCAATGGTCGAAATAAATGTTAAATTACTCATATTATTTAATTGGTTTCGAGTTCTAACAACATATTCAATATCTCCTAAGATATTTTTTATAGGTGATCTCTTAATAATTAATTCTTTTATTTGGTTGATTATTTTCATTATCTGTTTCATTATTCTCATTTTCACATTCATCTTCGTTGTATTGTGTTATATTCTTATAATTTTCGTCAAAGGATACATTTATGGTTTCTTCTATAGTATTGGTTCTTGGATTGAAAACTCTATATGCCTTACTTCTCTCTGAATATACAATAAATATTCCTTTATCGGATTTCGAGTCAAATTCATCTAGATTTTCTTTAGTGCTAAGAATAAAGCATTTACTTCCGAATATTTTAAAATATTGTTGGAGAATGGAGTTTCGATGCCAATAACCTTATTTCAATTATCATTGATTATAAAATATATACTAACATCTTTATCTAGAATATATATACACATATATGCAGGATTTTTATACAGGATTTAAATACTGAAGACTGTACAGTTTTAGAGTTTTAAGAGATACAGAGGTGATTCAACACTCATGAGTAATCATGTCATCAAGAGTTCAAGAGTTCAGACAAATATAGTAATAGAGTCTAGTTTATATGTAAGACTCTAAATAGCACTCGAGATTCAAATTCAAATTCTATCTTTCAAATTTCAAATTCTGATTTTCAAAATTCAAATTATCATTTCAAATAGTTTTCTATCTTACTTATGATTTCAAATATAAGTTTTAAAGTTTATATATATTTATATAGTTATATACTTTTATAGTTTTATATTTATGTAGTTTTAAACCTTATAATTTTATAAATATGTTTATATAACATATATTTACGTTTTCATATGATTTTATACTTTATAATACTCATTCATATCACTAAGTTTTAATTCAAGATTTTCCAGAATTATATATACAGTTAAACTTGAAAAATTGTTTAAAAAAAATACCTTATACATATATACGTCGACGTACAACTGTCATTTTTTCAATTTTCAAAGGAAGTGTCTTCTCACCATTTGTAACGTTCCAAAAGCATTGCAACCTTTCAAATCTTACAAATAGGGGTTGATTTCAAATTTTTTCATCATTCTTCTTCTCCATCTTCACCCCTCTTCATCCCTCCATTAATATTTCTTATTTTATTAATTTCTACACTTCTACTTTGCTGATTTTCATTCTAATTACATAAAACTTCTTCTTTTCTCTCTCTCTAATCATTACACTCTGAATTGAAGTGTTATTGAAGAGTTATAGGGTTGCTGTAATCTTTTGGGAAATGTTTGGGAAAGGGTATGTTCCTTGTAGCCCTGAAATCAAGGAAAGGGAACGGTGGTAATCTTGTAGCCGTGAAATCAAGAGTGGTTGGAGGCATTGTTATCCTTGTAGCCGTGAAATCAAGGGGATTGTACTTGGATTGTGATATTAATAAAACTCTATGCAATCCAGTGTTACGTGGGACTGGACGTAGGAGCAATCTGAACCGGTATAAAATCTGGTGCGTTCTTTCTTTTTTGTACATTTTATATTTATCTGTTTATGTGTTTGTTTTTTATTCTCTGTCTGTGATCATCTCTGGTGTGTGTTATTCATATAGTACATATAAGTTTAAGATTTTCATAAATTCTTTGAAAATACTATTCCCCCCTCCCCCAGTATTTGTTTGCCCTTAAGATCTGTCTTCCGCATTTCCTGGCAATTCGTATCAGAGCATAGGTTTTCAAAAAGTTCATAATCTGACTTTTGAAAATGTTAAATGACAACCAACACTGGTAATAATAGTTCTTTTGTAGAAGGTCTGTCCACTGTTGGATGTGACGACAAGGAATTTCGCTCGGTCCGAACCAGTCGCTAAACCGACCCAGACCGTTCGAAACGCCCTATCGTTTGAGAACAGGACAAAACAGAACACATACAGAAGAACATTTCATTGTATATTACAACAATGCATCAGAATACAAGAATATACAGAGTAAAAAGAATATTACACAGAAATATCAGAGATTTAAATTACATTTAAATACTTAGCAGCGGAAAATAATACAATACTCAACTAGAAGAGATATACGGATACAAAGCTTTCCGGATATCGTTCCAGCTGTAAACCAGGATCCTGTGAATATAAATCTGCAAAACCGAAACTACTAGCTGCCCGTGTCAAAATAAGGGCACCCAGAGTTTAGGTTAAAACAATAAACTCCAGGTCAGTCATGTGACTGGTGTGAGAACTAAAACAGTTAATCTTTATATTTTAAAGCTAGGTAAATCAAGGGACCACGCCGTATAACACGGAACGGGTTTCCTCCCAGGAACACCAGTGCATAAAACAAACAGCGCAATGCTAAATAAAGAAAAATGAAGCTGTTATAAGACCCAGGTCCCATCACACAATGCAACGCAGTCGAGGATAGGGTTTTCCCTTATAACAGCCAAAGAATGCTTGATACGTTTAAAACAAATCATTTGATACTATAATAAGTGCATAGTGTATAAAACAACTTCAAATCATAAGTATCAATCATAGGCGGCATGAACGGCCCATAACACTATGTCGCCATATATAGGTTTACAATCAAAACCGCAAATGTCGTATTGGAAGTTGGGTTATCATTTATGGTATGAACCGAGGCTAGGGGCAAGATCCTCAATGATTCGAGACTGCCTAGCCCGAGTCTCAGGCAAGCGCGCAGGCAAGCCTTGGAGCGACAGGGCCGGTCCACCGATGTGGATTATTATACCTGAGCACTACGTTTCGCCGCCCTTTGGGGCGTAAGCGAGCCAACTAAATGACTCCATCGGTTCGAGAACGACCGATCAATCCGAGGCGCCTCGCAACAGCAACAACAACATAAGTCAAACTCGTCAGGGCGTGTAAAACCACTGACGCCACTTTTAGCTAGGAGGAAACGTAGGCCCTCCCTGAGGTCCGTCTCCCGTTTTTGATTCATACCGGGTGTGATACTCGCGAATCAACGTTACACAAAGCTACGCCACGAAGGCCGTGCTTCGATCATCAACCACAAGACTTTGCTTTTCAACAGAAGCCTTGATCATTTGCCACTTAAGCATGCCACACAGGCAATTCACTCCATGCGATTGATATCCATCAATATATAACCCCTGAGCTCGTACGTCTCAGAGAAGGGCGTTAAGCAAGAGAATAAATTCTCCGCCGCCAAACAGATATATATTTAATAGAGATCAATCACACGGACTAAAATCCAATGTCAGACACACAGTCCATTTACAAGTCCGTTCTGGGTCTGAACGAAACCGGAGGCACCTAGTACCCCGCATATCCATCGATCTCCAAGTACGTCTGGACGATCACTAACTGTTTCCATCTTCTTGGGTGTACAGCCCAATCAAGATCATCAGTTATCACCCAAACGACGTGAAAACCTCCGGTCTTCGACCATCGTCTTCATCTTCGACTTATCGTCGTATCAGTTATTCAGAATGGGATAAACCCGGTCTTTCCGAATAACTCGCGTATATTTTAAATAAGTGTTACACAAACACAACATACGCCTCATTCCAATTCATTAGTCACTAACCGTAAATTAACCAAGAGAATAATTCCCCAAATATTAACCCCGAAGGCCGAAACCAACATCAGATCAATATCCAGAAAACCATTCTGCTTGGCTAACCGCCAGTTAGTTTCTAAATTTCACATTCAAATCTAATTAAAGATTTAACTATCGCCTGGAGCAAAACTGGTGATACTCCATTCTCGATCTTTTCAATCTAATTAAAGATTCATTAAAACTCCACTTAGTTTTAATCTGTGACTGGGTTAAAGAATCAGTGTCATTAAAAACACGGTTCACGATAAACCCAAAGTCACATCCCATTAATTATCGGGTTAAAGAACAAGTGTTATTTAAAACACTGTTCACGATAAACCCAAAAATCAATATCCATTCAATTCCAATTAAATGTTATTTAACTGGTACACTTCATTAAATCTAAATCAAAAGATTTAATCTTTTCTCAACTGGGTTCAAGAACAGTGTTAGTGAAGACACCATTCACGACAAACCCAAATCACATTCGATATTCAATACAAGGCTCTGAATAGAAATTATATCGGCTTATATTCAATATCGAATTCTACGACTAACAAATGTCGTATTGGAAATAACGATATAAATATATATATATCTTTCAAATTTCCATAACAACACCTGTATCATCACGAATTACAACATCGAAATATTCCGAAGACAATTTCGATTCAAATCCACACCAATGCAATCATTGGAAATTTTGGTTATTTTTAAAACCCTTTTTGAATTCAATTTATTTATTTAAAAATAAATAGAATTATAATTCTAGTTCAAAACTAGTTCATTTCGATAAAAATCTATTTTTATCTTTTCAAATATGGAGTTTTTCATCCCAATACTTTCTAAATCATTTCTTATGATTTTACATAAATTATTACTATTTTTAATAATTTTATCGAGGCTCGTACAGTCGATTTCCATCAACGGCCATCGAACTGCACTTATAGCGACCTTTTTCGAATTTGATTTGGACGTATCTCCAAATCCAACCGTTAGATTTCAAATTTCTGACATTCATTAGAAAGCTCTTTTCGATACGAACCCAACGGTTCCGGTTTTAGGAGAATCCGACGGTCGGATCTCCCGCAATGTCCGTTTGAAACATATGGTCGAAATTCGCGAACTGCCGCGGCGCGGCGCGTTCTATTCAGGCCATTATATTATATATATAATATATATAATATATACTTCGTCGATTTCTATTTAAAACGAATTATATAAATAGTTTTAAAATTCGTTTCAAAAGCAAATTCAACTTCCATTTCAATTCAAATCAAAATTGAATTCTTCTTTATAAATTCGTTTTAAAATTCATTTCTATTCAATTCAAATTTCAATTCAATTTGAATTCATTTCTATTCGCTTTCAATTCAATTTGAATTCGTTTTCCATTCATTTCATTTCGAAATCGTTTTCAATTCAATTTGAATTCGTTTTCAATTCATTTCACTTCGAAATCGTTTTCAATTCAATTTGAATTCGTTTTCAATTCATTTCACTTCGAAATCGTTTTCAATTCAATTCATTTCGAAATCGTTTACAATTCAATTCATTTCGAAATCGTTTTCAATTCAATTCATTTCGAAATCGTTTTCAATTCAATTCATTTCGAAATCGTTTTCAATTCAATTCATTTTGAAATCGTTTTCAATTCAATTCATTTCGAAATCGTTTTCTTTTAAAATCGATATAAATATCGTTTACGTAAAAATGGCGTCAATCTAATCAACACGGCTTCATATATTCCTTTATTTTCAAATATTCTATTTCAAATATTTCTTTTTCAAATATTTCTTTTTCAAAACTGGAATGAGGCCCAATCAATTACCATATAAAATTAATTATATGGATTTTCATACAACACATGTATATAATAGCAACGATAAATAATCAACCATCAACCAAAGTGCACTACACTGTATAAGCATCAAATATAGATATCTAACGCTTATAACAGCCTGTCAATCAATCGATCGACATATTTAATCAATCAGGATGAGTGAACTTCAAATTTCATCCCAACACCCGTGTGGGGTTTCAAACAATCAAACAACTATTTTATTCGTGCAGTTGGGCGATGTGTAAAATTTATCGTCCCAATCAATGTCATTCAAATAAGTGTACATAAACAAACCATCTGGTTTGTAAATGAATATTTATTTATTCACTTCACTATTTTCATATTCACGTTAAAAATTATATTTTTAACGATAAAACATTTTATTTCAACCTATGAATTTCTATTCAATTCATTTATTCAATAAAATGATATTTTTATTTTTCTAACATGTTTTAGAAAATTTCGGCGGCATAACGGCACGATACCAGAAACGGGACAAGGCCTAGCCTTATCCCCGGTCTAGTGAAGGCCCACGCCATTCACACATCAATCAAATCAATTCGTTATGCAAACCACAAACTTTGGAGTAAGGGTCTAACCTAGCCTTACTCCTTCGCCTTATAACGGCGCACGTCTAATCCTAACCAATTTATCGATTCGATTTTTCACACCACAAACCACATTCAAACCAATATCGCAATCAATCACCAAACAGTCAAACAAACAAGTCCATGGTCTGTGGACGATTGTGTCGGGTGCTACTAAGCACCGTCTGCATCCTAGTATATATATATAACTAGAAATAAAATAGAAAGGTGAGAAATTCTCACTTATAGCTATCCTAGCTCCACGGCACTTCATTGATAGAAATCTTCATCGCTATCGCATCTTCGTCCTTTGTTGCCCGTATCCTCTACATATGTAAAAATCGAATTTTGACTTCGTTATTCAATATATAAAAATCGAATTTTTAGTTCGCTACTCAATATATAAAAATCGAATTTTTAGTTCGCTACTCAATATATAAAAATCATATTTTTATTTCGATGTTCAATATATAAAAATCATATTTTTATTTCGATGTTCAATATATAAAAATCATATTTTTATTTCGCTATTCAATATATAAAAATACTATTTTTAATATGTCTATCATGTAAAAATTATATTTCCCTACATAAACAAAAATCATATTTTTCCTTTTCAAAACAATGTATATTTTATCTTTCAAGATCAATTCTATTCTATATTTTTAAAATAAAAATCATATTCTATATTTTTAAAATAAAAATCATATTCTATATGGCTATTCCTATTTTAAAAATAATGGTATTTTTATTTTAAAACAGTGTGAACATTTATTTTAAAAATCCAAAAATAAATTATGCTATTTTATTTTAAAAACAAATCTATACATGTAAAATAAAATAAAATAAACTACCTTAAACACGTTTTACACTTGCTAATGATCTTCCTCCCGCTGTAATCCCCTTTCTGGACAACCTGCACCAATCCTTGAAGCCTAGGGTTTTTTTTTATCACCACCCTAGAAGCCGTCGAAGTTAGATCGGACCCCACCTGGAGAAGTAGCGGCGCATCACCTTAAAGCGGTGGCGAGGTCCAGCTCCGGGTCTGTGGCGCTGGTAGGTCCTTCGATGGCACCTTGGGGTTCGGGAAGTCGTCGATTAGAATAGGAGAGGAAGGAGGCAGAGGAAAAAAAAAAGGGAGCGGCGTTCGATGGTCGGATGCGCGCGACGGCGAGGTGGACAGGGAAGGGGGCGCGATTGTCGAGGTCAACGTGGAGATGGGGATCGGGTTTTTTTTTTATCGGGAGGCAACTGAAGAGGGAAACGAAAATTAAGGGGGGGGTATATGTAAAGAGATTTTTATATTTAATTTTATAT
This sequence comes from Allium sativum, assembly GCA_030737875.1. Taxonomy (NCBI): domain Eukaryota; kingdom Viridiplantae; phylum Streptophyta; class Magnoliopsida; order Asparagales; family Amaryllidaceae; genus Allium; species Allium sativum. The sequence goes on from CM060910.1 coordinate 244,626,762, forward strand.
TTATTTATTTTATAACCCATAGGTTAGTATTTCATTCGAACTCAAAACCAAACCCACCGACTGCCGTCCCTAGCGTTTTACCCCCATTCCGAACACAATGGGATATGTACCGCAAGCTGATTCAATCGTTCCAATCAGTTTCCGTTTAATTTACTTTTAAATCAGTATATTGAATTTTAAACGTACATTTCAAATTACCGGGGTCACATACTAACTAGAAAAATTCCAGAAAAATATTTTCTAGTTTCGTATTGACGATACGGTCCTAACAAAACTAGTTTCGTCGAATTCTGAGGCCGTTTGAAAAATGGCCAATTTCCAGTCGATTAAAATCAACTGAAACTGGTCAAACGCGTTTTCTTTTGCCACGCTCACATATTGATTCGAAAAATTATGAAATTTGAAATCTAGCAATAACTTTACACTGCGGACCCAACAAAAGTGGTTTCGTCGAAATCCGAGGTCGTTTGCAAAATTACTATTTTTAAGGGCCTTATATATATAAAAATATATATAAATTCCACAGCGACTATTTCTAATTTTAAACTGGACATATCTTATCATTTCTAAAATGAAATCTCAGTTTGTTAACTTTGTTACAAAGATATAGTTATACAGATTCAAATATTTCTTGTTTCGTTCAATTCTGACTTATATTGAATTCTGTATATTCATTTGAAATTAGAAATCGAATTTTCGAACTACCGCGCCATTTTCAATTCTATTTATAATTATATATAAATATTTATATTCTAACGACGACGTATATAAATATATACGTCGAATTCTATTCAAAATAAATTTCACGTCGATATTATTTAAAATAATCTATTTTAAATATTCAAAATTCGCTAAAATTGCCAAAATAAAAATTTTAAACTGGCCCAGAATTTGCGGGTTGTTACATTCTCCCCCACTTAAAACTTTTCGTCCCCGAAAAGGAACAAAGTCGAAAGTGGTTTGATCATTCAACTCTACGTTCGATCTGGCTTCCATTCTCCAACTCTTTAGTTTCTGAGAATTTTCAAAATTTCAAAAATTTGGCTAACACCCTAAATTTTCGAAAAATTTCGCCATAACCTCCCCTGCACCGGGAGCATCGGGGAATTTCAAATAGCTTCCCCGGTCCTTCAGATCTCAAAAAGAAAAAGAAAAAGCCAAGCGGCTAGCCAATAGGCTCACAAAATCATCATCACCCAAACAAAACAGGAAATTATGTAGTAAACATGTACCTATTTGTCGGGCAAACAAATTTTATTCTCTGCTCTAGCCTCCTTGCTATGACCTGTTCAATAATATATATGTATATGCAAACAGATGCAACCAATTTTCAATACAATTCAATATGTGTTCAATTAGGCATAAAGGTTCAAAATTAGCAAACAAATGAACAAACAACGCAAACATCAATCAATTAGTTGATTAGAGTTTGAAATTCATAATTTTGATACATATACAAAAATCATGTTTTTGATGCCAATTCACAACAATGTATTCTAGCTATATATAAGTTTTGGTTCTCACACCAGCCTAATGGAAATATATAGAAAATCACACCTTCGAAACACGAACATAAATGTTGATGATGCGATCGCTATCATCAATAATATCTCCGGGCGACTAGAGTGTGATGCTATATCTATCCAATATATTAAAACTTCGAATATACGTTCATGACGCGTATACGCGAAATCTATATATACTCGATTGTCCATATTCAAAATAAATAATCAAATACGAATAATTGATTTAAATTTTCAAAACAAAAATTGTTTTCACTTTAAAAATATACCATTCACACTCGTTCTAGGATACTACTGATCCTATCTCTAACGAGTCATTCTAATTGGATATTACTAATCCAATATCTGATGAATTCTTTCGTATGGTTCTAATGTGCCTTGTTCTCTGAGCTTTGTAAACCAAAGCTCTGATACCAACTGTGACGACAAGGAATTTCGCTCGGTCCGAACCAGTCGCTAAACCGACCCAGACCGTTCGAAACGCCCTATCGTTTGAGAACAGGACAAAACAGAACACATACAGAAGAACATTTCATTGTATATTACAACAATGCATCAGAATACAAGAATATACAGAGTAAAAAGAATATTACACAGAAATATCAGAGATTTAAATTACATTTAAATACTTAGCAGCGGAAAATAATACAATACTCAACTAGAAGAGATATACGGATACAAAGCTTTCCGGATATCGTTCCAGCTGTAAACCAGGATCCTGTGAATATAAATCTGCAAAACCGAAACTACTAGCTGCCCGTGTCAAAATAAGGGCACCCAGAGTTTAGGTTAAAACAATAAACTCCAGGTCAGTCATGTGACTGGTGTGAGAACTAAAACAGTTAATCTTTATATTTTAAAGCTAGGTAAATCAAGGGACCACGCCGTATAACACGGAACGGGTTTCCTCCCAGGAACACCAGTGCATAAAACAAACAGCGCAATGCTAAATAAAGAAAAATGAAGCTGTTATAAGACCCAGGTCCCATCACACAATGCAACGCAGTCGAGGATAGGGTTTTCCCTTATAACAGCCAAAGAATGCTTGATACGTTTAAAACAAATCATTTGATACTATAATAAGTGCATAGTGTATAAAACAACTTCAAATCATAAGTATCAATCATAGGCGGCATGAACGGCCCATAACACTATGTCGCCATATATAGGTTTACAATCAAAACCGCAAATGTCGTATTGGAAGTTGGGTTATCATTTATGGTATGAACCGAGGCTAGGGGCAAGATCCTCAATGATTCGAGACTGCCTAGCCCGAGTCTCAGGCAAGCGCGCAGGCAAGCCTTGGAGCGACAGGGCCGGTCCACCGATGTGGATTATTATACCTGAGCACTACGTTTCGCCGCCCTTTGGGGCGTAAGCGAGCCAACTAAATGACTCCATCGGTTCGAGAACGACCGATCAATCCGAGGCGCCTCGCAACAGCAACAACAACATAAGTCAAACTCGTCAGGGCGTGTAAAACCACTGACGCCACTTTTAGCTAGGAGGAAACGTAGGCCCTCCCTGAGGTCCGTCTCCCGTTTTTGATTCATACCGGGTGTGATACTCGCGAATCAACGTTACACAAAGCTACGCCACGAAGGCCGTGCTTCGATCATCAACCACAAGACTTTGCTTTTCAACAGAAGCCTTGATCATTTGCCACTTAAGCATGCCACACAGGCAATTCACTCCATGCGATTGATATCCATCAATATATAACCCCTGAGCTCGTACGTCTCAGAGAAGGGCGTTAAGCAAGAGAATAAATTCTCCGCCGCCAAACAGATATATATTTAATAGAGATCAATCACACGGACTAAAATCCAATGTCAGACACACAGTCCATTTACAAGTCCGTTCTGGGTCTGAACGAAACCGGAGGCACCTAGTACCCCGCATATCCATCGATCTCCAAGTACGTCTGGACGATCACTAACTGTTTCCATCTTCTTGGGTGTACAGCCCAATCAAGATCATCAGTTATCACCCAAACGACGTGAAAACCTCCGGTCTTCGACCATCGTCTTCATCTTCGACTTATCGTCGTATCAGTTATTCAGAATGGGATAAACCCGGTCTTTCCGAATAACTCGCGTATATTTTAAATAAGTGTTACACAAACACAACATACGCCTCATTCCAATTCATTAGTCACTAACCGTAAATTAACCAAGAGAATAATTCCCCAAATATTAACCCCGAAGGCCGAAACCAACATCAGATCAATATCCAGAAAACCATTCTGCTTGGCTAACCGCCAGTTAGTTTCTAAATTTCACATTCAAATCTAATTAAAGATTTAACTATCGCCTGGAGCAAAACTGGTGATACTCCATTCTCGATCTTTTCAATCTAATTAAAGATTCATTAAAACTCCACTTAGTTTTAATCTGTGACTGGGTTAAAGAATCAGTGTCATTAAAAACACGGTTCACGATAAACCCAAAGTCACATCCCATTAATTATCGGGTTAAAGAACAAGTGTTATTTAAAACACTGTTCACGATAAACCCAAAAATCAATATCCATTCAATTCCAATTAAATGTTATTTAACTGGTACACTTCATTAAATCTAAATCAAAAGATTTAATCTTTTCTCAACTGGGTTCAAGAACAGTGTTAGTGAAGACACCATTCACGACAAACCCAAATCACATTCGATATTCAATACAAGGCTCTGAATAGAAATTATATCGGCTTATATTCAATATCGAATTCTACGACTAACAAATGTCGTATTGGAAATAACGATATAAATATATATATATCTTTCAAATTTCCATAACAACACCTGTATCATCACGAATTACAACATCGAAATATTCCGAAGACAATTTCGATTCAAATCCACACCAATGCAATCATTGGAAATTTTGGTTATTTTTAAAACCCTTTTTGAATTCAATTTATTTATTTAAAAATAAATAGAATTATAATTCTAGTTCAAAACTAGTTCATTTCGATAAAAATCTATTTTTATCTTTTCAAATATGGAGTTTTTCATCCCAATACTTTCTAAATCATTTCTTATGATTTTACATAAATTATTACTATTTTTAATAATTTTATCGAGGCTCGTACAGTCGATTTCCATCAACGGCCATCGAACTGCACTTATAGCGACCTTTTTCGAATTTGATTTGGACGTATCTCCAAATCCAACCGTTAGATTTCAAATTTCTGACATTCATTAGAAAGCTCTTTTCGATACGAACCCAACGGTTCCGGTTTTAGGAGAATCCGACGGTCGGATCTCCCGCAATGTCCGTTTGAAATATATGGTCGAAATTCGCGAACTGCCGCGGCGCGGCGCGTTCTATTCAGGCCATTATATTATATATATAATATATATAATATATACTTCGTCGATTTCTATTTAAAACGAATTATATAAATAGTTTTAAAATTCGTTTCAAAAGCAAATTCAACTTCCATTTCAATTCAAATCAAAATTGAATTCTTCTTTATAAATTCGTTTTAAAATTCATTTCTATTCAATTCAAATTTCAATTCAATTTGAATTCATTTCTATTCGCTTTCAATTCAATTTGAATTCGTTTTCCATTCATTTCATTTCGAAATCGTTTTCAATTCAATTTGAATTCGTTTTCAATTCATTTCACTTCGAAATCGTTTTCAATTCAATTTGAATTCGTTTTCAATTCATTTCACTTCGAAATCGTTTTCAATTCAATTCATTTCGAAATCGTTTACAATTCAATTCATTTCGAAATCGTTTTCAATTCAATTCATTTCGAAATCGTTTTCAATTCAATTCATTTCGAAATCGTTTTCAATTCAATTCATTTTGAAATCGTTTTCAATTCAATTCATTTCGAAATCGTTTTCTTTTAAAATCGATATAAATATCGTTTACGTAAAAATGGCGTCAATCTAATCAACACGGCTTCATATATTCCTTTATTTTCAAATATTCTATTTCAAATATTTCTTTTTCAAATATTTCTTTTTCAAAACTGGAATGAGGCCCAATCAATTACCATATAAAATTAATTATATGGATTTTCATACAACACATGTATATAATAGCAACGATAAATAATCAACCATCAACCAAAGTGCACTACACTGTATAAGCATCAAATATAGATATCTAACGCTTATAACAGCCTGTCAATCAATCGATCGACATATTTAATCAATCAGGATGAGTGAACTTCAAATTTCATCCCAACACCCGTGTGGGGTTTCAAACAATCAAACAACTATTTTATTCGTGCAGTTGGGCGATGTGTAAAATTTATCGTCCCAATCAATGTCATTCAAATAAGTGTACATAAACAAACCATCTGGTTTGTAAATGAATATTTATTTATTCACTTCACTATTTTCATATTCACGTTAAAAATTATATTTTTAACGATAAAACATTTTATTTCAACCTATGAATTTCTATTCAATTCATTTATTCAATAAAATGATATTTTTATTTTTCTAACATGTTTTAGAAAATTTCGGCGGCATAACGGCACGATACCAGAAACGGGACAAGGCCTAGCCTTATCCCCGGTCTAGTGAAGGCCCACGCCATTCACACATCAATCAAATCAATTCGTTATGCAAACCACAAACTTTGGAGTAAGGGTCTAACCTAGCCTTACTCCTTCGCCTTATAACGGCGCACGTCTAATCCTAACCAATTTATCGATTCGATTTTTCACACCACAAACCACATTCAAACCAATATCGCAATCAATCACCAAACAGTCAAACAAACAAGTCCATGGTCTGTGGACGATTGTGTCGGGTGCTACTAAGCACCGTCTGCATCCTAGTATATATATAACTAGAAATAAAATAGAAAGGTGAGAAATTCTCACTTATAGCTATCCTAGCTCCACGGCACTTCATTGATAGAAATCTTCATCGCTATCGCATCTTCGTCCTTTGTTGCCCGTATCCTCTACATATGTAAAAATCGAATTTTGACTTCGTTATTCAATATATAAAAATCGAATTTTTAGTTCGCTACTCAATATATAAAAATCGAATTTTTAGTTCGCTACTCAATATATAAAAATCATATTTTTATTTCGATGTTCAATATATAAAAATCATATTTTTATTTCGATGTTCAATATATAAAAATCATATTTTTATTTCGCTATTCAATATATAAAAATACTATTTTTAATATGTCTATCATGTAAAAATTATATTTCCCTACATAAACAAAAATCATATTTTTCCTTTTCAAAACAATGTATATTTTATCTTTCAAGATCAATTCTATTCTATATTTTTAAAATAAAAATCATATTCTATATTTTTAAAATAAAAATCATATTCTATATGGCTATTCCTATTTTAAAAATAATGGTATTTTTATTTTAAAACAGTGTGAACATTTATTTTAAAAATCCAAAAATAAATTATGCTATTTTATTTTAAAAACAAATCTATACATGTAAAATAAAATAAAATAAACTACCTTAAACACGTTTTACACTTGCTAATGATCTTCCTCCCGCTGTAATCCCCTTTCTGGACAACCTGCACCAATCCTTGAAGCCTAGGGTTTTTTTTTATCACCACCCTAGAAGCCGTCGAAGTTAGATCGGACCCCACCTGGAGAAGTAGCGGCGCATCACCTTAAAGCGGTGGCGAGGTCCAGCTCCGGGTCTGTGGCGCTGGTAGGTCCTTCGATGGCACCTTGGGGTTCGGGAAGTCGTCGATTAGAATAGGAGAGGAAGGAGGCAGAGGAAAAAAAAAAGGGAGCGGCGTTCGATGGTCGGATGCGCGCGACGGCGAGGTGGACAGGGAAGGGGGCGCGATTGTCGAGGTCAACGTGGAGATGGGGATCGGGTTTTTTTTTTATCGGGAGGCAACTGAAGAGGGAAACGAAAATTAAGGGGGGGGTATATGTAAAGAGATTTTTATATTTAATTTTATATTTATTTATTTTATAACCCATAGGTTAGTATTTCATTCGAACTCAAAACCAAACCCACCGACTGCCGTCCCTAGCGTTTTACCCCCATTCCGAACACAATGGGATATGTACCGCAAGCTGATTCAATCGTTCCAATCAGTTTCCGTTTAATTTACTTTTAAATCAGTATATTGAATTTTAAACGTACATTTCAAATTACCGGGGTCACATACTAACTAGAAAAATTCCAGAAAAATATTTTCTAGTTTCGTATTGACGATACGGTCCTAACAAAACTAGTTTCGTCGAATTCTGAGGCCGTTTGAAAAATGGCCAATTTCCAGTCGATTAAAATCAACTGAAACTGGTCAAACGCGTTTTCTTTTGCCACGCTCACATATTGATTCGAAAAATTATGAAATTTGAAATCTAGCAATAACTTTACACTGCGGACCCAACAAAAGTGGTTTCGTCGAAATCCGAGGTCGTTTGCAAAATTACTATTTTTAAGGGCCTTATATATATAAAAAAATATATAAATTCCACAGCGACTATTTCTAATTTTAAACTGGACATATCTTATCATTTCTAAAATGAAATCTCAGTTTGTTAACTTTGTTACAAAGATATAGTTATACAGATTCAAATATTTCTTGTTTCGTTCAATTCTGACTTATATTGAATTCTGTATATTCATTTGAAATTAGAAATCGAATTTTCGAACTACCGCGCCATTTTCAATTCTATTTATAATTATATATAAATATTTATATTCTAACGACGACGTATATAAATATATACGTCGAATTCTATTCAAAATAAATTTCACGTCGATATTATTTAAAATAATCTATTTTAAATATTCAAAATTCGCTAAAATTGCCAAAATAAAAATTTTAAACTGGCCCAGAATTTGCGGGTTGTTACATTGGACCACCACTTTTTAATGGTAGTAATTATTCAGATTGGGCATATAGAATAAAAATATATTTACAATCAGCAGGATTAGACACATGGAATAGTACATAGACTGAATATGTCGAACCCACAATTAATTTTGCACAATGGACTAATGAACAAAAGGATGCTGCACAAAACAATTCTAAAGCCATGAATATGTTGTTTTGTTCATTAGATAGAAATGATTATAATAGAGTGTCAGTATGTAAATCTGCTTATGAAATTTGGAGAACATTACAAGTCACTCATGAAGGAACCAATAATGTTAAACGACAAAGATATCAATGTTAATTAATCAGTTTGAGTTATTCAAGATGAACGAGAATGAATCTATCTACGATATGTATTTATATTTCAAGAGATAGTGCATTGATTAATAGCACTGAGAAAAACTTACTCAGAAGAAGACCAAGTCAAAAAAATATTGAGTTCATTGACTCCAAAATGGGATCAGTAAACTTTAGCAATTGAATAAGTCAATAATGTCAATGAAATGAAGATTGAGGAGTTAATCGGGAATTTGATGTCATTTGAAGTCCAATTACAGAGAAGAAAGGAAAATTAGCCAACTGAAAAGAAATCTATTGCATTCTAAGCGACAACAAATGGTTCGGACTCAAGCAGCGAAGATGATGCAGAAACAACCCTAATGACAAGAAATTTCAGAAAATTTCTGAGATACAAAAGGAAAAATAATCAAGGAAGTTCGAGAAGAAATGACGATCGATGTTATAACTACAACAAACCAGACCATATAAAGAGAATGTGTTCATATCCAGATAAATCAATTCAATAGACGGACAATAGTAATTTATCGAAGAAAAGAAAGAAGGCACACGCAGCAACATTAGATGATTCAAATTCGTCATCAAGCGATGTAGAGCTAGAAACCGGAAATTCAAATTTGTGTTTCACAACAATTCAGAAAATATTGCATAAATGGATCTAAAAACAGGGTACGCCTTAACTAATTTTTAAATTTTTGGTTGAATGGATATTTTGATTGCTTTGATTGTTTGCTTTGTTTTGAATTTGAAATTTAAAATTAAAATTCAAAATTGAAATTTAAAATTCAAATTTGAACTTTAAATTTTAGAATAATAATAAAAAATAGTAAAATAATGAAATAAAATTTTGGATGTTTGTTAGGATTAATATTGTTTCAGGAAATAGTTAAACCTGAAATGTAAATCGATAATATAAAACCAAAAGTCATAAGACCATATGTTCTTTGAAATTTCTGCATGTATGTCGACATACATAGAAGGGCATGTCGACATAAAGGCCTGTAAAATTAAATTCAAATTTTGAATTTCAAAAGTTTAAACTATCAAACTTCCCTCCAACTTTTCATCAACCCCCAAGGTCTAAAAAGGTGTCATTGATTTCAGAAAAATTGTACCTATTCAATCTCTATTTATACATATCTATTCAATCTTATTCTCACTACCTTTCATTCAAAATTCAAACTACTCTCTTCATATTTATACTCTTCAAAAAATCTCTAATGGCTTTCTCTAGCACTCCTCAAATAATGAGATTATCCAAAACCATCCAAGGATATCTTTACAATGATAGAGAAGCAATCAAAACCTATGTTGACTATGTAGCAAATGCAAAAGTCAACACGGGAGCTTTCACCATCTTCGGAGATTTTCCATCTTACGATCTCCCTTCTCTTTTCAATCATAATGAAATATTAAGCTTGATTGATGCTCGGGATAACGATGAAGTATGTTACCTGAAACTCATCAAAATGTTCTATGCCAATCTTAATCATTGCTTTTACGAAGGAGATGGAAATCAAATTTGGAGTAGCGTAAAAGGCACGCAAATCATTCTAGATTGTGAAATTTTGGGTAATATCCTAAATTGCAAAAGTACGGGCTCATATTTTTCAAAATTCGAAATCGAAGAAATGAATTTGGAAACTTATCATCATATATTTGATAGAGATGCTCACTTGGAAATCAAAAATCGATTTTCCTGCCCAAAAACAAGAATCATAAACCTCCTTCTTCAACATACCATCATTCCTCATTTTGGAAATTTCAACAGCCTAACTCTCAAATTCCAAAAAGCACTTTTTGTTATTATTGATGGCTATGATATCAATTGGGCTGATATGATCTTTAAAGAATTTAAGCCCACGGGAACATCAAAAAGAGAGAACACTCTTTACTATGGAGTTTATCTAACTCGAATCTTTAAATATTTTGGAGTTGATCTCAAGGGAGAAGAGTTTGTACCAAGAAGGAGTTTGACTCCACATATATATACCTTATGCAAATTCCACTTACCTTTAAACCTGTGAAGACCCGTAACTTCCCCGTAAAGGAAAGAGCGGATAGTTCGAGAATAACACACAGAAAAACGCAGACGGAAGAACATTTCATTGTATATTACAACAATGCATCAGATTACAAGAATATACAGAGTATAAATAAATAAATATTACATAGAAATATCAGAGATTTAAATTACATTTAAATACATCGCAGCGGAAAATTAATACAATACACAACTAGAAGAGATATATGGATACAAAGCTTTCCGGATATCATTCCAGCTGTTAACCAGGATCCTGTGAATATCAATCTGCAAAACCAAAACTACTAGCTGCCCGTGTCAAAATAAGGGCACCCAGAGTTTAGGTTAAAACAATAAACTCCAGGTCAGTCATGTGACTGGTGTGAGAACTAAAACAGTTATTAATCTTTATTTTAAAGTTAGGTGAATCAAGGGACCACGCCGTATGACACGGAACGGGTTTCCTCCCAAGAATACCAGTGCATAAATGTAATGACCCAGAAAATCAGAACCAATTTAAAAATTTTAAATTGGCTAAAATAATGGATTTTAAATATTTAAAATAATGGCAATGAAAAGTGAGTTGAATCGACAATTGAAAACTAATATAATTAATTATAATTATAAACAAGGCTTGAAAAGGCGCTGCAGTTTCAAAAATTGAATTCAAACTTTGTCGGACTATACCGGGTGCAAAACAAAACGAATTTTAGTGAAACCAAAAATATTTAAATCTGTTAGTGAATACCTTTCTAACGAATCTGAAAAATCGAATTTTCATAGCGGAAAGCAAAAGTTATGGCCGAATGAATTTTCAGAACGGTCGCTATGGAATTTATATAGCCGTGAAAATGGCCATTTTGCATATGACATCGGAATTCGACGAAACCACTTTTGTTGGATCCGGGATGTAAAGTTATTTCTAGGTTTCAAATTTCATAATTTTCTGAATCAGTATGTGAGCGTGGCAAAAGAAAATGTGTTTTGGTCAATTGTAGTTAAATTGGATCGACCAAAAATGGGCCTTTTTGCAAATAGTCTCAGAATTCGACGAAACTAGTTTTGTTGGGACCGTATTGTCAAAACATAGCTAGATTTATTTTTCTGGAATTTTTCGGGGTCCGTATGTGGCCCTGGTAATTTGAAATGTACGTTTAAAATTGAATATACACTAATTTATAATTTGATTTTGAGAAAAACCTATCGAAACAGTTGAATCGGGTTACGAAACCTATCCCATTGTGTTCAGAATGGGGGTAATTAGCTAGGGACGACAGTCGTTGGGTTGGATTTCGAGCTCGAATAAAAAAGTCAATCTTTATAGAAGTACTAAATAATTAAATACATATATATATATATTATATAAACCTCACCACACACACACACTCTCTCTCTCCTTACTTCGTTACTCCCAGATCGAAAAGAAAAGTAAAAAAAACAAACAAACAAAACCCGTCGATGCCTCGATCCTCCGCCCGTACCCCTGTCGCACACCTCCCCTCGCGTCGGCCACCACCCATTCCGACCTTTCCCAAGCCGTCACCTCCCCCTGTAGCAGCACCCCCCTTCTCCATTTCAAACCCTAGCTCGAATTAGCCCAAACCGCCACCTGAGCCCCCCCTGTCGACTTCCACACCTCCGCATCCACCCCAAAACCGCACCCTCCCTGACCTAGTGCGCCACTACCGGCCAGTCTCCAACCATGAACGCTAACCCCAGTTCAAGGAAAGCAGTGAGTTCCTTTTTATTTATTTATTTCCATTTATTTTCAGTTTTAATCCCTAATAACAGTGTAAAAACATGATTTTTATTATTTATAGAGCACTATATAAAACATAGCGAGTTCAAAATTGGATATATATATGTATATATATGTCTACAAAGTATTTTCTAAATAAAAAAAATAATGTTTATATAGAATGAAGCGTCGAAACTATATATGAAGAAATAAAAATATGATTTTTATTTATTAGAATGAAGCAATAAAAATGTAATTTTTATTAGGAACAACGGGACAAAGAACTGCATTGGGATTTCAAGCAGATCCAGACGGTTCAACAGTTCAGAAGCAAAGCACGGCGGAGTGGAACCCAATGTGAGATTTCTGATTAAAAAAACGATATGGAAAACGACGATGTATAAATTACATAGTCGATGTATGAGTTATATAAACGTTGTACACCTCATGTATAAGCGTTGTATAAGTTGTATGTTCGATGTATAAGTTATATATGCGTTGTAATAAATATATATGTGTTGAAATAAAAGTGAATTGCTATATATATATATATATATACGCCCCTCGTCCACAAACCATGGACGATATTTATTGATTGTGATTGGGGTGAAAATTGATTGATAGCGAATGATTGTTTGGGATTGTTTGTGGTTGATATTGATTGATTGTGGTTGAAAAATACCCGTTTGTGGTTGAGAAATATTTGGTTGAAACCACATAGGATTAGTTTGTGGATATGAAATAAATATATACATGCCGCCTGCGTGCGAACTAGATGCATGATCCCCATTGTCAAAAACCGCGAGGTTTTAAGGTAGAGCGAGGAGCCGTACTAGGGACGGTCCCGGTTTTAACTACCCTGCCGTTATGCTGCCGAAATTTTGAATAATATTCATGTGTTTGAATTATTTTCATTTGCTAAAACTATATTTATTCATTGAATAGAAAACCTTCATGTGTTGAATCGATATTCATTCGTTGATTAGAAATTCATGTGTTGAATGGTATTCGCGTTTTAAAAATAAAAATCACATTTTTATCTATATATAGAAACTATAGAAAACCTTCATGTGTTGAATCGATATTCATTCGTTGATTTGAAATTCATGTGTTGAATGAATGGTATTCATATTTTGAAATAAATTGTTTGATAATAAAAATACCTTTTATCGACTATATGAACTGTGTAAAATAATCTCGTTTTGAAAGAAATTGTTTTATAAGAAAAATCCTATTTTTATCACCAATATGAAATATATAAAATAATAGTGTTTTGAAATGATTTGTTTTACAATAAAAATCACATTTTTATTATATGCATGAATCGTTGAAATGTGAAGTGTTAAAAATAGCCACTTGTTCAAATAAATATATATGAGTTGAAATATTCATTAATTAGCTAATGATATGATCTGTACCTATGTATGTAACATTAGAATGAATGGTGTTTTTAAACCAAATAGAAATCAAATATGAAGTTGAATAGAAAATGATAAATGATAAGAACTATATATATGTACATGCATATTCATTGAACAGGTTATAGCAAAGGGGCTAGAGAAGAGGAATAAAATTTTGTGCCCGACAAATAGGTACACATTTACTGTTTTGTTTGGGTGATGATTTTATGAGCCTGTTGGCTAGCCGCTTGGCTTTTTCTTTTTCTTTTTGAGATTAGAAGGACCGGGGAAGCTATTTGAGATTTCCCGATGCTCCCGGTGCAGGGGAGGTTATGGCGAAATTTTCCAAAATTTTAAGGCGTTAGTGAAATATTTGAAGTGAAAACGATATTGAAATCATTGAATGAACTATATTTATATAAATATATAAATATAAATAAAATTAAAACGAAACGAGGCCGTGCAGTTCGTATTTTGAAACCGTGATTTCAAACGACTAGTACGGGAAATCCGACCATTGGATTTTCCCGAAACCGCAACCGTCGGGTTCGCCTTGGAAATATCTTTCCAACGGCACCAACCTTGTAAAAATCCAACGGTTGGATTGTCTGGAATGTTTATTTCAAATCTGAAGAAAAACAGCGCCAGAAACGATTATATATATATATATATATATATATATATATACATATAAATATAATTATATTTAATCGAATAACGACGCTGTAGTTCGTATTTTGAAATCGAAACTTCAAACGATTGTACCGGGAGATCCGACCGTCGGATTTTCCCAAAATTGGAACCGTTGGATTCGTTTTGAAAAGACCTTTCTAATGATGTAAATTTTGTGAAGATCCAACGGTTAGATTTTCAGATATGTGTAATTTAAATCTGAAGAAAAATAGCGCCACGGCCGCTTTATGGCCCGAAGCGTCGTTTTAAATAAATTAGCTATTTTAAAATAAATAAAAATAGCGATAAATCGTTATAAAATATCATAAACGATATGGGATGGAAATAAACTGAATTTGCTCGATTTATGTGGTATTTGGTGGTTGAATGTGTTTGGTGTGAAAATTCCATTAAAGAACAAAATTTATGTTGTCGAATGATTTAACCATTAAAATAAATTGATTTGAAATTCTAAATATACGTGAATTATTTGAAAAGGCCGAGTTAATTCTCATTTCAAATAATTGACCGACGATTGAAAGTCGAAGATGAAGACGATGGTCGAAGGACCAGAGATCTTCACCACGTTTGGATGGTAACCGAGGTCCTGATTGGGAGGCATCCCGAAATATGGATAATGAGTGGTGATCGTCCAGACGTACGTGGTGATCAATGGGTTTGCGAGGTATTTAGTGCCTCCGGTTTCGTTCAGACCCAGAACGGACTTGTAAATGGACTGTGTGTCTGACATTGGATTTTATTCTGTGTTGACCGATTTCTATTAAATATACATCTGTTTGGCGGCGGAGAATTTATTCTTTTGCTTAACGCCCTTCTCTGAGACGCACGAGCTCAGAGGTTGTATATCGATGGACCTCAGTCGCATGGCATGAATTGCCTGTGTGGCATGCTAAGATGCAGTGATCAGGACTTCTGTTGAAAAGCAAAGTCTTGTGGTGATGATCGAAGCACCGCCGGTGTGGCGTAGCTTTGTGTATAACGTAAAATCGCGAGCCTCACACCCCGGTATGAACCAGAAACGGGAGAAGGACCTCAGGGAGGGCATGCGTTTCTTTCTAGTTAGGGTGGTATCAGTGACCTACCATCCCTGACATTTATATACTTTTCACCTATGTGGTTGTTGCTGTTCCGAAGCGCCTCGGTTTGGTCGGACGATCCGGGTCCGATGGAGTCATTCGTTGGCTCATTTACGCCCCAAAGGGCGGGGAAACGTATTGTTCAGGCACTATAATCCACGTCGGTGGACCGGCCCTGTCGCTCCAAGGGGCAGTTGCGGCTGTTCCTGTGGCTCGGGCTAGAGAGTCAAGAATTCGGTAAGGACTATCTTTTGCCTTGGTTCATGACTGAAATCCAATTTCCAATTACGTGACTGTGCGGTTTTGATTGTATACCTATACATGGCGACATAGTGGTATGAGGCATTAATGCCATCTATGATTGATAGTTATGATTTGAAATTGTTTTCAAAACATGTAAACACTAGCAATAATATCAAATGCCTTTGTTTTATTCGTATCAATCATATTTTGGCCATTATAAGGTAAAAACTCTATCCTCCGGTTTGCGTTGCATTGTGTGATGGGAACTGAGTCTTATAACGGCTTCATTTTTATAAAAAGCATAGCGATGTTTAAAAGAAAGATTTGTTTTAAAGCACTGGCAATCCAATGGAGTAAACCCGTTCCACGAAAGTGGCGTGGTCCTGTGATTAGCCAAATTATATATGTGTTGAGTAGATTTCTCATACCAGTCCTATGACTGACTCGTAGTTTGTTTCACTTTCAAACTCGGGTGCCCCTTTTTCTACACGGGCAGCCTTGTATTCAGGTTTAGCTGGTTCTTTCTGGATAGCTGGAGCTGAAGATGGATTTTATCATTTATCTCTTTTTATGCTGTTCAGCTCCTATTGTACCTATTTTGTTTATTTCCGCTGTAGACTTTTATGTATAGCTGAACTGTATTTGTACTAAGTAAGGTCCTGTATACTGTGTAACTCTGATGATTACCTTTATCCAGTATATTCTATTGTTCATTATCTGGTGTATTTATTTAATTTTGTTCTGCTATTATCTATTTTTGTGTTATATTCCAAAGATAACCCTTGTCTCCGTCAGAACGGGATTTGGGGTCGTCTCAATAAAACAACAGCGCAATGCTAAATAAAGAAAAATGAAGCTATTATAAGACCCAGGTCCTATCACACAATGCAACGCAAGCCGGGGGATAGGGTTTTTACCATATAATAGCCAAGAATGCTTGATACGTTTAAAAGAAATCATTTGATACTATTATAAGTGTATAGTGTGTAAAACAACTTCAAATCATAAGTATCAATCATAGGCGGCATGAATGCCCCATAACACTATGTCGCCATATTAGGCTCTACAAATAAAACCGCAAATGTCACGTATTTGGAAATTGGATTTCCGTCTGTGAACCGAGGCCAGGGATCGTCCTCTACCGATTCGTGACTCTCTAGCCCGAGCCACAGGATCAGAGCTCGAGTGACCCTTGGAGCGACAGGGCCGGTCCACCGATGTGGGTTAAACTTAAATCCTGAACACTACGTTTCCCCGCCCTTTGGGGCGTAAGTCTGGTCCGTCTGCCGGCCAGAATGCATCGGCCGAAACCGATATAACCGAGGCACCTCGCAACAGCAACAACCACACAGGTGAAAAGTATATAAATGTCAGGGCTGGTAGGTCACTGACACCACCCTAGCAAGAAAGAAACGCATGCCCTCCCTGAGGTCCTTCTCCCGTTTTTGGTTCACAACCGGGGTGCGAAACTCGCGAAGTAAACGTTACACAAAGCTACGCCACAAAGGCCGTGCTTTGATCATCACCACAAGACTTTGCTTTTCAACAGAAGCCTCGATCAATTGCCACTTAGGCATGCCACACAGGCAATTCACTCCATGCGTTTGATATCCATCAATATATAACCCCTGAGCTCGTACGTCTCAGAGAAGGGAGTTAAGCAAGAGAATAGATTCTCCGCCGCCAAACAGATATATATTTAATAGAGATCAATCACACAGACTAAAATCCAATGTCAGACACACAGTCCATTTACAAGTCCGCACTGGGTCTGAACGAAACCGGAGGCACCTAGTACCCCGCATATCCATCGATCTCCAAGTACGTCTGGACGATCACCAACTGTTTCCATCTTCTTGGGTGTACAACCCAATCAAGATCATCAGTAATCACCCAAACGACGTGAAGATCTCCGGTCTTCAACCACCGTCTTCATCTTCGACATATCGTCGTATCAGTTATTCAGAATGGGATAAACCCGGTCTTTCCGAATAACTCGCGTATATTTTAAATAAGTGTTACACAAACACAACATACGCCTCATTCCAATTCATCAGTCACTAACCGTAAATTAATCAAGAGAATAATTCCCCAAATATTAACCCCGAAGGCTGAAACCAACATCAGATCAATATCCAGAAAACCATTCTGCTTGGCTAACCGACAGTTAGTTTCTAAATTTCACATTCATAGGGAAATGTTCCCATTAATTTTATCCAAGATAAATTCCTTGAATTTATTCTTAAATCATCTTTTGAATTTCGATTCAACAAGTCGGGATTAACGAACCTTACCGAAGTAATCATTTATTTTAATTTCCCAATCCCAACCTATTCATCCCATGAAGTAAAACTGGTAATACTTCATATCTAACACTACGGTGTTATCGGTAAATTCAATTACCATTTCACGTTCAAATCTAATTAAAGATTTAACTATCGCCTGGAGCAAAACTGGTGATACTCCATTTCGATTATTTCAAACTAATTAAAGACTCATTAAAACTCCACTTAGTTTTAATCGTTAACTGGGTTAAAGAATCAGTTTCATTTAAAACACGGTTCACGATAAACCCAAAATCACATTCATTAATTATCGGGTTAAAGAACAAGTGTTATTTAAAACACTGTTCACGATAAACCCAAAAATCAATATTAATTCAATTCCAACTAAATATTATTTAATTGGTACACTTCATTAAATCTAAATAAAAAGATTTAATCTTTTCTCAACTGGGTTCAAGAACAGTGTTAATGAAGACACCATTCACGACAAACCCAAATCACATTTGATATTAAACACAAGGCTCTGAATAGAAAATATATCGGCTTATATTCAATATCAAATTCTACGACCAACAGATATCGTATTGGAAATAACGATATATATATCTATATCTTTCAAATTTCCATAACAACATCTGTATAATCACGAGATCCAACATCGAAATATTCCGAAGACAATTTCGATTCAAATCCATTCCAATATAATTATTGGAAATTATGGTTATTTTCAAAACCATTTCAAATTCAATTCGAATTCATTTCAATTCGGTTTCAATTCAATTCGAATTCGTTTTCCATTCGATTCGAATTCGTTTTCAATTCAATTCGAATTCGTTTTCAATTCAATTCAATTCAAATTGGTTTTCTATTCAATTCAAATTTCAATTCAATTCGAATTCATTTCAATTCGGTTTCAATTCAATTCGAATTCGTTTTCCATTCGATTCGAATTCGTTTTCAATTCAATTCGAATTCGTTTTCAATTCAATTCAATTCAAATTGGTTTTCTATTCAATTCAAATCCATTTCGTTTTCCATTCGATTCAATTCAAATTGGTTTTCTATTCGATTCAATTCAAATTTGGTTTTCTATTCGATTCAATTCAAATTTGGTTTTCTATTCAATTTGAATTCAATTCGTTTTCCATTCAATTCAAATCAAATTTCATTTCAAAATATTCGATTTCGAAGTCACTTTTCAATATTCGTTTTAAAATGAATAAAATCGATATAAATATCGTTCACGTCAAAATGGCGTCAATCTAATCAACACGGCTTCATATATTGATATTTTCAAATATTCCCTTTCGAATATTTCTTTTTCAAATATTTCTATTTTAAAACTGGAATGAGGCCCAATCAATTACCATATAATGTTAATTATATGGATTTTCTACAACACATGTATATATCAACAACGATGAATAATCAACCATCATCCAAAGTACATTCTACATTGTATAAGCATCAAATATAAATATTCAACGCTTATAACAGTCTGTCAATCAATCGATCGACATACAACTAAACAATCGGGATTAGTGTATTTCAAATATCATCCCAATACCCGTGTGGGGATTCAAACAATCAAACACAGATTTTATTTGTGCAGTTGGGCGATGTGTAAAATTTATCGTCCCAATCAATGTTCTTCAAATAGATGTACATAAACAAACCGTCCGGTTTATAAATGAATATTTATTTATTCACATTCACGTTAAAAATTATACTTTTAACGATCAAACTATTTTATTAAACCTATGAATATTCTATTCGGTTCATTTATTAAATAAAATGTTATCTTTATTTTTCTAACTTATTTTCAGAAAAATTCGACGGCATAACGTCACGATACTAGAAACGGGACAAGGCCTAGCCTTATCCCCGGTCTAATGAAGGCCCACGCCATTCACACCTCAATCAAATCAATTTCATTTCACCAAACAATTCAATTCAAACCAAATAATCTAACCAACTACACAACCAAACAATTAAACAAACAAGCCATCCATGGTCTGTGGATGACGGGTGTCGGGTGCTACTAAACACCGTCTGCATCCTAGTATACATATATAGCTAGAAAATTAAATTAAAGAGTGAGAAATTCTCACAGAAAGCTATCCCAACTTCATGACACTTCAAATGTAGAAGTCTTCGTCATTCTCGCCTTCTGTCACTTTCGTTGCCCGTAGCCACTACATATGTAAAAATCGAATTTTTACTATGCTATTCAATACATAAAAATCGAATTTTTACTATGCTATTCAATACATAAAAATCGAATTTTTACTATGCTATTCAATACATAAAAATCGAATTTTTACTATGCTATTCAATACATAAAAATCGAATTTTTACTATGCTATTCAATATATAAAAATCGAATTTTTACTATGCTATTCAATATATAAAAATCGAATTTTTATTTCTAATCGACACACATAAAAATTATATTTCTATATGTGCATAAAAGATTACCTTTTTATATTCTAAAAATCTTAGGTTTTATGAATTAAAAACCGCATCTTTTCCTAAGTAAAAATCAAATCTTTATCACCTTAAAAATCGTATCTTTGATCATAAAGAAAAATAAAATCATTTTTAACATGAAATAGAATCAGTTTTTATTTAATTATCAAATTAACCAACTAAACATATATATTATATAAAAATAAAAACCCACCATTTTAACGAAATGGAGTCCACTATCGAGGAAGGAAGAGGAGGGGGGGGGACTCGTCGGATTTGGTTGAGATGGACGGAGCGGTGGCGGCGGATGGGGTTGCAGGCGGCGGAAGGGAAGGGGGGTGTGTGCTCGCGACTGACGCAGGTAGGGGGGTGGGTTTCCGCGTCTGGCTCTGGGCTGGGGGGGGGGCTTTCGCTTGCGGCGGCGCGCCAGGGGGAGGGGGAGAGGAGATGGCGGCTGCGACGTGGGGGGGGGGGGGGGGGCGACGAGGTTTAGTTTTTTTTCTTTTATTTTAAAATCGATTTGAAGCAGAATGAACGAGGGGGGGGGGGGAGAGAGAGAAAGGAAGTTTCTTTTTATTTTATTTATTATTTTATTTATAAAAAGTTGACTTTTACATACGACCTCTAAACGAGGCCCACCGCCTGTCGTCCATAGCGTTTTACCCCCATTCCGAACACAATGGGATATGTGTCGCAGGTTGATTCGGTCGTTTCGATCAGTTTTCCTCAGAATCAACATATAACTCTATATATTGAATTTGAACGCGCATTTCAATTTACTGGAGTCACATACTAACTCGAAAAATTCCAAAAAAATATTTTCTAGCTTCGTATCGACGATACAGTCCTAACAAAACTAGTTTCGTCGAACTCTTAGACCGTTTGAAAAATGGCCAATTTCCAGTCGATTAAAATCAACTAAAACTGGTCAAACGCATTTTCCTTTACCACGCTCACATATTGATTCGAAAAATTATGAAATTTGAAACCTAGCAATAATTTGACATCACGGACCCAACAAAAGTAGTTTCGTCGAAATCCGAGGTAGTTTGCAAAATTTCCATTTTTAAGGGCCTGAATTCCATAGCGACTATTCAGAATTTTCAACTGGACATATCTTTTGATTCCCACTATGAAATTTCGATTTTTCGGATTCGTTGGAAAGATATCATCAAATAGATCCTATTGTTTTTGGTTTCGCTAAAATCCGGATTGTTTTGCACCCGGTACATTCAATTGAAGTTTGAAATCGAATTATCGAACTACCGCGCCATTTTCAATTCTATTTATAATTATATATAATTATTTATATTCTAACGACGACGTATATAAATATATACAATCGAATTCTATTCAAAATAAATTTCTCGTCGATATTATTTAAAATAATCTATTTTAAATGTTCAAAGTTCGCCAAAATTGGCAAAATAAAAATTTTAAACTGGCCCAGATTTTTGGGTTGTTACAATCTCCCCCACTTAAAACTTTTCGTCCCCGAAAAGGAACAAAGTCGAAAGTGGTTTGATTAATCAACTCTACGTTCGGTCTGGCTTCCATTCTCCAACTTTTCAGTCTCTGAGTATCTTCCAATTCTTCAAAAATTTGGCTAACACCCTAAATTTTCGAAAAAATTCGCCATAACCTCCCCTGCACCGGGAGCCACGGGAAAATCCCGAAATTGCCATACAGGCCTTCAGATCTCAAAAAGAAAAAGAAAAAGCCAAGCGGCTAGCCAATAGGCTCATAGAATCATCATCACCCAAACAAAACAGTAAATTATAGTAAACATGTACCTATTTGTCGTGCAACCAAATTTTATTCTCTGCTCTAGCCTCCTTGCTATGACCTGTTCAATGTAAGTACAAGTATATGCAAGCAAATGCGACTAATTTTCAATACAATTCAATATTTGATTCAGTTAGGCATAATGGTTCAAAATTATCAAACAATTAAACAAACGTCAATCAATTAGTGAATTATCATTTGAAATTCATAACTTTGATATATAGTCAAAATCAGATTTTTGATGCCAAATCACAACAATAAATCCTATCTAGTTTCGGTTCTCACACCAGTCAATAGGAAATATATAGAAATCTCACTTTCGTCACTCGAATATAAACCCTGATGATGAGGCCTCGTCATCAGAATCATCTCCAGGCGACTAGAGTGTGATTCTATATCTATCCAATATATTAAAATTTCGAACACACGTTTGCAAGGCGTATATGCAAAATCTTTATATACTGGACTGTCCTAATCAATATAAAATAAATATTCAAACACGTATACAACGATTTAACTTTTCAAAACAAAAATTGTTTCCATTTAAAAAAAATATACTCTTCACACTCGTGCTAGGATACTACTGATCCCATCTCTAACGAGTCATTCCCGTTGGATATTACTAATCCAGTTTCTGATGAATTCTTTCGTATGGTTCTAATGTGTCTTGTTCTCTAAGCTTTGTAAACCAAAGCTCTGATACCAACTGTGAAGACCCGTAACTTCCCCGTAAAGGAAAGAGCGGATAGTTCGAGAACAACACACGGAAAAACGCAGACGGAAGAACATTTCATTGTATATTACAACAATGCATCAGATTACAAGAATATACAGAGTATAAATGAATAAATATTACATAGAAATATCAGAGATTTAAATTACATTTAAATACATCGCAGCGGAAAATTAATACAATACACAACTAGAAGAGATATACGGATACAAAGCTTTCCGGATATCATTCCAACTGTTAACCAGGATCCTGTCAATATCAATCTGCAAAACCAAAACTACTAGCTGCCCGTGTCAAAATAAGGGCACCCAGAGTTTAGGTTAAAACAATAAACTCCAGGTCAGTCATGTGACTGGTGTGAGAACTAAAACAGTTATTAATCTTTATTTTAAAGTTCAGTGAATCAAGGGACCACGCCGTATGACACGGAACGGGTTTCCTCCCAAGAATACCAATGCATAAAACAACAGCGCAATGCTAAATAAAGAAAAATGAAGCTATTATAAGACCCAGGTCCTATCACACAATGCAACGCAAGCCGGGGGATAGGGTTTTTACCTTATAATAGCCAAGAATGCTTGATACGTTTAAAAGAAATCATTTGATACTATTATAAGTGTATAGTGTGTAAAACAACTTCAAATCATAAGTATCAATCATAGGCGGCATGAATGCCCCATAACACTATGTCGCCATATTAGGCTCTACAAATAAAACTGCAAATGTCACGTATTTGGAAATTGGATTTCCGTCTATGAACCGAGGCCAGGGATCGTCCTCTACCGATTCGTGACTCTCTAGCCCGAGCCATAGGATCAGAGCTCGAGTGACCCTTGGAGCGACAGGGCCGGTCCACCGATGTGGGTTAAACTTAAATCCTGAACACTGCGTTTCCCCGCCCTTTGGGGCGTAAGTCTGGTCCGTCTGCCGGCCAGAATGCATCGGCCGAAACCGATATAACCGAGGCGCCTCGCAGCAACAACAACCACACAGGTGAAAAGTATATAAATGTCAGGGCTGGTAGGTCACTGACACCACCCTAGCTAGAAAGAAACGCATGCCCTCCCTGAGGTCCTTCTCCCGTTTTTGGTTCACAACCGGGGTGCGAAACCCGCGAAGTAAACGTTACACAAAGCTACGCCACAAAGGCCGTGCTTTGATCATCACCACAAGACTTTGCTTTTCAACAGAAGCCTCGATCAATTGCCACTTAGGCATGCCACACAGGCAATTCACTCCATGCGTTTGATATCCATCAATATATAACCCCGGAGCTCGTACGTCCCAGAGAAGGGCGTTAAGCAAGAGAATAGATTCTCCACCGCCAAACAGATATATATTTAATAGAGATCAATCACACAGACTAAAATCCAATGTCAGACACACAGTCCATTTACAAGTCCGCTCTGGGTCTGAACGAAACCGGAGGCACCTAGTACCCCGCATATCCATCGATCTCCAAGTACGTCTTGACGATCACCAACTGTTTCCATCTTCTTGGGTGTACAGCCCAATCAAGATCATCAGTAATCACCCAAACGACGTGAAGATCTCCGGTCTTCAACCACCGTCTTCATCTTCGACATATCGTCATATCAGTTATTCAGAATGGGATAAACCCGGTCTTTCCGAATAACTCGCGTATATTTTAAATAAGTGTTACACAAACACAACATACGCCTCATTCCAATTCATCAGTCACTAACCGTAAATTAATCAAGAGAATAATTCCCCAAATATTAACCCCGAAGGCCGAAACCAACATCAGATCAATATCCAGAAAACCATTCTGCTTGGCTAACCGACAGTTAGTTTCTAAATTTCACATTCATAGGGAAATGTTCCCATTAATTTTATCCAAGATAAATTCCTTGAATTTATTCTTAAATCATCTTTTGAATTTCGATTCAACTAGTCGGGATAAACGAACCTTACCGAAGTAATCATTTATTTTAATTTCCCAATCCCAACCTATTCATTCCATGAAGTAAAACTGGTAATACTTCATATCTAACACTACGGTGTTATCGGTAAATTCAATTACCATTTCACGTTCAAATCTAATTAAAGATTTAACTATCGCCTGGAGCAAAACTGGTGATACTCCATTTCGATTATTTCAAACTAATTAAAGATTCATTAAAACTCCACTTAGTTTTAATCGTTAACTGGGTTAAAGAATCAGTGTCATTTAAAACACGGTTCACGATAAACCCAAAATCACATTCATTAATTATTGGGTTAAAGAACAAGTGTTATTTAAAACATTGTTCACGATAAACCCAAAAATCAATATTCATTCAATTCCAACTAAATATTATTTAATTGGTACACTTCATTAAATCTAAATAAAAAGATTTAATCTTTTCTCAACTGGGTTCAAGAACAGTGTTAATGAAGACACCATTCACGACAAACCCAAATCACATTTGATATTAAACACAAGGCTCTGAATAGAAAATATATCGGCTTATATTCAATATCAAATTCTACGACCAACAGATATCGTATTGGAAATAACGATATATATATATCTATATCTATATCTTTCAAATTTCCATAACAACATCTGTATAATCACGAGATCCAACTTCGAAATATTCCGAAGACAATTTCGATTCAAATCCATTCCAATATAATTATTGGAAATTATGGTTATTTTCAAAACCATTTCAAATTCAATTCGAATTCATTTCAATTCGTTTTCAATTCAATTCGAATTCTTTTTCCATTCGATTCGAATTCGTTTTCAATTCAATTCGAATTCGTTTTCAATTCAATTCAATTCAAATTGGTTTTCTATTCAATTCAAATTTCAATTCAATTCGAATTCATTTCAATTTGGTTTCAATTCAATTCGAATTCGTTTTCCATTCGATTCGAATTCGTTTTCAATTCAATTCGAATTCGTTTTCAATTCAATTCAATTCAAATTGGTTTTCTATTCAATTCAAATCCATTTCGTTTTCCATTCGATTCAATTCAAATTGGTTTTCTATTCGATTCAATTCAAATTTGGTTTTCTATTCGATTCAATTCAAATTTGGTTTTCTATTCAATTTGAATTCAATTCGTTTTCCATTCAATTCAAATCAAATTTCATTTCAAAATATTCGATTTCGAAATCACTTTTCAATATTCGTTTTAAAATGAATAAAATCGGTATAAATATCATTCACGTCAAAATGGCGTCAATCTAATCAACACGGCTTCATATATTGATATTTACAAATATTCCATTTCGAATATTTCTTTTTCAAATATTTCTATTTTAAAACTGGAATGAGGCCCAATCAATTACCATATAATGTTAATTATATGGATTTTCTACAACACGTGTATATATCAACAACGATGAATAATCAACCATCATCCAAAGTGAATTCTACACTGTATAAGCATCAAATATAAATATTCAACGCTTATAACAGTCTGTCAATCAATCGATCGATATACAACTGAACAATCAGGATTAGTGTATTTCAAATATCATCCCAATACCTGTGTGGGGTTTCAAACAATCAAACACAGATTTTATTTGTGCAGTTGGGCGATGTGTAAAATTTTTCGTCCCAATCAATGTTCTTCAATTAGGTGTACATAAACAAACCGTCCGGTTTGTAAATGAATATTTATTTATTCACATTCACGTTTAAAATTATATTTTTAACGATCAAACTATTTTATTCAACCTATGAATATTCTATTCGGTTCATTTATTAAATAAAATGTTATCTTTATTTTTCTAACTTATTTTCAGAAAAATTCGACGGCATAACGGCACGATACTAGAAACGGGACAAGGCCTAGCCTTATCCCCGGTCTAGTGAAGGCCCACGCCATTCACACCTCAATCAAATCAATTTCATTTCACCAAACAATTCAATTCAAACCAAATAATCTAACCAACTACACAACCAAACAATTAAATAAACAAGCCATCCATGGTCTGTGGACGACGGGTGTCGGATGCTACTAAACACCGTCTGCATCCTAGTATACATATATAACTAGAAAATTAAATTAAAGAGTGAGAAATTCTCACAGAAAGTTATCCCAACTTCACGACACTTCAAATGTAGAAGTCTTCGTCATTCTCGCCTTTTGTCACTTTCGTTGCCCGTAGCCACTACATATGTAAAAATCGAATTTTTACTATGCTATTCAATACATAAAAATCGAATTTTTACTATGCTATTCAATACATAAAAATCGAATTTTTACTATGCTATTCAATACATAAAAATCGAATTTTTACTATGCTATTCAATACATAAAAATTGAATTTTTACTATGCTATTCAATACATAAAAATCGAATTTTTACTATGCTATTCAATACATAAAAATCGAATTTTTACTTTGCTATTCAATATATAAAAATCGAATTTTTACTATGCTATTCAATATATAAAAATCGATTTTTTATTTCTAATCGACACACATAAAAATTATATTTCTATATGTGCATAAAAGATTACCTTTTTATATTCTAAAAATCATAGGTTTTATGAATTAAAAACCGCATCTTTTCCTAAGTAAAAATCAAATCTTTATCACCTTAAAAATCGTATCTTTAATCATAAAGAAAAATAAAATCATTTTTAACATGAAATAGAATCAGTTTTTATTTAATTATCAAATTAACCAACTAAACATATATATTATATAAAAATAAAAACTCATCATTTTAACGAAATGGAGTCCGCTGTCGAGGAAGGAAGAGGAGGGGGGGGACTCGTCGGATTTGGTTGAGATGGACGGAGCGGTGGCGGCGGATGGGGCTGCAGGCAGCGGAATGGAAGGGGGGGTGTGTGCTCGCGACTGACGCAGGTGGGGGGTGGGGGTTCCGCGTCTGGCTCTGGGCTGGGGGGGGGGGCTTTCGCTTGCGGCGGCGCGCCAGGGGGAGGGGGAGAGGAGATGGCGGCTGCGACGTGGGGGGGTGGGGTCGACGGGGATTAGGTTTTTTTTCTTTTATTTTAAAATCGATTTGAAGCAGAATGAACCGGGGGGGGGGGAAGGGCAGAAGAGTTTAAGGGGGGAGAGAGAGAAAGGAAGTTTCTTTTTATTTTATTTATTATTTTATTTATAAAAAGTTGACTTTTACATACGACCTCTAAACGAGGCCCACCGCCTGTCATCCATAGCGTTTTACCCCCATTCCGAACACAATGGGATATGTGTCGCAGGCTGATTCGGTCGTTTCGATCAGTTTTCCTCAGAATCAACATATAACTCTATATATTGAATTTGAACGCGCATTTCAATTTACTGGAGTCACATACTAACTCGAAAAATTCCAAAAAAATATTTTCTAGCTTCGTATCGACGATACAGTCCTAACAAAACTAGTTTCGTCGAACTCTGAGACCGTTTGAAAAATGGCCAATTTCCAGTCGATTAAAATCAACTGAAACTGGTCAAACGCGTTTTCCTTTACCACGCTCACATATTGATTCGAAAAATTATGAAATTTGAAACCTAGCAATAATTTGACATCGCGGACCCAACAAAAGTGGTTTCGTCGAAATCCGAGGTCGTTTGCAAAATTTCCATTTTTAAGGGCCTGAATTCCATAGCGACTATTCAGAATTTTCAACTGGACATATCTTTTGATTCCCACTATGAAATTTCGATTTTTTGGATTCGTTGGAAAGATATCATCAAATAGATCCTATTGTTTTTGGTTTCGCTAAAATCCGAATTGTTTTGCACCCGGTACATTCAATTGAAGTTTGAAATCGAATTATCGAACTACCGCGCCATTTTCAATTCTATTTATAATTATATATAATTATTTATATTCTAACGACGACGTATATAAATATATACAATCGAATTCTATTCAAAATAAATTTCTCGTCGATATTATTTAAAATAATCTATTTTAAATGTTCAAAGTTCGCCAAAATTGGCAAAATAAAAATTTTAAACTGGCCCAGATTTTCGGGTTGTTACAAAACCTTATGAGACATTCAAAGACAAATAAGCTTGAATGCAACAAGAACAAGAACCTATGGTTATTGAAGAAGAAGAAGAAACTTCTTTGGAAAGTGTTGAGTGTCCAATCAACACTAGAATTATTTCCAAAGAGACACTTGTTAAAAATCAAGTGAAACTAGCCAAGAAACTCAAAAGGACGTTGACTCATATGTCTAAGTTCATTGGCAAAATAGAAGAACTTGGAATTTCATCTTCCTCCACATCGTACGCTGAAATCTAAGCCTATCTAGTTTAAGTTATCTTTAGTATTTGCTTGTATTTGCTTCCGAATCTCGTATTTAGTGTCTCGTAATTAGTTGGATGTATTTGCTTTCAACATAAAATGAATGGTGTTTTACTTTATCAAAACCATCTTTAAGTTATTGTGAAGAATTAAAAATATTAATATAATATAATAACAAATGACTCAAAATCGAAAATTTCAAACTTTTTATATAGTATGTCGACATACATATGTCACTGTGTCAACATATAACTGCCAGTTTTCAAAATTGTTCGAAATTTAAAATTTAAACAACTAACTCGTGTCCACTCAAATCCAACGAATTCCAGACCCTATTTAAGCCTATTTCTTCCATAAAAATTTATTCTATCATTTTTCCTTCCTCTCTAATCAATTCTTATCCAAAACCATCAAATTATGGCAAATTCAATTCATAATTTGAGTGAAAATCTTGAAGAAACTTTGAATTCTGTCAAGAATATCCTGTAACACCCCGTATTTCTGAGAATATTAAAATAAAAAATTAAAGAATAATTTATTTGAAAAAGAGGAATGAGAAAAGAATGTTGTTTGGCATTGTTCTAAGGTTTGTAAGCAAAAGACTTAGTAGCTCATTTGGTTAGAACATGTGACTTGCATACAAGAGGTACAGAGTTCGATCCCCTCCAACGCCATATTTTTGTTTTAGGGAAATGGCTAAAAAGTGGCTTAGTGTGAACGCAGTTCAAAAAGTGGTTTAGTGTGAAAATGGTTAATCATGAAGAAGTTATTAAGCCATGAAGTTTGTATGCATATAAGAGAAATATATATATATATATGTATATAAAAATTAAATAAATAAATATTCAAAAAAAAGTTCAAAACAACGAATTGGGAGGGGGAATAGCCGAACCGCACCATTTTTGGAGTCGACTCGAGCCCCTCTGGGTCGACTAGAGGTCAATCCAGTGTGTTTGGCTACCAACCCGTTGCCCGATTCGCCCTAAGGGCTGATATGGCATCTGAGTGGTCCAGATTAGTTCTAAGGTTAATCCTAAGGCCTAAATAACTTCCTACACCTATATATACACCCTAGGACCTAACCCTAATTCATAAATAATATCTATGACACCATTATGCTGTCAAATTCTCTCTTAAACCCTAGCCGCCGCCTCTAAATCAAATCTCAAGTGTTCAACTTCAACTCAAATTAAAGATTAGAGCTTACAACAATTCAAGGAGATAAATCAGCAACACCGCAACGTTTCTACACCAATTTCAATGCATAATTCTATTCTTTAACCAAGGAAGGTGAGTACGGTGATTTTCACAATATAATGGGATTAAAAGTAACATGATGAAGTTGTAAAGAGGATTCATATGTATGTATGTAATTTAAATCACATCCAAGTCTTCACCTTTTTGATTCATGTCATCATATGCCTATGTTTCTATGTAAAGTTCATACCTTTATCAGTTTATTCATGTTGAATCTGTCATTATGCCTCTATGCCAGTTTATATGCCCCTTTATTTCATGATGTTGTGTTAATTCCAATTTTCTGTGATTTGATTCTCTCTACTTATCCCTATTCCTTTTATTTTTGGATCTAGGCTACCTTCGAGCCTATGTTAAAAATACGCACGAATGAAAATACGTGGGAACGATGGGAATATGTGAAATATGGAAAATTGGATATTATTGGATATTTTGGATAATTGGATAATATGTGAAATTGGCATATTTTGGAATGAATTACATGGAATTGATGAAATTGCCTATTATTGTAAATTTGTGATTGAGGCTAATTAATATATAATTAGTGACAATTTGGAATTGGCAATATTATAAACATGATTATATGTTTAATTGGATATACATGACATGAAAATTGGGTATGGGTGAAATACGATTATTGATAAACCTTTGACACGAGGTTAGGCGCAATTATGGCGTAAGACTGCCCGGAACCGCCCGGCAAATCCAGCTGCCACAATTGGACGTCTAATGTGAGAGGTCAAAGGAATGAATTGTAGGTGCAACAGTTAATGACACGAGGTTAGACCCGGTTTGTGGCGTAAGACTGCCGGAAACCGCCCGGCAAATCCAGCGGCCATAAAGCATTCGGTCTAATGTGGGAGGTCATGCACCTTTCGTCATAAGGAATGAATTAAGGAATACTAACCATAATAAGACATGGGTATGGTTACAGGGTTAAGTGGGGTGACATGTAAATTATGACATGTAAATATGGACTTAACCGGAATAAGATAGGACATGTAAATTATGACATGTAAGTATGGACTTAACCATAGCATGTGTAAGACATGGACATTTAAATTAAAATGGTTAAGTGGGAGAAAAACCTAGTGGGGACCAAGCATAGGTGGGAGGCTTGTGTCGGATGGGGGACCCATTTCAACTAGTAACCCATTTGAGTATCTAATTGGGCCCGGTACTAGGCCGGGGTTGGCACGCTTACTGGATTTGAATGTAAGAGGTCAAAACGTGAATAGTGGTGGCAACGCAAGTCCAACGGGTTCATGTGCGTGCATGGGTCCGGGCTGGTAGGTAAGACGTTATTGCATCGTGTAGGTATGGCCGTGCATTTTATGTTGGTATCGGGGTTGCCACTTTGGGGAGTGATACACCCCACTGTGGGGCTAGCACGGGTGCCTACGGGGTATAGGGAGCAGATCGAATGGGTAGGGTAAGGGTACCTTAGCGGTGGTAAGAGAAATCCGACACCTACGATAGCGGCTAGGTACAAGTAACTACCAAGTTTGTCATGTGGGTACAGTTAGTGGGAAGGGATCAACCTTTAGTAAATAGAGACTAGTAGATGTGCAGTGTAATTAAGTAATATGGTGTAACTTAGCAAAAGTGCGGTGTAACGAAATACATGTTGGTTGAGTTGGATAGTCCTTTGGGTGCTAGTCTGATGTTGACTTCAGTCTTCAGGGTTAGTACTTGGAGGATTGTTCGCTTAGTCAAGGTGTAGGATTGTCTTAGTACTTAGGAATGGAATCATCTTGTCCATCCTTTTTATCTACCTTATTTATGCTACAGCCATATCATGATACCTATTTATGTCTTGATCGTTTACCTTACCTATTATTTGTTAAAATTACTGGACTCGTTATACTTTATGTCTGACCCGTTTTGTTTCCACCTCTTTTCTTTCCTTGCCCCCTCAGGTTTGCAAGGAGGGAATACTACAACTTAGTACCGATTTCTTTCAGTTGCTTGAATAGAGTAGATGTATCGCTTTGGACTCTCTCATCTTTATGGCTTTGCTTATTCTCAGTGGGGATTTATGCATTTATGTTATTTAAGTATTTGCTTCTTTATGTACTTTGAAGTTTGTAGAAAAGACAATTGATCCTGTTGTAATGGTTTCTGGAGACTACTTATGTAAGCTTGTTTTGAAGTTATGATGCTATGAAATAAGTTTTATCTTCCGCTGTGTTTTATTTATTTATTCGTGTAATTTATCTGTTCTATACTACTATAACGCTTCATGACATTAATGTATTCCCTTTGTGAGTGACATTAATGGCCATGGGGTGTTACATGTGGTATCAGAGCTATGGTTACAAGAACAGATAAAAAGTTTTGAAAAGTGTTTTCAAAAGTATTATTTTCATAGAAAGTATTTTCAAAAACTTGTTTTAAAGAAGCTATTTTCAAAGAAAGTTTACTTTAAAGGGCATAATCCCCGCAAGCCATACATCTCTCTTTCGTTCCCTTGTTTTGAAACTCTTTCATTTTCTTTTTAGCATGTCTGGAGCATCTGAGATACCAGAGGGTGTTCATGTACCCGGTTGGTTTCATCAATATCTCGAGGCTAAGGCTGCAGCCGCGGGTCCGACCGACGTTCCACCTCCTCCTCCCCTACCTCCAGTCATTCCTCCGCATGGAGATGCTTTCTCCAGATATGTAAAGACTTTCGTTTGATGGGTGGAAAACCTTTTAGTGGGTCTGAAACGTTCATTGAAGCTAGAAATTGGTTGAAAGAAGTGGAGGATCTGTTTGGAATTTTCGATTTGGACGATTGTAAGAAGGTCCAATTGGCTGCTTGGTTGATGAAGGACAAAGCTTTGTTTTGGTGGGAGGTTACTAATGGAGAGCGTGCTGTAGAGACATGGGTAGATTTTAGGGGAAGGTTTGAGTTGAAATTCCTTTCTCAAGCTGAGGAGAATATGTACATGGAGAGGTTCTTGACATTGAAGCAAAAAAACTTGACCGTGAAGGAGTATGTGACCGAATTTAATAAGTTGGCGAGATTTGGGCTATAGTTGGTGAATACGCCTCACAAGAAGGCCTTAAGGTTTGCAAAGGGCCTAAATGAACCGCTTCACAGTTTGGCTATGTCCCACATTCCAATGGGGGATATGTATGAAAAGATTGTTGATATGGCATACATGCATGAAGAAGAGAAGGGTGTAAGTACTTTTAGGTCGCAAGATAAGAAAGAGGATCCAAAAAAATCCCAACAATAAAAGAAAGGTGGTAAAGAAAAGAGGAAGTGTCACAACTGTGGGATACCCGACCATTTGAAGAAAGACTGTAGGAAGAAGAAGAAGTTCGCTTGTTATCATTGTGGTGATCCAGGTCATGCTGTCAAGGACTGTACTAAGAAGCAAGGGCAGAGGGCAGGTTCTACTTCGGGAGGGCAGGTTCATGCTCTCATGGCTCCGGGGCAGGAAGAAGGTAGAAAAATTTCTGTCAGAAGTTTGATTTTCTTGTTTGATCATCATGTCCGTACTTTATTCGATTCTGGCACATCACAATCGTTTATCTCTACATCATTAGTTGAAACACTGCACTTAATTACCAGTCTCGTCGTGGATCCCATTATAGTCTCAAATCCTATTGGTGGGTCGGCTCATTTATCCATGATTTTTAGGGATTTGAGATTGTCTATCTTAGGCGTTGGTTTTGAATGTAATGCTTTTGTGCTTGGTTTCATGGGCTATGGGTTGATTCTAGGGATGGACTGGCTAGCCGGACATGGTGCCATCCTATATTGTGAACGAAGGGTAGTAAAATTGTTGACTCGTAGTGGAAAGACCCTTGATATTTCTTGTGACCCTAGAGGATCAACGATGCTTAGTTATCTTGAGTCACTTGACGCATCCAATGATGATTTACATTCTGTTCGTATAGTCCATGAATACGTTGATGTCTTCGATGAGGTGAGGGGTCTACCCCCAAAACGTGAGATAGAATTTCGTATTTATCTTATAGACAATGCAAAACCCGTATTTCTACCAGTACGCCACATGGCTCCTCGTGAGAGGAGGGAACTCAATAAGCAAGAATGGGAGTTGCTTGAGAAGGGGTTCATAAGACGTAGTATATCGGAGTGGGGTACTCCAGTAGTATTTGCCACGAAGGCGGATGGGTCCCTTAGACTTTGTGTGGACTATAGAGAACTTAATAAGCTTACTAAGAAGAATAG
The DNA here is from genome assembly GCA_030737875.1 of Allium sativum. Taxonomy (NCBI): domain Eukaryota; kingdom Viridiplantae; phylum Streptophyta; class Magnoliopsida; order Asparagales; family Amaryllidaceae; genus Allium; species Allium sativum. The sequence goes on from CM060910.1 coordinate 244,661,542, forward strand.
GCACCCACTGCCGAGGATTGACGATCTCTTCGATCAGTTAGTTGGCGCCTCAGTGTTTTCGCAGTTGGGCTTAGTCACTGGTTTCCATCAGTTGAGAATGGCCGAGGATAGCATAGACAAGACTGCCTTTAGGACTCCGGACGGTTTCTATGAGTGGCTTGTGATGCCCTTCGGTTTGACAAACACCCCCGCATACTTTGCTGACTTGATGAGTAGGGTGTTTAGGGAGTACCTTGATAAATTCGTGGTGGTCTTGGTGGATGACATCTTGATCTTTTCTAAGAACGAGGAAGAGCATGCCCTACGTCTTAGGGAAGTGTTGGAGATCCTTTGAGCGCAAAACCTTAAAGCTAAATTTTCTAAATGTCACTTTTGGAGGAAGGAAGTGCGATTCTTAGGGCACGTGGTTTCCAAAGAAGGGATAGCTGTGGATCCCGCAAAGGTGGTGGCCATCCAAGATTGGAAGGTCCCTAAAAATGCTACCGAGGTGAGGAGTTTCTTGGGGTTGGCTGGCTACTATAGGAAGTTTATCAAGGACTTCACAAAGATATCAGCCCCATTGACACACTTGACGAAGAAGAACCTAGTTTTCACGTGGGACGTAGATTGTGATGATGCGTTCCAACGTTTAAAAATAGATTTGACCACAGCGCCAGTCTTAGTGTTGCCAGATGGGAGTAAGCCATTTACCATTTATACCGATGCTTGTGGGACAGGACTAGGCGTAGTCTTAATGCAAGAGGGGAGGTTAATAGCCTATATAGGAAGGCAGTTGAGAGTGCATGAGAGAAATTACCCTACACATGACCTAGAGTTGACCGCTATTGTTTATGCGCTTAAGTCTTGGCGCCATTATCTTCTTGGTGAGAAATTCGAATTGTTCACAGACCACAAATCGCTAAAATACTTGTTCTCTCAGAAGGACTTAAACTTAAGGAAGCAAAGTTGGATGGAATTCTTAGCGTCCTACGATTTCCAGATAGCATATACCCCTAGCAAGGGTAATGTGGTGGCAGACGCCTTAAGTAGGAAAAGGTTGTCCTTGAGTCCGTTGTTTGTTGAGCGGAGAAGCTTAGAGTTCATCTCTATGTTTGACTTTAGACCTTCCATTGACTTTGTACCCGGTTTGCTAGCATCCTTAGAGGTCAGACCTACGCTTTTGGGACGGATTGGTGAGGCACAGCGAGATGACCCACAGTTGGTTGAGTTAGTAGAAAAGCTCATAAGGGGGGAGTCATCGAGCCATCTCAGTAGGTATACCCTAGATGATAAGGGTTGGTTACGTAGGGATGGTAGACTTTGTGTACCACGAGGCGAGAACTTGAGGAAGACCATTCTTGATGATGCACATCGTTCGAAGATGACCATTCATCCCGGTGGGGACAAGATGTACATGGACATGAGACGACTTTACTTTGAGCCGGTATGAAGAGGGATGTGGCTGAGTTTGTCGCTAGATGTTTGGTGTGCCAACAAATAAAAGCAGAGCAAAAGAAGCCCAGTAGGTTGCTTCACCCATTGGAGGTCCCACAATGGAAGTAGGAGAGTGTCTCGATGGACTTTGTTGATGGGTTACCAAGATCAAGGAAGGGTAATACAGGGATTTGGGTCGTGGTAGACAGACTTACTAAGGGCGCCCATTTCATTCCCGTGAAGAGTAAGAGGACTGCTCCATGGTTAGCCTCCGTATACATTTGAGAGATAGTTCGTTTGCACGGTGTTTCTTCTAGCATAGTGAGCGATCGCGATCCTATCTTTATTAGCGAGTTTTGGAAGAGCTTGCTTAGAGAAGTGGAAATAGAGCGTGATGCGACGATTCGACGAGCTCCTACATGCATTCTTGGGTCGGAGATTAAGAAGTTAAGGAATCGAGAGGTCAAGCTAGTCAAAGTGCAATGGGGAGATGATGAGAGCAACGCTACTTGGGAGACGGAAGAGAAGATGCGTTCATTGTACCCTTTTCTTTTCGAGGGTATGTCTTTTAATTTCTCCTTTATCGCTTAGCTTGTACTTGTTCTACCTTTAGTATGTCCTCTCAATAGTATCTTTGACCTTTAGATAAGGTAGTCCTATGGTTGAAACATGTGTTTGAGACATGTTATGTATGGTGGATGCATGTGTTTGCTAGTGGTTGCTCGTGGATGCATACACACACACTTTAGGCACTAGATCGGCTAAGTCACTTTCATATTGCATATTGTAAATAAATGGATGTATTTAGTAAAATGAATGTACGTTGAATGTGTGTATCATATGGATGTTGCATTTAAATGAACGGTTGTGCACACATGTAGTAATGATATGTGTAGGGTTCTTTGCATACATGATGGATACATGGCACTATCATTATTTGCATTAAGGAGGTCGACTGAATCAGTGGATCGCCTGATTTTGCATTAGTATACGGATGTATACGCTCACTATGCATATGTACATGAAAAGCATTAGAAATCTTTTAAGGACCATGGTTGCTAATGGTTGATGGTTCGGTAGATGGATGATTGGATGGTAGGATACGTTCTTCTTGACTTAGAGATTTCGAGGACGAAATCCTTTAAGTAGGGGAGAATGTAACTCCCAGTATTTTTTGAGAATATTAAAATAACAAATTAAAGAATAATTTATTTGAAAAAGAGGAATGAGAAAAGAATGTTGTTTAGCATTGTTCTAAGGTTTGTAAGAAAAAGACTTAGTAGCTCATTTGGTTAGAACATGTGACTTGCATACAAGAGGTACAGAGTTCGATCCCTGTCAGCGCCATATTTTTGTTTTAGGGGAATGGCTAAAAAGTGGCTTAGTGTGAACGCAGTTCAAAAAGTGGTTTAGTGTGAAAATGGTTAATTATAAAGAAGTTATTAAGCCATGAAGTTTGTATGCATATGAGAGAAATATATATAGATATATATAAAAATTAAATAAATACATATTCAAAAAAGTTCAAAACAACGAATCAGGAGGGGGAATAGCCGAACCGCACCATTTTTGGAGTCGACCCAAGCCCCGCTGGGTCGACTAGAGGTCAATCCAGGGTGTTTGGTTGCCAACCCATGGCCCGATTCGCCCTAAGGGCTGATATGGCATCTGAGTGGTCCAGATCAGTTCTAGGGTTAATCCTAAGGCCTAAATAACTTCCTCACCTATATATACACCCTAAGACCTAACCCTTATTCATAAATCTCAAGTGTTTAACTTCAACTCAAATTAAAGATTAGAGCTTCTACAACAATTCAAGAAGATAAATCAGCAACACCGCAACGTTTCTACACCAATTTCAGTGCATAATTCTATTCTTTGACCACGAAAGGTGAGTACGGTGATTTTCACAATATAATGGGATGAAAAGTAACATGATGAAGTTGTAAAGAGGATTCATATGTATGTATGTAATTTAAATCACATCCAAGTCTTCACCTTTTTGATTCATGTCATCATATGCCTATGTTTCTATGTAAAGTTCATACCTTTATCAGTTTATTCATGTTGAATCTGTCATTATGCCTCTATGCCAGTTTACATGCCCCTTTATTTCATGATGTTGTGTTAATTCCAATTTTCTGTGATTTGATTCTCTCTTCTTATCCCTATTCATTTGTAATGACCCAGATTTCCGTAACATCAGAGTTGACTATATACATCATACGTCCAACCCAAATATCACGAAAATACGGAACATATTTTTTTTTAGAAGAAAGAGATAGAAGAAGAACAGAAATAACAACACAGAATCTCACATCGCAGCGGAACAAAATATAATATATCATAACCTTTGAAATACAAAATCTTAACTGTATAACATACACTTATCGGAGTACAACACTTACAACACAACGGAACAACACTATAACTAGATAACGCTGAAGCCTCCTGCTCCAAGCTCCTTTAGATATATCTGAAAAATCCTGAACTACTTGACTGCCCGTACAAATTTAGGCACCCAAGAGTTTAGGTAGAACAAAACAAATAAACTCCGGGTCAGTCATGGGACTGGTATGAGTAAACAGTTTAAAACAGTTCAGAAACTAAATGATATCTCATAAGACCACGCCGTATATCACGGAACGGGTTTTTCCCTTATGAGAATCCAAACGCTTGATTTATCTTTATATCAAAACTCTTTTGATATTATAATAATGTCTAAATCAAGTAGATAACAATCTAGTGGAACGTTTGCATCTCACGTTCCGCATATATAATATACAATCATAAACCGCAAGCACGTATTGGATATTTGATTTCCAACTATGACAAGGTATGGAACCACCTTCCGCTGGTGTATCTCTAGAGGAGAATACACCGAGTTCAACAAGAACATCTTGCAACTCAGCCACACATGACCGACCACTCATTTCGCTTGAGTGTATCGAATGTATATCACCAACGATTGGGATCAACAACCGTTTCCCGAATGGGACAGCATCGACAATAGAATTTTAGAAGTAAATGAAACTCTAGATCAGGTGATTATACACCCTAATAGGTGCGACCTACATAGCCATGCTGCTTGCCCGATTTCTGTCATTTACTGGTTGATGAGGCTAGAAGCTATGCTTTATCATCACACCAGATTCACTTCGAATGCCACATCGTCAAACCCATCAAATCACCGATTGACGTCCTCAACAGTACATTACGTGTTGGCTAAAAGAAGTTTCCTTCTCCGCTTCCACTCTTGGTACGGTTGAAGAAATCAATGTACGTGACCTTTCTGGAAATACTCTGCCAGACATTCATCCATACGAGTCACCCAGGAACAGGATGAGCCGAAGGTACTATTTCTATTAATAGAAAAAGTCCTTGCACTCTACTCCATCTTCGATTATCTTTATATAATCTGATTCGCACGCTACTGCCAATACGGAGTGGTTCTTCGGATAATAATCCAACCGGTCTCTCCATATTGACAACGATGGTCAAAACTTCGATAGTCTGTGATTTAACTATCGAATAAAAACAAGTGTTTCGATAGTCGATGATTTAACTATCGAAGAAAACAAGTGTTCATCCAAACATCCAACAATCAGTGAGCCTTTAATTAATATTCCATTAATTAAATCTCTTCTCTATTTCTTTATCAATATTTGTTAAACAAATATTTTCATATATCGCCTCCTTTATTTTCTAACTTTAGAAATATTTATTATTCTATTTCCAAGCTTACATTTATTTGGGTTAAACCGGATGTTGTGTAAAACATCGGTACGACAACCCAAATACTATATTCAACTAACTCTCATTCAACATTGATCTTCGAGCCTGAAATCTTACTGTTTATTTGTTAATAATGAAATCAATCAAGTTGGGGTATAACTACCTCTCAGACCTTGACTGAATAACAGTTATAACGTCAAAACAGATAAGACTACTTACTCGAATAATCAATACCATACAACTACTGATTCACTTTTAAACACGTATACTCTTCCTCTTTCTATTCTTACTAGATTTTATCCCTAGTCTTCCTTTTTGATTATACTATTCTATTTCTAAGTTCGTTTCCTTATCGACTTCTATATATATTTTGATATGTTAATTTCTAACTATCAAATTATCTTAAAAATATGTTATCTCCTTAAATTCCCGGAAAAAATCGCCATAACCTCCTTTGTACCGGGAGCATCGGGAAAATCCCCAAACTGCCACACAGGCCTTTTCCAATCAAAAAGAAAAAGAAAAGCCAAGCGGCTAGCCGATACGGCGCATAAAATCTCATATATGAATTAAATACGTACCATTTTGTCGGGCACTCTATTTATTTCACTTCTATACTTTATTCCAAACCTGTCTCCTGTATATTTATACCTGTCCAATCTATTTTAACTATACCAATCTTTTTAAATAAATTTGTTAATTAAATCTGTTAATTAACTTCTTAGTCTAATCCACTTCTATTTATCCAAATCTATTTATTATAGATCCTATTTGAATTTCTATATTCAATTTCCATTTGAAATACTATATTCAAATTCTATAGTTAAACTCCATTTGAATTCTATTATTCAAATTCTATTTCAATTCCTTATATTCAAAGTCCATTTGAATTCTCTGCATTATTTATAAACAACGTTTATAACTTCAATTCAAATCCCACCTTTCCATTTATAAACAACGTTTATAAATTCGATTCAAATCCCATATTTTCATTTATAAACAACGTTTATAAATTCGATTCAAATCCCATTTTTTCATTTATAAACAACGTTTATAAATTCGATTCAAATCCCATATTTTCCTTTATAAACAAAGTTTATACATTCTATACTCGTTTTATATACCTTCAAAACAAGTAAATATTTCCTATAGTTCATTAAAAATTCAAATCCTATTTATAAAAATAGAATTCACTTTTTAACTCTCAAATACCCTTTCAGGGTATTTTATAAATCAATATCCCAAGCCCCAGTGATATTTAAACAATCAAATCAACCAATTTTCAATCATTTGATTTTTAACACATCATATATGAACATATATGATATCAAACAAACAACAACAGATAATATATTTTTGAGGAATCCAGTTGGATTCCTCCAACCTGTTTTCCTGCATCCACAGACGTTAGCACATAAATAATACCCATCCTGCTTCGAGGCAGGATATCGCGGTATAGAAGGTCATCCACCAATCATAGCGTGGGGCGTATAGGGTAATCATCCGCTATGAAACTGGGGGCATCCGCTAATGACACTGCGGGAATCCAACCAATCATCAACCCAATATATATATATATATATCCTAAATAACTAATATATATTTTAAAACAATCAGACAGCATTCAACAAACACAGACAATTATTTTTAACTATATAAAAATAAATTTCTAAATAAAAGGTGAGATTTACTCAACAAAGTTTTTATACTGGCATTCCATTTTCGATTCTTTTGCATTGGTTTTCAAAGTTAATTCCAATCGACTCCAAGAATTACCAAGCGAATTCCATATCCCGTTACGAGTCCAACTCGGCTTGCATTATTATTTTGGACCTTGTATAATTTAATACAGTATTTTAAAAACGTGCGAATTATATAAGCTATATAATTTCTCTATGAGTTCATATATAAATTAAACATCTTATTTAAATTTAAATTCTTTACCTTAACACAATGTAAGGCTTTTCTTCTTCCATGTATCCAAGACAGCAACTTGCACTAGCATTCCACCAAAACCGTGAATTAATGAAATACCAATACCTGCTGCGTTCAACCCCAAAATACTGCTGTCTTTTACTTCTAGCTACCACAAGTTTGATTTCTAACATCCCACCATTTCATTCATGAATTTCATCAAGTTCCTCTGCTATCCTACTCGCCTGAAATGTCCACCGTCTTCTCAGTTCACCCTCACCAAAATCGCAACAGGCTCCCCCTATATCCAACGCAAGTTACCCAATTGAAAAATCGAAATCCAGACTTCTATGCTTTTTTCCTCGAATTTGTTCGTTGCCTGAATCGAATACCAGTTCGATCCTTAAATACCCGTCGCCTACCTCAGCCTTGCCGGAGTCGCAACTCCCTGTCGTCGCTCATAAACCGTTCACAATGTAGTTCGAATCAACCACCTCGAACCCGAAATGTCGTGCCTGAAACCCCTCTGCCTGAATCACGATATCCCCTTCTGCGACTTCGATAACATCGACCATTCCCTCGAGCACCACATCGGGAGATCCAAATCGAAGTCTAGTCTTCGCGTTGCTCCAAGATCCTGCCTTCGAATTCGAAATCGAACTCGATTTTCATCTCGATCCTTCTCTTTTGATCTGTAGGTGGATTCGATTTTGGTTTGAGGAAACGAAGGGGGATAAAAGTTGCGGCTTCTCACTGAAATTTGGGGATGGAGGAAAAATGGATTTACAATGGTTTCGATTTGTTTATATAGGCTTGAACGAGGCAATACGTATCAACCATTAAAGCCATGTTTTACTTCGTGGTGAAAGAAGGGGACACCGAGTGAATGCGACGTGTAGGAAAACAGAAGACAAATTCTGAAGGAAAGGGAGCAGCCACGTTTGACAAGGAATGGCCATATAAATTATTTTAATTTAATTTACATTGAGTTGGTTGTCCTTTAATTAAAGTACCCAATGATTCCGGATTCCTTTCTGCACCCAACAACTGTCAATTCTAGGGTAATACCCCTATTCCGGACACAATGGGATAGGTCACGAAGTCCGATTTGATTGTCTGAAAAAGATATTAATTTAAATCGATATAAAATAAATTCAAAACAATTTATTTTGCGGAAATAAATTAATATTATTATTCGAATTCAAACAGAAGTCTGAACTGTATTAAATTCAGTTTTAAATTCTCGAACTGGATTATTTTTCGTATTACGATGATTTAATATATTCCATATTAAATCGAAATTGATTATTAAATTAATAACTTAATATAAAAATTCTTTTATATTATCAAATTAATATTTAAAACCGTATTAAATATTCAAATTTAACAGACGAAATATCCGGGTCATTACATTCTTCCCCACTTAAAATAATTTCGTCCTCGAAATTGCTAAGGTAGGAAAAGTGCTACAAACCCATTTATTTCAAAACTTATTTATGTTGACATTTCAAACTTCCCTACGTACTCTCTTTCGAATAAATTCCTATTCGATAACTCCTCCCTACAAATAACTATATTCGATAATCTCTCTATCAAATAACTAGATTCGAAAACCCTTCTTCGAATAAACTATAATCGATTTACTCTATTCAATTTACTCTTATCAATTAACTCTATTGGATTTAATTCTTATCGATTAACTCCATCGAATAACTAAATTCGATAACGCCTTCGAATAACCAGTATTCGATAATTCCCTTCGAATAAACTATATTCGATAACTCCTTTAATTCTATCCGAGTAACCAATATTCGATTTAACTCCATCCGCTTGACTCTAGATCGCAGCGATCACAATGGTTACGCCTGATTCCCTCAGGAAACATCCGACCGCCCTAGGCTATCTGCAGCCCTGCGAATTACGCTAGCAGTCGTACGAAATGGCACTTATCCTGAGTAACTATGTTTAACTAACTCTATCTCAATAACTATATTCGATCAACTTTTAATTGAATAACTAACATTCAATTAAATCCTAATTCGATTAACTATGTTCAATTAACTCTATCAGGTTAACTCTGAATTTGAATAACAAATATTCGATAAATTCTAATTGAATAACTAATATTCAGTTAACTCTATGGATTAACCCTAACTGATTAACTCTAACTGGTTAATTCTTACTCTAATCGATTTATTCCAACTCTAATCGATTATTTCTAACTCTAATCGACTTCTCCTATTCGAATTAACTCCTATTAGATAACATTTATTCATTTATAAAGATTTACTTTTAGTAACGGTTCTTCACTTTATAAATGTTCTCTTTATTAGCGTTACTTCACTTATACCAGTGTTGTGTACCCATTCTATTTAAAACTATCGGTGTTAAAACCCAATATCTCTTCTCTATATAATTTCAGACTTATATATTCCATCTATCCAATGATAAATATTTAATCTAATTTATAAACTGTTATTTATAAATTAATCTTTTCTATTTATCTGTTAAAACAGATTTCCATTTTCTATTCATCTTCTAAATATTCCTTTGATTAATTCTATATTATTTAACAAATAAACATCTCATTTATAACATTCAATTTATTTTCTATAAATAAATATTTCCATTTAATCTATAGAAAATGTTTCTATTTGTAAATGTTTTTACAAATATTTCCTTTTTCTAAATTCTATTTGTAAATGTTTTTACAAATATTTCTCCTTCTATTTGTTTGCACATAACTTCCTTTGTATTTGTGTTACAAATATATTTCCTTTATATTTACTTTACAAATATATTTTCTTTTTAACTCTTTTGGTTTTTTCTTAATTCACACCCAATTCATATTCACATTGATTTTACTCAATTTATTCATTTCGATCCATTTAACTTACTTGAGTAAAATTTAATTTCAATCATTCAAATTCCCATTAACTAGTTGCTAATTAACCGTTTTGCCTATTTCACCCTTTTTATTTGAATATAACTTATTCAAATATATGTCAACTTAATTATAAACTAATCTAATTATATTTTCAACTCGAGTTATATATTCGATTTCGAATATAAATTCTCAATCTCTTTCACTTATCTAAAAACCCAATTTCGATTCAAATTTCCTTTAACTAATTATTTTCCAATTTAGTTAATTCTATTTAACCATTTAAAAATATGATTTTTGTCTTAAAAATCATTTCACTTACTTCACTGGAGTTCATATTTACTTTGTATTTCCAGTCTGGATTTTTCTAATGCCAATTCGGATTATTTTTCCTAAAAATCCTTTTATTTATTTAATTAAACCGTTATGGTTTTATAATGGTTCTGGCGCTGCTTTTCTAAAAATTTGATTTTGACATAACTCAAAATCTATACGACGAAATCCTGAATTTCCTCTTTTATTAGAAAACTATTGTTCAACCGGTCCCGACGATTCTTGTTTCAAAGAATTCCGACTTCAATTGAGTTCTGTATACTAAATTGAAGTTCGAATCGCCAATTTACGAACTGTCGCGCTATGGCGAGCTCGTTTTAATTATATTTATAAATATAAACGTTTTAACTTTGTTTATAATAAATTCAACTCCATTTTGATATATTTTTAATATATATCAAATCCAATTTTCCATTTCAACATAATATTCTCGATCTATTTCACTTCTAATATTCAAATCCTATATAGTTACAATATTCAAATTCCATTTGAATTCCTTTATTCAAACTCTATATTATTTCCTTCTATTCAATTTCTATTTGAGTTACTCCTATTCAAATTCTATTTCAATTCCTTATCTTCAAATTCTATTTGAATTTCTTATCTTCAATTTCTATTTGAATTACTTCTATTCAAAACCCATTTCAAATCCCTTATTCAAATTCCATTTGAAATCCTTTATTCAATTTCTATTTAAATTCCTTATTCAAATTCCTATTTGAAATCCTTTGAATTTAAATTCTATTTTAACTCCTTTGAATTCAAATTCTATTTAATTTCACTTTGAATTCAAATTCTATTTAAACTCCTTTTATTTTCTTTGAATTCTAATATTCATCCTCCACTTTATATTCTCTTTGAAATTCTATTTAACCAAATTCCATTTGAATTCTAATATTCAAATCTCTATTTGACTTTTCTTTATTCAAATCCATTTGAATTCCTTTTAATTCAAATTCCATTTCAATTTTTCTTATACAATTTCTATTTGAATTTCCTTTATTCAAATCCTATTTAAATTTCCTTTTAAATTACTATATTCAAACGCCATTTGAATTTCTATTTTGAATTTTCTTTATTCAAATTCTATATTCAAATGTCATACTCACATTTTATTTGAATTATATATATTTAAAATTCCATTTCAAATCCTATTTAAATTCCTATATTTTACTTCTATTTGAAATCTATATTCCAGTTCCCATTTCAAAATTCCCTTGAAGTAATATAAATATATACATATTTTTATATCTATCTCAAATTCAAAACATTTGAATTTTCAAACAACTTGTTTCTTTTCAAACAAATTTCCATCAAAACTTTTCTAAGGCAACAATTTATCACTTAGAAACTCGAAAATGAACACTGATGATGTTGCGACCATCATCAGAATTATTTCCCAGCTACTGAATGAGTCCAGTGCTATATTTCTTTCAAACTCCATTTAGAAAAACATTTTCCAAACTCCCAGGATTTTAAATTCTGAATTCTGGTTGGAATTCAATTTCAATTTATCACATTTGTATATTTGATTTCATATACAAATTCTATTGGTTATATATCTATTTCTGTTTTATAATCTAATTTGATTATAATCCTAATGATCAACTCAACCATTTAAAAACAATATCGTGTCCAATCTCCTGTTCAAGTGTTTATAAACTCCTATCGACATCGTGGCATCCCACGATTCGACCAAAATTTATAATCCACTCAACAGACTAGTCAACACAATATAAACAGTTTTTATATCAAATAACAAATATGCTCTCTCGTATATATATATATACACACACACACACACACACACACACACTCAACTCATTCTAGGGTACTACCGAACCTGTCTCTAATGAGCACATTCCAACAAGCCTAGGTATTCGCTCAACCTAAGCTCTGATACCAACTGTAGTGACCCAGATTTCCGTAACATCAGAGTTGACTATATACATCATATGTCCAACCCAAATATCACGAAAATACGGAACATATTTTTTTTTTAGAAGAAAGAGATAGAAGAAGAACAGAAATAACAACACAGAATCTCACATCGCAGCGGAACAAAATATAATATATCATAACCTTTGAAATACAAAATCTTAACTGTATAACATACACTTATCAGAGTACAACACTTACACCACAACGGAACAACACTATAACTAGATAACGCTGAAGCCTCCTGCTCCAAGCTCCTTTAGATATATCTGAAAAATCCTGAACTACTTGACTGCCCGTACAAATTTAGGCACCCAAGAGTTTAGGTAGAACAAAACAAATAAACTTCGGGTCAGTCATGGGACTGGTATGAGTAAACAGTTTAAAACAGTTCAGAAACTAAATGATATCTCATAAGACCACGCCGTATATCACGGAACGGGTTTTTCCCTTATGAGAATCCAAACGCTTGATTTATCTTTATATCAAAACTCTTTTGATATTATAATAATGTCTAAATCAAGTAGATAACAATCTAGTGGAACGTTTGCATCTCATGTTCCACATATATAATATACAATCATAAACCGCAAGCACGTATTGGGTATTTGATTTCCAACTATGACAAGGTATGGAACCACCTTCCGCTGGTGTATCTCTAGAGGAGAATACACCGAGTTCAACAAGAACATCTTGCAACTCAGCCACACATGACCGACCACTCATTTCGCTTGAGTGTATCGAATGTATATCACCAACGATTGGGATCAGCAACCATTTCCCGAATGGGACAACATCGACAATAGATTTTTAGAAGTAAATGAAACTCTAGATCAGGTGATTATACACCCTAATAGGTGCGACCTACATAGCCATGCTGCTTGCCCGATTTCTGTCATTTACCGGTTGATGAGGCTAGAAGCTACGCTTTATCATCACACCAGATTCACTTCGAATGCCACATCGTCAAATCCATCAAATCACCGATTGACGTCCTCAACATTACATTACGTGTTAGCTAAAAGAAGTTTCCTTCTCCGCTTCCACTCTTGGTACGGTTGAAGAAATCAATGTACGTGACCTTTCTGGAAATACTCTGTCAGACATTCATCCATACGAGTCACCCAGGAACAGGATGAGCCGAAGGTACTATTTCTATTAATAGAAAAAGTCCTTGCACTCTACTCCATCTTCGATTATCTTTATATAATCTGATTCGTACGCTACTGCCAATACGGAGTGGTTCTTCGGATAATAATCCAACCGGTCTCTCCATATTGACAACGATGGTCAAAACTTCGATAGTCTGTGATTTAACTATCGAATAAAAACAAGTGTTTCGATAGTCGATGATTTAACTATCGAAGAAAACAAGTGTTCATCCAAACATCCAACAATCAGTGAGCCTTTAATTAATATTCCATTAATTAAATCTCTTCTCTATTTCTTTATCAATATTTGTTAAACAAATATTTTCATATATCGCCTCCTTTATTTTCTAACTTTAGAAATATTTATTATTCTATTTCCAAGCTTACATTTATTTGGGTTAAACCGGATGTTGTGTAAAACATCGGTACGACAACCCAAATACTATATTCAACTAACTCTCATTCAACATTGATCTTCGAGCCTGAAATCTTACTGTTTATTTGTTAATAATGAAATCAATCAAGTTGGGGTATAACTACCTCTCAGACCTTGACTGAATAACAGTTATAACGTCAAAACAGATAAGACTACTTACTCGAATAATCAATACCATACAACTACTGATTCACTTTTAAACACGTATACTCTTCCTCTTTCTATTCTTACTAGATTTTATCCCTAGTCTTCCTTTTTGATTATACTATTCTATTTCTAAGTTCGTTTCCTTATCGACTTCTATATATTTTGATATGTTAATTTCTAACTATCAAATTATCTTAAAAATATTTTATCTCCTTAAATTCCCGGAAAAATTCGCCATAACCTCCTTTGTACCGGGAGCATCGGGAAAATCCCCAAACTGCCACACAGGCCTTTTCCAATCAAAAAGAAAAAGAGAAGCCAAGCGGCTAGCCGATACGGCGCATAAAATCTCATATATGAATTAAATACGTACCTTTTTGTCGGGCACTCTATTTATTTGACTTCTATACTTTATTCCAAACCTGTCTCCTGTATATTTATACCTGTCCAATCTATTTTAACTATACCAATCTTTTTAACTAAATTTGTTAATTAAATCTGTTAATTAACTTCTTAGTCTAATCCACATCTATTTATCCAAATCTATTTATTATAGATCCTATTTGAATATCTATATTCAAATTCCATTTGAAATACTATATTCAAATTCTATAGTTAAACTCCATTTGAATTCTATTATTCAAATTCTATTTCAATTCCTTATATTCAAAGTCCATTTGAATTCTCTGCATTATTTATAAACAACGTTTATAACTTCAATTCAAATCCCACCTTTCCATTTATAAACAACGTTTATAAATTCGATTCAAATCCCATATTTTCATTTATAAACAACGTTTATAAATTCGATTCAAATCCCATTTTTTCATTTATAAACAACGTTTATAAATTCGATTCAAATCCCATATTTTCCTTTATAAACAAAGTTTATACATTCTATACTCGTTTTATATATCTTCAAAACAAGTAAACATTTCCTATAGTTCATTAAAAATTCAAATCCTATTTATAAAAATAAAATTCACTTTTTAAATCTCAAATACCCTTTCAGGGTATTTTATAAATCAATATCCCAAGCCCCAGTGATATTTAAACAATCAAATCAACCAATTTTCAATCATTTGATTTTTAACACATCATATATGAACATATATGATATTAAACAAACAACAACAGATAATATATTTTTGAGGAATCCAGTTGGATTCCTCCAACCTGTTTTCCTGCATCCACAGACGTTAGCACATAAATAATACCCATCCTGCTTCGAGGCAGGATATCGCGGTATAGAAGGTCATCCACTAATCATAGCGTGGGGCGTATAGGGTAATCATCCGCTATGAAACTGCGGGCATCCGCTAATGAAACTGCGGGAATCCAACCAATCATCAACCCAATATATATATATATATATATCCTAAATAACTAATATATATTTTAAAACAATCAGACAGCGTTCAACAAACACAGACAATTATTTTTAACTATATAAAAATAAATTTCTAAATAAAAGGTGAGATTTACTCACCAAAGTTTTTATACTGGCATTCCTTTTTCGATTCTTTTGCATTGGTTTTCAAAGTTAATTCCAATCGACTCCAAGAATTACCAAGCGAATTCCATATCCCGTTACGAGTCCAACTCGGCTGGCATTATTATTTTGGACCTTGTATAATTTAATACAGTATTTTAAAAACGTGCGAATTATATAAGCTATATAATTTCTCTATGAGTTCATATATAAATTAAACATCTTATTTAAATTTAAATTCTTTACCTTAACACAATGTAAGGCTTTTCTTCTTCCATGTATCCGAGACAGCAACTTGCACTAGCATTCCACCAAAACCGTGAATTCATGAAATACCAATACCTGCTGCGTTCAACCCCAAAATACTGCTGTCTTTTACTTCTAGCTACCACAAATTTGATTTCTAACATCCCACCATTTCATTCATGAACTTCATCAAGTTCCTCTGCTATCCTACTCGCCTGAAATGTCCACCGTCTTCTCAGTTCACCCTCACCAAAATCGCAACAGGCTCCCCCTATATCCAACGCAAGTTACCCAATTGAAAAATCGAAATCCAGACTTCTATGCTTTTTTCCTCGAATTTGTTCGTTGCCTGAATCGAATACCAGTTCGATCCTTAAATACTCGTCGCCTACCTCAGCCTTGCCGGAGTCGCAACTCCCTGTCGTCGCTCATAAACCGTTCACAATGAGTTCGAATCAACCACCTCGAACCCGAAATGTCGTGCCTGAAACCGCTCTGCCTGAATCACAATATCCCCTTGTGCGACTTCGATAACATCGACCATTCCCTCGAGCACCACATCAGGAGATCCAAATCGAAGTCTAGTCTTCGCGTTGCTCCAAGATCCTGCCTTCGAATTCGAAATCGAACTCGATTTTCATCTCGATCCTTCTCTTTTGATCTGTAGGTGGATTCGATTTTGGTCTGAGGAAACGAAGGGGGATAAAAGTTGCGGCTTCTCACTGAAATTTGGGGATGGAGGAAAAATGGATTTACAATGGTTTCGATTTGTTTATATAGGCTTGAACGAGACAATACGTATCAACCATTAAAGCCATGTTTTACTTCGTGGTGAAAGAAGGGGACACCGAGTGAATGCGACGTGTAGGAAAACAGAAGACAAATTCTGAAGGAAAGGGAGAAGCCACGTTTGACAAGGAATGGCCATATAAATTATTTTAATTTAATTTACTTTGAGTTGGTTGTCCTTTAATTAAAGTACCCAATGATTCCGGATTCCTTTCTGCACCCAACAACTGTCAATTCTGAGGTAATACCCCTATTCCGGACACAATGGGATAGGTCACGAAGTCCGATTTGATTGTCTGAAGGAGATATTAATTTAAATCGATATAAAATAAATTCAACACAATTTATTTTGCGGAAATAAATTAATATTATTATTCGAATTCAAACAGAAGTCTGAACTGTATTTAATTCAGTTTTAAATTCTCGAACTGGATTATTTTTCGTATTACGATGATTTAATATATTCCATATTAAATCGAAATTGATTATTAAATTAATAACTTAATATAAAAATTCTTTTATATTATCAAATTAATATTTAAAACCGTATTAAATATTCAAATTTAACCGACGAAATATCCGGGTCATTACATCCTTTTATTTTTGAATCTAGGTTACCTTTGAGCCTATGTTAAAAATACGCACGAATAAAAATACATGGGAACGATGGGAATATGTGAAATATGGAAAATTGGATATTATTGGATAATATGTGAAATTGGCATATTTGGGTATGAATTACATGGAATTGATGAAATTGCCTATAATTGTAAATTTGTGATTGAGGCTAACTAATATGTAATTAGTGACAATTTGGAATAGGCGATATTATAAACATGATTATATGTTTAATTGGATATACATGACATGAAAATTGGGTATGGGAGAAATACGATTATTAATAATCCTTTGACACGAGGTTAGGCGCAATTATGGCGTAAGACTGCCCGGAACCGCCCGACAAATCCAGCTGCCACAATTGGACGTCTAATGTGAGAGGTCAAAGGAATGAATTGTAGGTGCAACGGTTAATGACATGAGGTTAGACCCGGTTTGTGGCGTAAGACTGCCGGAAACCGCCCGACAAATCCAACGGCCATAAAGCATTCGGTCTAATGTGGGAGGTCATGCACCTTTCGTCATAAGGAATGAATTAAGGAATACTAACCATAATAAGACATGGGTATGGTTATAGGGTTAAGTGGGGTGACATGTAAATTATGACATGTAAATATGGACTTAACCGGAATAAGATAGGACATGTAAATTATGACATGTAAGTATGGACTTAACCATAGCATGTGTAAGACATGGACATTTAAATTAAAATGGTTAAGTGGGAGAAAAACCTAGTGGGGACCAAACATAGGTGGGAGGCTTGTGTCGGATGGGGGACCCGTTTCAACCAGTAACCCGATTGAGTATCTAATTGGGCCCGGTACTAGGCCGGGGTTGGGGCACGCTTATTGGACTTGAATGTAAGAGGTCAAAACGTGAATAGCGGTGGCAACGCAAGTCCAACGGGTTCGTGTGCGTGCATGGGTCCGGGCTGGTAGGCAAGACGTTGTTGCATCGTGTAGGTATGGCCGTGCATTTTATGTTGGTATCGGGGTTGCCACTTTGGGGAGTGATACACCCCACTTTGGGGCCAGCACGGGTGCCTACGTGGTTTAGGGAGCCGATCAAATGGGTAGGGTGAGGGTACCTTAGTGGTGGTAGGAGCAAGCTGGCACCTACGATAGCGGCTAGGTACACGTAACTACCAAGTTTGTCATGTGGGTACAGTTAGTGGGAAGGGATCGACCTTTAGTAAATAGAGACTAGTAGATGTGCGGTGTAATTAAGTAATGTGGTGTAACTTAGCAAAAGTGCGGTGTAACAAAATACATGTTGGTTGAGTTGGATATTCCTTTGGGTGCTAGTCTGATGTTGACTTCGGTCTTCGGGGTTAGTACTTGGAGGGTTGTTTGCTTAGCCAAGGTGTAGGATTGTCTTAGTACTTAGGAATGGAATCATCTTGTCCATCCTTTTTATCTACCTTATCTATGCTATAGCCATATCATGATACCTATTTATGTCTTGATCATTTACCTTACCTATTATTTGTTAACATTACTGGACTCGCCAGACTTTATGTCTGACCCGTTTTGTTTCCACCTCTTTTCTTTCCTCCCCCCCCTAAGGTTTGCAAGGAGGGAATACTATAGCTTGGTGTCGATTTCTTTCAGTTGCTTGAAGAGAATAGATGTATCGCTTTGGACTCTCTCATCTTTATGGCTTTGCTTATGCTCAGTGGGGATTTATGCATTTATGCTATTTAAGTATTTGCTTCTTTATGTACTTTGAAGTTTTGGAAAAGACAATTGATCCTGTTGTAATGGTTTTTGGAGACTACTTATGTAAGCTTGTTTTGAAGTTATGATGCTATGAAATAAGTTTTATCTTCCGCTATGTTTTATTTATTTATTCTTGTAATTTATCTGTTCTATACTACTGTAACTCTTCATGATATTAATGCATTCCCTTTGTGAGTGACATTAATGGCCATGGGGTGTTACATATCCTTTCTATAATAGTACGTAATCAGTGTCATCTTGAATTATGCCAAATAAAGATGTTTGAACAATACGAGAAACACTTTGATGTCATCTGTTGGCTGATATCTTCTCTTTTTAGAGACGAAGACGACAATCTCGCTAAGGCTCCACCAACAAAAGAAGATGAAGATTGGGAATTCATCACGAAGAATCCAATCTTTAGAGAAGACAAATGGGTAGAAGTCCTAAGAAACGTTTGATTGTTTGGTATGATTGGTTTGTTTGTTTGATTTTGTTTTAAACTTTGTCTGTAAATATTGCTCGGATTGGTTTGTTTGGATTTAAAAACTTGTACATATATGGATTGATACACTTATAAATATTAAATACTTGGCATTGATTTATTTTCATAGTCATAAATTTAAGGGGAGTAATTTACTTTAGTATAATCATAGGATATGTTGATATAGGATTTAGAGGGAATATTTTTAGAATTTCTTTGTGATAATGACAAAAAGGGAGAAATTATAAAATATAAGGATTAGTTAGACTTAGTTTAAGAGAGAGTATGTAGGATTCATGACGACAGGAAAGTATTTGAAGGACCAGAATTAACGGGTATGAATAGTGTATAAACTAAGGTTGTCATCACAAAAAAGGGGGAGAACGTTAAAGAATGGAGTTTTATGACAACAACCTTATTTCAATTATCATTGATTATAAAATATATATACTAACATTTTTATCTAGAATATATATATATATATACACACACACATATATGCAGGATTTGTATACAGGATTTAAATACTGAAGACTGTACAGTTTTAGAGTTTTAAGAGATTCAGAATTCAGAGGTGATTCAAGACTCATGAGTAATCAAGTCATCAAGAGTTAAAGAGTTCAAGACAAATATAGTAATAGAGTCTAGTTTATATGTCAGACTCTAAATAGCACTCCAGATTCAAATTCAAATTAAGTTTTACAAATGCTGATTTTCAAAATTCAAATTATCATTTCAAATAGTTTTCTATCTTACTTATGATTTCAAATATAAGTTTTGAAGTTTTTATATATTTATACAGTTATATACTTTTATAGTTTTATATTTATATAGTTTTAAACCTTATAATTTTATAAATATGTTTATATAATATATATTTATGTTTTCATTTGATTTTATACTTAATGTAACAACTCGTATTTTTGAATAACACATTATAACATAAATGGAGGCAGAATTAAACTGTAAAATCTGAATCAAGGGAAACGGGCTGTGCCATTGCGTTCGTCTCGAAAAAATACGCGAAATAGAGTCTGAGTTTTCGAAAATCGGAGTCCGTATGACCAAGATATGGCCTCGCGAAGTTTCACGGAAAATTCAAATTAAAGTATACTTAATTAAGTGAAATGGGTTGCGCAGAGAAATATATATATATTGATATATATATATATATAATTGAAAATTAAATAAATAAATATGCAAAAATGTTCAAAACATCGAATTGGGAGAGGGGAATAACCGAACCGGCCAATTTTTGAGGTCGACCCGAGCTCGCTGGGTCGACTAGGGGTTAATCCGGGGTGTTTGGCTGTCAACCCGTGGGCCGATTCGCTCAAATGCAGATTTTGCATTTGAATGGTTCTCATGGTTCAGCTTTAATCTAAAGGCCCTAGATGGTTCCTACACTTGATTTCTTCCCCAAGACATGCTTTGATGGCTTGGATTGAATCTAGGGTTAATCCTATGGCTAATATTACCCTAATCTTCTATAAAAAGGACCTAACACCTAGCCTAAATCATCATTATTCAATCCTACAACTAAACTATGTCAAATTTGTTCCTCTCATGGCCTCCACTCTCATGCTAAAATTCCTAAGTTTATTTCTATGAGAGATTTTGAGTGCATACAAGTATTTTCAAGCTTGTATGAGTATTCTTAGTTTGCATTCAAGTCAAGTTGCAACATTTCTATTTCAAAGCAAGGGTTTTTATTGATTTGGCTCAAGGGTTTTCATTTGGAGATTGCATATTTGGGTTTTTGGTGCTTGCATAAGGGCTTCGTCTCAATCTTTATAATAAATATTTATTTGTGTCTTCATAGCATTGTAAACCCTTTTCTACATTCTTTCTTTGAACTCTAAAGTTAAATGAATGATGCAAGTTTGGAGTTGATCATTATATGCAAGTTTGGTTGATCATTATGATATGCAAGTTTGGTTGATCATTATATGCAAGTTTGGTTGATCATTATATGCAAGTTTGGTTGATCATTATGATATGCAAGTTTGGGTTGATCATGTTATCATGTTATGCAAGTTAAACTTGAAGTTGTGAGCTTAAAGCTTCAAGCTTTATGTTGAAGGTTGCATTTTGGCAACATGGAAGTTATCATATCCCTTATGATAACTTGCATGTGAGGCTAAATGCGAACTTCTAGCAACTTCTACATGTCATTTATCACCATGTATCACTCATATGCTAAGTTTGGTTTTATGCATGCTTTTGAAGCCTAATAATGCAATATGCAAGTATATGAACATATGTACATTTCATATGCCACCATGATAAACTTGTGGCTTCAAAATCTTTATGTCATGGTTATGCCAAGTTCCCTATTTTATCCTTTATGCGTTGTTGCGATTATGTAAACGATGGGATTACGTTGGGGTTGGGTAACATAATGACATGATCATGGTTTTTATAACATAACGTGATATGTTAACTTGTAATTATGTTTTGGAAACATAATGGACATGACACTTAGAAAATATGAGAGTGGCCAACTCGAGGTTGGGTTGAGTTTGTAGCATAAATCTACCCGGACCCGCCCGGCTTAACTAGTAGCTACAAACAATAGGACCCAATGTGAGAAGTTGGTCATGTTGTGCTCGAACCCGAGGTTAGACCTAGTTGTGGTGTAAAGCTACCCGGACCCGCCCGACTTAACTAGTAACCACAACAAAGTCTAATGTGAGAGGTTAAAGCGCATTAAGTTAATGAATGCCTCCTGATTAGGGTTAAGTCATGGTCCACTTAATACTTAACCAATTTGGGATTGATGGGTTAATCGCGGTTAAGTCAGGAGCCTTTGGTACTCTTAACCAATTTAACCCACGTTTGGATCGTGTTAACCACATTTAACCCGTTAAGAAACCCTAGTTGCGTGGTCCTTTTCAGCAGTAACCTTCTAGATAGTATCATAAGACCCTAGGACTAGGCTAGGGTGGGGCACGATTAGTGGGCTGATTGTAAGAGACCAAAAGAGACGGCTGAATGATGCACCGGTTGTTCAGGCGGACCATGGTCGTGCACATTAAGTCCGGAGTTGAACACGGGGGCCGGTAGGTTTAGACTGTGTATCCTGGAATTGTGTCTGAGGGTTACACCGTATGGCATGATACACCCTAGGGGTGGACCCTGCACAGTCAACTACATTACATGATTAAGCCGTATGACACCGACACTTGACGAGTTAGGCTTATAGGGAGCTGATCGACTAGACCGAGTAGTTGGACCTTGATTTAGGTCATCTCATGATGTTGGGCCAAGCTTGGGCCAAGGGATCAATTCTTGTTTTTACTTGACATGTTAGAATGCTAGTACACCCGTGGTGCAAAACTTAACCTTGATTATGTGATGACACCTTTATCTATCTTGTTAGTTAATCATCATGCCAGTATGTTGTTATCCTTATGTTCATCTCAACTTCTCATGCCAGTTAACTTTACTAGTTCATAGACAGATAGTAGTAGGGCCTACCAGTCTTTTTGATTGACCTGTTTTCTTTCGCCTCTTTTCTTTCGTTTCCCCCCCTCAGGTTCTCAGGGTAGGAACATTGGAGCTTAGCTTGGATCTTTACAGCTTGCTTACTGGATTTGCTCATGTACGGCTTTGGACATTGAGCTAGCTATGGTTTATCACTTCATTTTGGGGATAGTACTTTATGTATTTCAGTTTTTCAGTTTATGCTTTTATCTAGACTTTGTTGTTGGAAAATAATGACCAAGTACTTTGTTATAACATGACTATGGTTTTGAAATGCTAAGATTTATCCGCTGCTTTACTACTCTGTTTTACTTATATGTTCTGTCTTGTGATATCTGCATGCATGTTTACCTTGTTTAACGCCCCTCCAAAGCCAGTGTCCTTGCAAGAGTGGCCCTGGCGGAGGTGGGGTGTTACATTTGGTATCAGAGCGAGGTTTACAAGATTTGAGCAAAAGTGTTTTTGAAACTTACCTTTTGAAAAACTATTTTCAAAACCAATTAAGTATTTTCCAAGAAAAGTCTAGTTTATTTTAAAAGGCTATTCCCCAAAAGCCATAGCACTATCCTTCGTTCTGAATCTCTCTTTTTCTTCGTTTTAGTATGGCCGATCGCTTTAACATCCCGGAAGGCGTTCAAGTACCCGTCTGGTTCCGGAGATTTATGGAGGCAAGGGCGAATGAAGCCAGCCCCGCAACCATTCCTCCTCCTTCCCCCGTCGCTAACAGCTCTCCTCCTCCCGTAGCTGAGGTTCCTCCTCCCCCTCAGCATACACAAGTGAATTTCGTGGAGCTTTGCAAAGACTTTAAGGCGATGGGTTGCAAGAATTTTGTCGGAACGGAGACTTCTATGGAGGCAAGAAACTGATTAAAGGAAACTGAAGACCTCTTTGCTATCTTTGAGGTGGAAGATCGTAGGAAAATTCTACTGGCGGTATGGCTATTAAAAGGGGAAGCTGCTTATTGGTGGGTAGTCATCACCACTACTAGACCAATTGAGACTTGGGATGACTTTAGGAGAAGGTTTGGACTAAAGTTCCTATCATCGACAGAAGAGAATCTTCAGATGGAGAGGTTCCTATCTCTAAAGCAAGGGGACATGACAGTTAGGGAATACATGGATATGTTTAATCAACTTGCTCAATTCGGCCTAGAATTGGTAAACACAGCTCGGAAGAAGGCCCTACACTTTGCTTTAGGATTGAATGAGCCATTGCGTGGTTTGGCCATGTCTCATATACCTCTGGGGGCGACCTTCGAGAGTTTGGTAAATACGGCCCTGCTTCAAGAAGAAGATAAGAGTGGCAAGAAGGAGGTCAAGGCAAATGAGTCCCAAGGCAAGAAGGAAGATACCGAGAAAAGAGACAAGAACAATAAGAAGAGGAAATGCAACTTTTGTGGGATCAAGGGGCACATAGCCAAAGATTGCAGGAAGAAGAAGAGGAGGTTAGGCGAGTGTTTTCATTGCGGAGAGTCTGGACACTATAGCAAGGATTGCCCGAAAAAGCTAGGACAAGGGAAGAGGCAAACTCAGCAAGCAGGACCCTCTGGAGGGCAATTGCAGGCTCTCCTCGCTCTTCCAGCTTTTGATCGAGGTAGAGTTTTTATAGAAATTCATGTTTACATTTCTGATTTTCCTGTTCGCACCTTATTTGATTCTGGCGCATCACATAGTTTTATCTCTTCTGATATTGTTGAAAGGTTGCACCTAAGTACTAGCTTAGTTGAGGATCCCGTTTGTGTTTCAAATCCAATTGGGGGTTCCGCCCATCTACCTGTGATTTGTGTGGATATGAAAATCTCTATCTTGAGCATAGAATTCATGTGTAATGTTTAGGTTCTCGGGGTCACGGGATATGGGTTGGTCTTGGGCATGGATTGGTTGTCCAGTTATGGAGCCATCCTCGATTGTGAGCATAGGGTGGTGAGGCTCATGACTCGCCTCGGTAATACCCTAGAAATTTCTTGTAACCCTAAAGGTCCCGTCATGTTATGTTATCTTGAATCTCTCGACTCGTCCATCGATGATCTGCAATCTGTAAGGGTGGTCCGAGACTATCCTGATATCTTTGAAGAAGTTAGGGGGTTATCCCCTAAACGAGAGATAGATTTCCGCATTTATCTAGTTGATAATGCCAAGCC
The DNA here is from genome assembly GCA_030737875.1 of Allium sativum. Taxonomy (NCBI): domain Eukaryota; kingdom Viridiplantae; phylum Streptophyta; class Magnoliopsida; order Asparagales; family Amaryllidaceae; genus Allium; species Allium sativum. The sequence goes on from CM060910.1 coordinate 244,686,466, forward strand.
AGTATCATTGCCAGTTAGGCACATGGCTCCACGTGAGAGAAGGGAGCTCAGTAAGCAAATCAAGGAGTTGCTTGAGAATTTTTTTTTTGGCGAAGCATTTCTGAATGGGGTGCTCCGGTGGTATTCGCTACTAAGGCGGATGGTTCGCTTCGTCTATGTGTTGATTATCGAGAGTTGAACAAGCTGACAAAGAAGAATAGGCACCCGTTACCGAGGATTGATGATCTCTTTTGGTGCTTCTGTTTTCTCTCAACTCGATCTAGCCACCGGATTCCATCAGCTTAGAGTAGCTGAGGATAGCATTGATAAAATTGCGTTTAGGACTCCAGATGGATTCTTTGAATGACTTGTCAGGCCATTCGGTTTGACTAATGCACCCGCATACTTCGTGGACTTGATCAGTAGGGTGTTCAGGGAGTTCCTTAACAAGTTTGTCGTTGTCGTCGTGGATGATATTCTGATCTTCTCAAAGGATGAGGAAGAACATGCAAGGCATCTCAAGGAAGTGATGGATACGCTTAGAGCGCATCAGTGGAAAGCCAAGTTCTCCAAATGCCATTTCTGGAGAAAGGAAGTTCGGTTTCTTGGCCATATAGTTTCTAAGCAAGGCATAGCGGTGGATCCCGCGAAAGTGGTTGTGGTTCAAGACTGGAAGACTCCGAGGAATGCAACCAAAGTGAGAAGCTTTCTCGGTCTGGCGGGCTACTATAAGAAGTTCATCAGGGACTTCGCTAAGATTTCGGCCCCTCTTACTAAGTTGACGAAGAAGAACTTAGTCTTTGCATGGGACTTGGAGTGTGAGCTTGCTTTTCAAAGGCTCAAGAGAGCCATTACCTCAGCTCCAGTTTGGCAACGTGGATTGGCACTGTTTTCAAGAGATAGTTTTCTGCGTGGGATACCGTATAATATGTAAATGATATCCAAGATGCACTAACGAATCTTGGAAAGCTTGCACGAAACCATGAGCACGCAGTTATGTTTAAGCCAAGTATTTTAGGCAAAGAATAAGTGGAAGTGGAACGAGAGGCAACGGTGAAATGAGTTCTAACTCATATTTTGGGAACAAGAATTAAGAACTACGGAATTGCGAAGTTAAAAGACGGTCAGGGCACGATGGGATTAAGCACAAGAAAATGCGGCTTAGAAGATCGAAGACTAGATACGTGCATTTAATCTCTTTCTAATAGTATATCCTTGATCCCTATTGTTCCGTAGAGCTTACTCGCATGCTATCTTTTAAGTATATCCTCTCGGTCCTATCCTCAATCTTAGATCTATTGCAAACCCCCTAAGGAGTATGACTAGCCTATTTGTGATATATGGTTGGGGTGAAGAAGTTCGTCACAAAACTATTTGGGCTTTATGGGATATGGGTAATAATTGGTAGACTTACGAAGAGAACCCATTTTTCCGGTGAAAAGCAAGAGGACCGTATCATGGCTAGCATCTGTTTATCTTCGAGAGATAGTATGGTTGCATGGAGTTTCTTCTAGCATAGTTAGCGATCGTGACCCAATTTTCACTAGCCAGTTCTGCAATAGTTTGCAAGAAGCGATGGGTACGCGATTGAATTTGAGTACAGCCTATCACCCCCAGACGGATGGCCAAACCGAAAAGGGTGAATAGAGTGCTAGAAGATCTCTTGAGGCTTTGTGTTCTCGACTTCGGTGGTACTTGGGAAGACCACCTTCCTCTTGTAGAGTTCGCTTATAATAATAGCTATCAAGCCAGCATAGGGATAGCACCATTTAAAGCTTTGTATGGGAGGCCGTGTAGGTCACCAACTTGTGGGTGGGAGACAACAGATAGACTTATACTTGGGCCCGATATGATACGGGACACATCCGAGAAAGTTGAATTAGTGAGAAGAAAGATGAAAGCGGCCCAAGATAGACAGAAATCCTATGCTGACAAGCGAAGGGCAGATTTGGAATTCGAAGTGGGAGACATGGTTTTCGTGAAGGTTTCTCCTTTGCGTAATGTGGTACGTTTTGGAGCAGTTGGGAAGCTGACACCAAGGTTCGTAGGACCCTTCCCTATCATAGAAAGAATTGGAAAGATGGCCTATAAGGTGGAATTGCCCGAAAAGCTAGCCGGAGTGCATAATGTCTTTCATGTCTCGCATCTCCGAAAGTGCCTTCATGAGTCCGCCAAAGTGGTTGAACCAAGCATTCTTGAAGACATTGAGGTAGAGAAAGAGGCAACCCTGAGACGAGCTCCGATTCGTATCTTGGGAACGGAGATCAAGAAGCTAAGGAATCGAGAAGTCAAATTGGTGAAAGTTCCGTGGGGTGAAGCCGACGAAGATGCAACTTGGGAAACCGAGGAGAAGATGCGTGGGCTTTATCCATTTCTTTTTGAGGGTACACTCTCGATCTCTTTTCCTAATTAGCATATCTTTCTTTTTATCCATGTTTATCTTGTTATCTCGTTAAACTTGTCATGAGGACCTTAGGTAGAAACCCTTTGGATGAAACATGTATTTGAAACATGTTATGCTTGATGGTTGCAAGTGGTTGCAAGTGTTTGCACGTGGATACTCGTGGATGCATGATACACATTAGGCACTAAGATCGGCTCACACACTTTCATGTTGCATATGCATGAGTGTTTATGCTTATTCATGGATGAAATTTGTTATGCTATCACGTGGATGTTGCATATGGATGAATGATATGTGCACTCATGTAGAGATTATAAATTATGTTAGGAATTTACATACATATGGACTCATTTCACTAACATGCTTTGCATTAAGGAGGTTTACTGTATCAGTAACCGCCTGATTTTCGCATTAGATAAGTACATATACACACACCTTTGCATATGATCATACAGCATTTAGAATCCTTTAAGGACAATGACTGCACGAGGATGATGTTTTGAGTAGATGGATGATGGATGGTAGGATACGTTCTTCCTAACTTGGAGATTTCGGGGACGAAATCCTTTAAGGAGGGGAGAATGTAACAACCCGTATTTTTGAATAACATATTATAACATAAATGGAGGCAGAATTAAACTGTCAAATCTGAATCAAGGGAAATGGGCTGTGCCATTGCGTACGTCTCGGAAAAATACGCGAAATAGAGTCCGAGTTTTCGAAAATCGGAGTCCGTATGACCAAGATATGGCCTCGCGAAGTTTCACGGAAAATTCAAATTAAAGTATACTTAATTAAGTGAAATGGGTTGCGCAGAGAAATATATATATATTGATATATATATATATATAATTGAAAATTAAATAAATAAATATGCAAAAATGTTCAAAACAGCGAATTGGGAGAGGGGAATAACCGAACCGGCCGATTTTTGAGGTCGACCCGAGCTCGCTGGGTCGACTAGGGGTTATTCCAGGGTGTTTGGCTGTCAACCCGTGGGCCAATTCGCTCAAATGCAGATTTTGCATTTGAATGGTTCTCATGGTTCAGCTTTAATCTAAAGGCCCTAGATGGTTCCTACAATTGACTTCTTCCCCAAGACATGCTTTGATGGCTTGGATTGAATCTAGGGTTAATCCTATGGCTAATATTACCCTAATCTTCTATAAAAAGGACCTAACACCTAGCCTAAATCATCATTATTCAATCCTACAACTAAACTATGTCAAATTTGTTCCTCTCATGGCCTCCACTCTCATGCTAAAATTCCTAAGTTTATTTCTATGAGAGATTTTGAGTGCATACAAGTATTTTCAAGCTTGTATGAGTATTCTTAGTTTGCATTCAAGTCAAGTTGCAACATTTCTATTTCAAAACAAGGGTTTTTATTGATTTGGCTCAAGGGTTTTCATTTGGAGATTGCATATTTGGGTTTTTGGTGCTTGCATAAGGGCTTCGTCTCAATCTTTATAATAAATATTTATTTGTGTCTTCATAGCATTGTAAGCCCTTTTCTACTTTCTTTCTTTGAACTCTAAAGTTAAATGAATGATGCAAGTTTGGGGTTGATCATTATATGCAAGTTTGGTTGATCATTATGATATGCAAGTTTGGTTGATCATTATATGCAAGTTTGGTTGATCATTATATGCAAGTTTGGTTGATCATTATGATATGCAAGTTTGGGTTGATCATGTTATGCAAGTTAAACTTGAAGTTGTGAGCTTAAAGCTTCAAGCTTTATGTTGAAGGTTGCATTTTGGCAACATGGAAGTTATCATATCCCTTATGATAACTTGCATGTGAGGCTAAATGCGAACTTCTAGCAACTTCTACATGTCATTTATCACCATGTATCACTCATATGCTAAGTTTGGTTTTATGCATGCTTTTGAAGCCTAATAATGCAATAGGCAAGTATATGAACATATGTACATTTCATATGCCACCATGATAAACTTGTGGCTTCAACACCTTTATGTCATGGTTATGCCAAGTTCCCTATTTTATCCTTTATGCGTTGTTGCGATTATGTAAACGATGGGATTACGTTGGGGTTGGGTAACATAATGACATGAACATGGTTTTTATAACATAACGTGATTTGTTAACTTGTAATTATGTTTTGGAAACATAATGGACATGACACTTAGAAAATATGAGAGTGGCCAACTCGAGGTTGGGTTGAGTTTGTAGCATAAATCTACCCGGACCCGCCCGGCTTAACTAGTAGCTACAAACAATAGGACCCAATGTGAGAAGTTGGTCATGTTGTGCTCGAACCCGAGGTTAGACCTAGTTGTGGTGTAAAGCTACCCGGACCCGCCCGGCTTAACTAGTAACCACAACAAAGTCAAATGTGAGAGGTTAAAGCGCATTAAGTTAATGAATGCCTCCTGATTAGGGTTAAGTCATGGTCCACTTAATACTTAACCAATTTGGGCTTGATGGGTTAATCGCGGTTAAGTCAGGAGCCTTGGGTACTCTTAACCAATTTAACCCACGTTTGGATCGGGTTAACCACATTTAACCCGTTAAGAAACCCTAGTTGCGTGGTCCTTTTCGGCAGTAACCTTCTAGATAGTATCATAGGACCCTAGGACTAGGCTAGGGTGGGGCACGATTACTGGGCTGATTGTAAGAGACCAAAAGAGACGGCTGAATGATGCACCGGTTGTTCAGGCGGACCATGGTCGTGCACATTAAGTCCGGAGTTGAACACGGGGGCCGGTAGGTTTAGACTGTGCATCCTGGAATTGTGTCTGAGGGTTACACCGTAGGGCCTGATACACCCTAGGGGTGGACCCTGCACAGTCAACTACATTACATGATTAAGCCGTATGACACCGACACTTGACGAGTTAGGCTTATAGGGAGCCGATCGACTAGACCGAGTAGTTGGACCTTGATTTAGGTCATCTCATGATGTTGGGCCAAGCTTGGGCCAAGGGATCAATTCTTGTTTTTACTTGACATGTTAGAATGCTAGTACACCCGTGGTGCAAAACTTAACCTTGATTATGCGATGACACATTTATCTATCTTGTTAGTTAATCATCATGCCAGTATGTTGTTATCCTTATGTTCATCTCAGCTTCTCATGCCAGTTAACTTTACTAGTTCATAGACAGATAGTAGTAGGGCTTACCAGTCTTTTTGACTGACCTGTTTTCTTTCGCCTCTTTTCTTTCGTTTCCCCCCCCTCAGGTTCTCAGGGTGGGAACATTGGAGCTTAGCTTGGATCTTTACAGCTTGCTTACTGGATTTGCTCATGTACGGCTTTGGACATTGAGCTAGCTATGGTTTATCACTTCATTTTGGGGATAGTACTTTATGTATTTCAGTTTTTCAGTTTATGCTTTTATCTAGACTTTGTTGTTGGAAAATAATGACCAAGTAATTTGTTATAACATGACTATGGTTTTGAAATGCTAAGATTTATCCGCTGCTTTACTACTCTGTTTTACTTATATGTTCTGTCTTGTGATATCTGCATGCATGTTTACCTTGTTTAACGCCCCTCCAAAGCCAGTGTCCTTGCAAGAGTGGCCCTGGTGGAGGTGGGGTGTTACACTTAAAATACTCATTTATATCACTAAGTTTTAGGTAGCGACCCGAACTTCCCCATGAAGGAAAGCCCGGATTGAATTGAGAACACGACCAATCAGAAGAATATTTCATTTCTTATTGCAACAATTTACATCAGAATACCAGAATATAACGGAGTATGGATAATTACTACACATTTGATAAATATCAGAGATTTAAATTACATTACATAGCAGCAGACAAATAATATAAAACATAACTGAAAGAGATAAACGGATACAGAGCTTTCCGAATATCATTCCAGTTGTAAACCGGGATCCTATGAATATAAATCTGCAAAACCAAAATTACTAATTGCCCATGAGGAAAATAGGGGCACCCAGAGTTTAGGTTAAAACAATGAACTCCAGGTCAGTCATGTGACTGGTGTGAGAACTAAAACAGTTATTAATTTGATTTTAAAGTTAGGTAAATCAAGGGACCACGCCGTATAACACATAACGGGTTTCCTCCCAAGAATACCGATGCATAAAACAAACAGCGCAATGTTAAATAAAGAACAATGAAGCTATTATAAGACATAGGTCCCATCACACAATGCAACGCAAGCCGATGGATAGAATTCTTACCTTATAATAGCCAAAAATGCTTGGTACGTTAAAACAAATCATTTGATACTCTTATAAGTGCATAGCATATAAAACAACCTAATATAAATGTATTTATCCTAGACGGCATGGGTACCATATATCATGTTGCCAATACTAGGCTCTACAATCAAAACCGCAAAGTCACGTATTGGAAGTTGGATTTCCATCTGTGAACCAAGGAAATGGATCGTCCTTACCGCTTCGAGACTGTCTAGCCCGACCCTCAGGGTCAGAGCGCATCGACCCTTGGATCATCAGGTCCGGTCCAAACGGAGTGGATTAAAATGCCTGAACACTGCATTTCCCCGCCCTATGGGGCGTAAATCTGGTCTGTATAAAGACCATCCATCGGCTCCGCAGAGACCGAAATAACCGTGGCGCCTCGCTATCCATCATCCACATAAGTAAAACGTCAGGGCTTGCAAAACGCTGACACCACTCCTAGCTAGAATGAAACGCATGCCTCCCTGATGTCCTCTCCCGTTTTTGGTTCACACCGAGGTGTGAGGCTCGCGAATTAACACTACACAAAGCTATGCTTTATTAAAGCCGTGCTTTGATCATCAACCACAAGGCTCTGCTTTTCAACAGAAGTCGTGATCATTTGCATCTCAGCATGACACATAGGCAATTCATGCTATGCAACTGATGTATATCAATCACACAGATGAAATCCAATGTTAGACACACATCCATTTACAAGTTCGTTCTGCGTCTGAACAAAACCGGAGGCACCTTATTCCTTGTCCCGTATGTTCAATACAGGAGAGAGGCCCTCGCATATCCGGTCGATCTCCAAGTACGTCTGGACGATCACCACTTATTACCTTGTCTTGGGTGTACAGCCCAATCAAGACATCAATAATCATCTAAACGATGTGAAGACCTCCAGTCTTCATCCACCGTCTTCATCCTCAACACATCGTCGAATCAGTTATTCAAAATGGGATAAACCCAGTCTTTCTGAATAACTCGCGTATATAATAAACAATTGCTATAAAAACACAACATACGCCTCATTCCAATCCAGAATATTTCTTTATTTAAATATTCATATCCTTTGGGAAAGGTTCCCATTAATTTTATCAAAAATAAATTCTTTAAATTTATTCTTTAATCTTCTTTTGGAATTCAATTCAAACCAAATTATAGTTTATCCAACCTAGTTGAGATTAGCGAACCTTACAGAAGTAATCATTTGTTTAATTTCCCAATCCCAACCTATTCATCCCATGAAGCAAAACTGATAATACTTCATATCTAACACCACAGTGTTATTGGTAAATTCAATTACCATTTCATGTTCAAATCTAATTAAAGATTTAACTATCGCCTGGAGCAAAACTGGTGATACTCCATTCTCGATCATTTCTTGAATTTGATAATTTTATTTATCAAATTCACCTTTCAATCTATTTAAAGATTTATTAAAACTCTGATTCAGTTTTAATTTCCAAAAAGCATTACTTAATGATTATTCAAAGTAAAGAAATTAATCTTATCTTTAATTGGGTTAAAGAACTAATGTCATTCAAAACACATCTCACGATAAACCAAAAATCACATTCCATTAACAATGGAAACTTCACGGAATACAAACCAACATATATAATCGATATGAACTTCCATATCCAACCGTTAATATAAATGGAATAACGGCCAAGTCTTTTAAATTCCATATGTATTAACAATTTTGACGACCCAAACTTCCGTGGTACAAAAGTAAGGATAATCATTGGAGCATAACATAATTAAAACAATAACAAATCTTAGATATATAGCAGAACATATAAATCATTGCAACAGAAATGGAAGTATCATCACAAACATCATCACAGAACATCAGAGTACGCAGTACAGGATATACTTAGCAAAATAGATGTCTAAAACAGGGAAAGAAATAAAGTCTCAATCTCCCAAAATACATCAATACTCAATACTGTCTCAATGTCTCAAGAAGTGAAAAAAGAAAAGATTCTTCATCATCCTCATCAGCAAGCTCTAGTCCAGAAAACATCGCTATCTGAAAACCTTTCAATAGGCTGTCCGTGTGGAAAGGGGGCACCCGAGTTTGCAAAGTGAAACAAACTACGAGTCAGTCATGGGACTAGTATGAGAAATCTTACTAAGCTAATAATATGGCAAATCACTAGACCACGCAGCTAACGCAGAACAGGTTTACTCCATTGGATTGCCAGTGCATATGGATTATAAATTTTAAGTCAAAAATAACACAATGCTTTTTTAGAAAATGAAATCATTATAAGACTCATGTCCCATCACACAATGCAACGCAAACGGAGGATAGAGTTTTACCTTATAATGATAAAAAATGCTTGATACGTAGAAAATAATATTTTTAATATTATTATTAGTGTCTAATATGTTTCGAAAATACTTTAGAGTAAATGTATCAATCCAAGATAGCATAGCTACCATATACTATGTCGGCATATATAGATATACAATCAAAACCGTAATGTCGTATTGGAGGTTGTTTCCATCATGAGTCAAGGCTAGGGATGATCTCCTAACCGATTCGAGACACTCTAGTAATATCTTAGGGTTCCCCGCAGTGAACCCTTGGATCCTGCAGGGCTGGTCCACAAATAACGCTAGTGGATTGGCAATTCCTGAACACACGCTCTCCGATCCTATTGGACCTAAAAATGGCCATTAGCGACCAATAAAAATATCGGAGGCGCCTCATTCCATCAACCACATAAGTAAATATGTCGGGCCTTGTAAAAACCCAAACACCACTTCTAACTAGAAAGAAACGTGTGCACTTTCTGCGTTCCCTTGTCCCGTTTCTGACTCTACCGGGGTGTGAGGCTCACGAGGTAACATAATACACAAAGCTATGCCTAAATAGGCTATGCTTTGATCATCATCCACAAGGCTCTACTTTTCAACAAAAGCCTCGATCAATTGCATCTTGGCATGCCACATTGACAGTCCATACCATGCGATTGATAATTACAATATATAACCTTCGAGCTCGTACGTCTCAAAGAAGGGTGGTAAGCAAGAGAATATATTCTCCGCCACAACAGATATATATATTAATAGAAATCAACTTAATTACACAGCATGGAATTCAATGTCAGACACACATCCTTTTACAAGTTCATTCTGGGTCTGAACGAAACCGGAGTCACCTTATTCCTCGTCCCATATGTCCAATACGGAAGTGAGGTGCTCGCGTATCCGGACGATCAACAAGTACGTCCGGACAACTACCACTTTAACCCTTTATTGGTAGCTAGCCAATGCCAGGCATCAGTAGTTATCCTTTCGATGTGAAGATCGTCGGTTCAATCGTCGTCTTTGAGATCTTCAATTTAGACCGTCGTATAACCATTTGAAATGAGTTTCAACTCGGACATTTCAAATGATCCTCGCATATATATATATATATTTAAAAACATTTCATATCGTTAATGGTGTTTAATAATGATTAATCGCTATTTTTATTTATATAAAAAAAAGCCAAATTTATTTAACGACACTTCGGGTCGATGGGCGACCATAACGCTGTTTTTACCAAAATTTAATTTACTAAAATCTTGAAATCTAACCATTGGATTTTAACAAAATTCATATCGATGGAAAGATCTTCCCAAAGCTGTCGTAACAGTTCCAGTTTTGGGAAAATCCGACGGATGGATCTTACGGTATAATCGCTTGAAGTTACGATTACCGAAACACGAACTACCACGCGCGATTCGTTTTAATTTTAATTTTAATATATATATATAAATATAAATCATTTGGCGGTTTCAACTACTTTCAAACAATCACATGCAAGCCAAATACTGTTTATATTCATGTTAGAAATTTTATATATGATTTTCTAAATCTTACTAACATGATAAAAATGATGATTTGAACTAAATCCTGTTTTAATGTCTAATTATTCCCAATGGTAACTAAATTACATGGAAAATATATTTTTCTAATTTTCGCTTTTTATGTTGAAACCAAATGACAATAAAGCATGATTTTAGTCCTACCATTTTTATTTTATCTAAAATGACGATGAAAATGTGACATTAAATCTATTCTTTTATTGTATATAAAATGTCAATCGAATGCAACCTTTGATCTTATTCTTTTTGTTTCAATTAAAATGACATTGAAATTGTGACATTTTAATCTACTTTTTTCACTGTCTCTAAAGTGGCAAATAAAAATGTAATTTTTTTCTTTTTTCTTCTCATATAGCATGATAAAAATGTAACTTTCAATTATGTTCTTTTTATTGTCTCTAAAATGACAATAGAAATGTAATTTCAAAATCTACTCTTTTATTTACACTAACATATCAATAAAATGTCATTTTTGATTTATTCTTTTTATTGTCTCTAATTTGACAATAAAAATATAACATTTAAAACTATACTTTTTATTACATCTAAAATATGGATAAAGATGTAACTTTTAAATTCGATTCTTTTTATTTCTAACTAACATGTAAATGGAAATGTAATTTTTTATCTATGTTTTTATTTGCATCTAATATGCAAATAAAAATGCAACTTTTTAATCAATGTTTTTATTTATATCTAAAATACAAATAAAAATGTAACCTTTTTAAATTAATGTTTTCATTTGCATCAAAATGCAAACAAAAATGTAACCTTTAAATCAATGTTTTTATTTGCATCAAAAAGCAAACAAAAATGTAAAGTTTAAATCAATGTTTTTATTTGCACCTAAAATGCAAAAAAAAAAATGTAACTTTTTATTTTATGTTTTCATTTGTATCAAAAATTGTAACAACCCGGAAAATCAAACCCAATTAAATTTTTTTAATTTGGCTATCTTAGTGGATTTTGAATATTTAAAATAAATTATTTTAAATAATAACGATCAAAAGTCTATTTGATTTGATGTTGGGGAATGAATATATTTATTTGAATTATAAAACAATGCCTGAAATGGCGTGGTAGTTTGAAAATTTGAATTCAGACTTTGATTGACTGTACCGGATGCAAAATAAAACAGATTTTAGTGAAACAAAAAATATTTAAATCTGTTTATGAATATCTTTACAACGAATCTAAAAAATCAAAATTTCATAGCGGGAATCAAAAGTTATGGCCAAATGAATTTTCAGAAAGGTCGCTTTGGAGTTAATATAGCCCGTGAAAATTGCCATTTTGCAAACGACCTCCGTTTTCGACGAATCCACTTTTGTTGGATCCGGGATGCCAAATTATTGCTAGGTTTCAAATTCCATAATTTTTGGAGTTAATATGTGAGCGTGGCAATGGAAAATGTGTTTGGTTGATTTTAGTCAAATTGGATCGACTAGAAAATGACCATTTTTCAAACGGTCTCCAAATTCGACGAAACTAATTTTGTTAGGACCGTATCGTCAAAACATAGATAGATTTATTTTTCTGGAATTTTTGGGATCAGTATGTAGCCCCGGCAAATTGAAATGTACGTTCAAATCAAATATTGAATGTTTTATATTTTAATTTGAAGAAAAACTGACTGAAACAGTTGAATGGGCCTACGAAACATACTCCATTGTGTTCAAAATGGGGGTGTTTAGCTAGGGATGATAGTCGTTAGGTTTGATTTGGTGTTCGTATTAGAAAATCCTATTTTAGAATTTAATATAAATTCCGGCCAATGAAATATTTTCTTTCATTATTTAATTTTCTAAAAATATAAAAAAACCGTAACCCTCCAAGACTCGACGGCGGCTCCCCCTTCATTTCTTTCTTCTCCGATCCCGCCCAAATCGCTCAGCAAAACCCTAGGGTCCTTTGGAATTTTTGTAGAGCTTCTCCTCTTCTACACATCCATACCCATCTCGCCCTCTAACGTGCTGTGTGTATCGAGATCGGAGCTCCCAAAGTCGACGCTTTCAACCATCGCCACCGCTGATTGCTGCCACCATTCACGACCGCGCCACCGACGATCCACGTGCCTTTCCAGGCCCTAGAGCGTGGCGCAACCCGATTTCAACCTCGACCAACGGACGTTCAGAAAGATCAAAACCCTAGTTCGAACTGTTTACTGAGTGAAACAAGAGATATTGGACCCGTGAGGACGTCTTCTACATTCTAGATGAGACCGGATATTTTTCTGAGCCTTCTACAATTTTTGGAGGAGTGGAACCCAAGGTGTTATTTCTGGATTATAAACGATCTGGAATGACGATGTATAAATTATATGGTCGATGTATGAGTTATATAAGCATTGTACACCTCATGTATAAGCCTTTTTATAAGTTGTATGTGCGATGTATAAGTTATATATGCGTTGTAAAAATCATATATGCGTTGAATGGAATTGAAATGAAATCGAAATATATTTATATACGTATATCTATATATATATACACTCCCCTCGTCCACATACCATGGACGATATATATTGGTTGTGATTGTTTGGATTTTGGTTGATGTGAAATTTTGTTGATAAATACGAATGGTTGAAATGATTGATTGTGATTAAAATCCCAACAGGATTAGTATACGGGAAAATTCGTCTGCGTACGAACTAGTTATTGAAATCCCCATTGTCAAAAGCTGCGAGACTTTAAGGTAGAGCGAGGAGCCGTACTCTGGATGGTGCCGGTTTTAACTACCCTGCCGTTATGCTGCCTAAATTTTCTGAAATATTCCTGTGTTTGATTTATATTCATGTATTGAAATATATTCATGTGTTGGAAAATATTCATTTTTGAAATAATATGGTTTGAATGATAAAAATAACATTTTTATAGAATGTATGAAATGAAATAGTTTGAGTGATAAAAATAACATTTTTATTGTATGTATGAAGTATATAAAATAATCGTGTTTGAAATAAAGTGTTTTGACAATAAAAATCACATTTTTATAATATATATGAATCGCTAAAAATATTCATTTTTGAAATGAATTGTTTAACAAAAAAAAATCGCATTTTTATCATCTATATGAAGTATATAAATAATTGTGTTTGAAATAAATTGTTTTGACAATAAAAATCCCATTTTTACTATACATATGAATTGTTAAAAATAGTCATGTGTTGAAATAAACATCTGTTGGATAAAAATATCATTTTTATCATTTATATGAGTTGAAATGGTTTTTGAAATTGAATAATGGACTATATTTATATTTATATATATATAATTAAAATAATTCGAATAACAAAGCTGCAGTTCGTATTTCGAAACCATGATTTCAAATGATTGTACCGGGAGATCCGACCATCGGATTTTCCCAAAACCATAACCATTGGGTTCGCTTTAGAAATTTCTTTCCAACGATACCAACTTTGTAAAGATCCAACGGTTGGATTGTCTGGAATGTTAAAGTCATATCTGAATGAAAACAGCGCCAGAATGGATTATATTAATATATATAAATATAATTAAATTAAATCAAATAACGACGCTGTAGTTCATATTTTGAAATCGTAAATTTAAACGATTGTACCGGGAGATCCAACCATCGGATTTTCCCAAAGCTGGAACCGTTGGGTCCACTTTGAAAAGATCTTTCCAATGATATAAAATTTGTAAAGATCCAACAGTTATATTTTCAAATATGTGTAAATCAAATTTGAAGAAAAACAGCGCCATGGCCGTGTTATGGCCTAAAGCGTCGTTTGAATAAATTGGCTATATTTAAATAAATAAAAATAGAGATAAATCGTGATAAAATATTATAAACGATATGAAATGGAAATAAACTGAATTTACCTGATTTATTGGATATTTGATGGTTGAATGTGTTTGACGTGAAAACTACATTAATGAACTGAATTATGGATGTTAGATAATTTAACCATTGAAATGAATTGAAATTCTAAATATATGTGAATTATTTGAAAAGGCCGAGTTAATTCTCATTTCAAATAATTGATCGACGGTTAGAAGTCGAAGATATGAAGACGGTGCAAGACCGAGGATCTTCACATCACATGGATGGTTACTGATGCCTTTTATGGAGTTTGCTGCCCTGAAGGGGTTACAGTGGTGGTCGTCCGGACGTACTTGTTGATCGTCCGGATGTGAGAGGGCCTCTCTCCTGTATTGGACATATGGGGGAGGAATAAGGTTCCTCCGATTTCGTTCAAACCCAGAACGGACTTGTAAATGGATGTGTGTCTGACGTTGTAGATTGACAATGTGGCATACAGAGATGCTGTGATCAAGGCTTTTGTTGAAAAGTAGAGCTTTGTGGTTGATGATCAAAGCAGGGCTTGAATAGCTAGCTTTGTGTTTAACGTTGATTCGTGAGCCTCACACCCCGGTATGGACCAGAAACGGGAGAGGACATCAGGGAGGACCTGCGTTTCTTTCTAGCTAGGAGTGGTGTTTTGGGTTTTACACGCCCGGGCATTTTACTTATGTGGATGATGGATAATGAGGCGCCTCGGTTATATCGGTCGCTCCGGGGTCGACGGTTTGGTCGGTATATGACCAGTTTACACCCCATAGGGTGGGGAAACGTAGTGTTCAGGCATTTTAATCCACTCCGTGTGGACCGGCCCTGATGATCCAAGGGCTTGACTGAGTACTTGCCCTGAGACTCGGGCTAGACAGTCTCATAGCGTTAAGGACTATCTTTTGCCTTGGTCCATGACGGAAATCCAATTTCCAAATACGACATCGTGCGGTTTTGATTGTATATCTATATATGGCGATATGATATATGGTACCCATGCCATCTATGATTGATACTTATGATTGAAATAGTTTTTGAAACATATAAACAGTAGTAATAATATCAAATGTTTTTGTTTTATTCGTATCAAGCATATTTTGGCCGTTATAAGGTAAAACTCTATCCTCCGGTTTGCGTTGCATTGTGTGATGGGAACTGAGTCTTATATTGGCTTCATTTTTGTAATAAGCATTGCGATGTTTAAATGATTTACTTGTTTTTAAAGCACTGGCAATCCAATGGAGTAAACTCGTTCTGCTTTAGCGGCGTGGTCTTGTGATTGGCCTTATTATAAAATAAGTTAAGTAGATTTCTCATACCAGTCCCATGACTGACTCGTAGTTTGTTTCATTTGCAAACTCAGGTGCCCTATTTTCTACACGGGCAGCCTTGTATTCAGGTTTTAGCAGGCTCTTTCTGGATAGATATGGAGCTGAAGATGGATTCTATCACTTCTTTCTTTTTATGTTGTTCAGCTCCTGTTGTACATATTATGTTTTGATTCCGTTGTAGACATTTTATGTAAAGCTGAAACTGTATTTTGCATTAAGTATGATCCTGTATACTGTGTAACTCTGATGATTATGTTTATGCAGTGTATTCTGTTGTACATTATCTGGTGTATTTGTATATTTCTGTTCTGCTATTATTTGTTTATGTGTTATATTCCAAAGATTACCCTTGCCACCGTGGAACGTGGGTTTGGGGTTGTCACAAAAATACAAATAAAAATGTAACTTTTAAATCCTATCTTTTGTTATCTCTAAATTTAAAAGTAAAAATGATACTTTTAATCCTATTCTTTTTTTTACATCTAAAATGTAAATAAAAATGTAATTTCTTAACCTATTCTTTTATTTGCATCTAAAATGCCAATAAAAATGTAAAATTTTCATTCATGATTTATTTGCATCAAAGAATGCAAATAAAAATACAACTTTTAATTCCATGTTTTATTTGCATCAAAGAATGCAAATAAAAATGCAGCTTTTAATTTCATATTTTATTTGCATCATGCAAATAAAAATGCAACTTTTAATTTTATATTTTATTTGCATCAAAGAACGCAAATAAAAATGCAACTTTTAATTTCATATTTTATTTGCATCAAAGAATGTAAATAAAAATGCAACTTTTAAATCAATGTTTTATTTGCATCAAAGAATGCAAATAAAAATGCAACTTTTAATAGGATATTTATTTGCATCTAAATTTGTAAATAAAAAATGTAATCTTTTTCTACGATGTTTATTTATATCTAAATTTGCAAATAAAAAATGTAACTTGCATACTACAATCAAACAACAACATAGGTGATGTTTTTATCAATCAACACACAAAGTGATATATTTTATATTGAATTGAAAGTTCTAATTCAATTCAATAACAAAGTAATGTTTTTATTGAATCGACAATTCTAATTCAATTCAATAATATAAACAAAAATGATATTTTTCATTGAATTGACAATTCTATTTCAATTCAATAATAAAAGCAAAACGATATTTTTCAAAGAATTGACAATCAAATTCAATTCAATAAATATGACCAAAAATGTAATTGAATTGACAAACTAATTCAATTCAATAAATATGACCAAAATGATAGTTTTAATTGAATTGACAAACTAATTCAATTCAATAAATATGACCAAAATGGTATTTTTAATCGAATTGACAAACTAATACAATTCAATAAATATAAACAAAAAGATATTTCATATTTGTCTAATATACATGATTAACAAAATATTGGCAAAGAAAAAATGATTTATTTTAATTAACCAACATATACAGATCTATAATTTAACTAATAGATCTATCATACATACATACAAAATAAACAAAACAATCATCCAAAATTCATCACATCGCATATCTAATTCATTAACATACATACAATTATTTAACAGCGAGAAAAATAATTAAATTTATTAATTATTTGAAATCAGAAATCTCACAGTCGGGTTATTCTGCTTTGTTCAAATCTGCAAATTTGTCCAAAATTCAAACAACTCAGAATTACTTCTAGTCAGAACAACAACGTAGATCTCATCGCTATGATCGCACAGGATATGAAAGCGTTCATTTTCGATATCGTATGAATTAGTTATGATTTAAATAAGATAGATAATAATTTTTAAATTAAATTAATAAAATAATTAAAGGATTAAACCTTCTTCTTCTTCCTCTTTTAGAAATCGGCCGTAAGCTTTCAGAAAGGTTCAAAATTTCAGATTAACTTTGCACAAAATCATAAGCACCAGAGGTCGATCGAAAGGCGGTACGTCGAAGGGCTACAAGTGGCGCACCAGGGGGCCCGCTTTGGTGCAGCTCGATGAAGCCTAGGGAGGTGGCCGGCGGTGGTTTTGGCGTGGGTTTAGGGTCGTGGATCTCGGCCTTCGAGCAACTTGCAGGTGATCCAACCGTATGAAATTGAAGGGAATGAAAATCTCTACGGAAAAGCCTAAAGGAGTGGAGTCTGCTATGTGGAGGTGGAAGAGAATTTAGTGGAAGAAGGTGGAGGTGTTCTCGGCCATGGATGAAAGGTTTAGGCGGCGGCTACAGTAGATAGGATTAGGGTTTGTAGAAAAATATGTATTTTTATAATATTTTAATGTAAATTTTACAAATAAATCCATAAGCCTAAAACAGTCCTAATTTCAGTCTAACAGGAGTTGACCGTACCCAATAGCCCCTGTTCCGGATCCAATGGGCTAGGTATCGTCAGCCCAAACGACTGTCTGTGGCCTGAAATCCTTAATTTAATATTTAAACCCTTTAATAAATTAACTCGATCGTATATTTAAATCTATCGGGGATACATACGAACTCAGAAAAATCCAGAAAAACTATTTCTGGCTTTGTTTTAACGATACAGTCCTAACAAAATTAATTTCATTGAATTCTGAGACTGTTTGAAAAATGGTCATTTTCAAGTCGATCAGATTTGACTGAAATTGACAAAACACATTTTTATTTGCTTATTAATTCCAAAAATTCTGGAAAATTAAACTTAGCAATAATTTGACATTCCAGATCCAACAAAAGTGGTTTCGTCGAAAACGGAGGTTGTTTGTAAAATGGCCTTTTATACGGGCTATAAATTATACTATAGCGACCATTATGAATATTCAACTGGCCATAACTTTTGATTCCCGCCATGAAATTTCGATTTTTCGGATTCGTTGGGAAGATATTTTCAAACAGATTAGATATTTTTGGCTTCCCTAAAATCCGTTAGATTTTGAATCCAGTATATTCAGTCAAAGTTCAAGTTTGACTTTTCAAACTACCGTACTATTTCTAATTCCTTTTGAAGTCAAAATAAATATATTCACTCTAACTTTGATTAAAATAAATTCTTAATCATTATTACTTAAAGTAAATTATTTTAACTATTCAAAATTTACTGAAATAGCCAAAATAAAAATATTAAATTGGTTCAGATTTTCCGGATTGTTACAATCTCCCCCACTTAAAAGTTTTTCGTCCTAAAAAAGGAAACCATAGTAAAGTATGAAACAAAACAGAAAATGTAAGGTATGATAAATGTACCTCAACACAAGAGTCACTCATAGATATCCACTCTGCACTTGGGATAAGCCTGTTTGATGTTATCCTCAGTCTCCCACGTACAGTCTCTAGGATCCCCACTCCACTGCACCTTGACCAAGTGGCTCCTCTTGTTCCTCAGCACTCAGGTTTCTTTGCCCACAATTTTCACTGGCTCCCTTCTCACTGCAAGGGTCGGGGTAATCTCCAAATATCGTTGTGCTGCTTCCTCCACAACTAAGTCTGGATCATGATCATGCTTCCGGAGTTGGGATACATGAAATACAACGTAGACTCCAGGCAACCAGTCGGGCAGCTGCACTCTATAAGCGAGAGTTCCAATCCTTTCTAGAATAGGGAACAAACTAACTAATCTCGATGCCAATTTCCCAGTCTTCCCAAATCGAATCACACCTCTCAATAGGGAAATGTAACGACCCGGTTTTTGTCAATTTTGGTTATCGCCATAAACTCAATAATGACTAACCAAACATTGAAAAATACCAGAAAGTTAATGAAAGAAATTGGAGGGTGAGAATAGATAAGATATAAACTTAGAACAGAAGAAGAAGAACATACAACATCAGAGTAACACGAATCTTACAGCGGAACGAACAACATATAATAGATAATATATACTTGAAATAAAATCAGTATATGTATACAATAACCCTATCAGAGTACAACACAACACAGCGGAAAAAACTATAGCTATATAATCCTGAAGCCTCCTTCTCCAAGCTCTCCAAGTATATCTGTAAAATCCTGACTACTTGACTGCCCGTACAATATTGGGCACCCAGGAGTATAGGGAAACAAAACAAAATAAACTCCGGGTCAGTCATGGGACTGGTACGAGTAAAACAATTAAAAACAGTTTGAACAAGTAAATGATATCTCATAAGACCACGCTGTATAACGGAACGGGTTTTTCCCTTATGAGAATCCAAATTTTCTTTATATCAAAACTCATTGATATTATAATAGTGTCTATCAGCCACAATATAATAATCATCTAGTAGAAACGCTTTCATCTCACGTTCTACATATATAGTATACAATCAAAACCGCAATCACGTATTGGGTAAAGGATTTCCAACTATGACAAGGTATGGAACCACCTTTCGCTATTGTACCTCTAGAGAGGAATACACTGGGTTCAACAAGAACATCTTGCAACCCGGCCACACATGACCGACCACTCATTTCGCTTGAGTGTATCGAATGTATATCACCAACGGTTGGGATCAGTAACCGTTTCCTGAATGGGACAGCATCGACAATAGATTTATAGAAATAAATGAAACTCTAAATCAGGTGATTATACACCCTAATAAGTGCGACCTACATAGCAATGATGCCTTCCTGATTTTTGTCATTTCCCGGATGTGAGGCTAGAAGCTACGCTTATCTTTTACATACCACATCTTCATTCACTTAGAATGTCACATCGTCATACCCGCCAAATCACAAATTGATTTATCCAAAAATAACACGGGTATACAGCTAAGAGAAACGAATTCCTCTGCCACCAAACGTGAATACGTTTGAAGAGATCAACTTACGCGGTCTATTAGATATACTCTGTTAGACTTTCTTCCATACAAGTTGCCCTGGGACTGGACAAACCGAAGGCACTATTCGGTACAACCATCTTAGGAAATTGTTATCTAAGATTTATACAACAGCCCTTGCACCTTACTCCGTCTTCAATATATTCAGCAAACTTGATTCACAACGCTTATGCCGATACAGAGTGGTTCTTCGGATAATAATCCAACCGGTCTCTCCATATTAACAACGTTGAAATGGTCAAAACTTTGATAGTCTGTGATTTAACTATCAAAGAAAAACACATGTGCAAAAAATGATATTATTTCCAAATGGAAATTATATCGATCAATCATCAACCATATATATATATATTCCTATTTCCTTATTTTCTATAATTAGAAAATATACGTTATTAACGCTAGAAAACATTTCCATGGCTTAATTACGTATCATTACCATTCCACAACTATTAGCCCCTAACCGTAAACTAGTAAGAGAACAATTCTCTAAGTATAAACCCCGAATGCCGAAACCAACATCAGATCGATACTCAGAAAACTATTCAACTTAACTAATCTCTAGTCAGTTTCTAATCTTATTTAACTCTATTTTGATTAACTCTAATTGAATAACTCTATTTGCTTAACTCTTATTTGTATAACTAATATTCGATTTACACTAGTTGCTTAACTCTTATTTGAATAACTAATATTTGATTTAACTCCATTCGCTTAACTCTAGACCGCAGCGATCACAATGGTTATGCCTAATTCCCTCAGGAAACATTCGACCGCCGTAGGCTATATGCAGCCCTGCGAATTACGCTAGCAGTCGTGCAAAATGGCAACTTATCCTGAATAACTATGTTTGACTAACTCTATTCGACTAACCATATTCAATTAACTTGACTTCGTATAACTAAATTCGATTAACTCTTTTATATCTCGTCAACTTCCTTTTTTACAAACCCTGTTTATTTTCCCAATAAATATTCCTTTTATAATTCTATTTACTATCTAAATAAATATCCCTTTATTCTACTTTTTTTCTAAATAAATATTCCTTTATTCTATTTATTTTCTAAATACATATTCCTTTATTCTGTTTATTTTCAATATACTTTGAAAATTCCCTTTTATACCTTCACGTATTTCTTACGGTATTTAAAATACCAAACAACGGTAATCGACATCATCCAAACACACATAATCATCAACAGATTATATATCACATCATACATTGCAATATATGAAAAACAGTAAAATAAATGTTGAGGAATCCAGTTGGATTCCTCCAACCTGTTTCCCTGCATCACAGATGTTAAACAATATAATTAACATCGATTTCATTTCAACAAGAAATATTCTGCTAACAGAATCAATATTTGATTTACGATTTATATATATATCGTTATCTATGATTTGAATCAATACACAAACAATTCAACCAAATAGTTAACACACATCAATCAACATATGATTAACAGTTATAAAAATACGTTATAAACATATAACTGTTCAAAGTTGGTGAGTTTTACTCACATTGGACGATCATCGTTAATAACGATAACCATCGCTTGATTCAGACGGACAATTTATTTTGCTGTAAATTGTAACGGACTCCAATCCACTCCTAGTCAGTTCCATTGTGTAGTGTCCATACATACGATCCCAACAGATCTTGTTTTGTTCAATTCTGACTAAGCATGAATAAGATATGAATTTTACAAGTCGTTTCACATTTAAATTAAATAAAACGAGATTTTTAATTTCAGTGGGCCTTCACCTTATTCTTCTCAGCCCACTACCCTTCAAACCCAAACCCGCCTCCCTTGTTTCTTCCCCAAAACAATATGCGATTTTCCAGTCCAGTCTGTTTCACCATTTCGAAGCTTTGACGCTTCCCTCCGCCTTCCATTTCTTCACGGAAAATCCAATGACCCTCACCATTTAAATCTCCACCGAAATCTCTTTCACTTCCTTCTCTAAAACCACACAATGACAGATCCAACTATCTGCTCCTTCATGAATGCCATACTGTTTATTCGAACATCACTGAAAACAACCGTACCTCGCAACCTTCAAATTGCTGCCACCTTCGCCATCGATTATCGAAGTATGATCAGCTGGTGCCTGTGCCTCTCCATTATCTTCATTCCCCCTTGGTCCTGATTCCTCCCGACTTCTACAGCTCTCAAATTTTAACCAAATCTGCGCTTCCTTTATGGAGACACCACCGACAAACGAGGTCGTCGGACCTTCCCTGACTTCAGTCGAGCTTAGAGCTCCCCAAGGAGGACCTTCCATATTCAGGGTCGAAGTTGAATAGAGTTGTGAGAGAGGAGATCGGTGAGATTTTGTTGGGGAATAAGCTGTTCGTTCATTTGATATGGTGGAGGCGGATACATCTCTTGACCGTGAATGTATTTTAGATTAGGTTAAGGAGAT
This sequence comes from Allium sativum, assembly GCA_030737875.1. Classification (NCBI taxonomy): domain Eukaryota; kingdom Viridiplantae; phylum Streptophyta; class Magnoliopsida; order Asparagales; family Amaryllidaceae; genus Allium; species Allium sativum. Next base: position 244,709,287 of record CM060910.1, read on the forward strand.
TAAAAATGTAATATATAGAGGGATTTCATGGTTGAGAAAAATGGGCATACGTGTATGTGTTCTTGGCCTTGAGATGAACTTACAAGCGAAGGGGAAGGATTATATTATATTTGTTTTAAAAATATATATATATATATTGGTTCCCTATCACGTACAACTAAATTTTCATTTTCGGACAGCTAACGACAAAAATAAAAATACCGGTGAGGCGAGCAATGTCCCACGATCCCAAAAATATAATAATATAGGTCTGTTAACTTATTCTGTGAAACCCCGAAATCGCTGATTAAGGGTGAAAAATACTCCAAATAAAAAGTGCTTATTTAATTAATTAAAAATTACAGTAAAATTCTAAAAATTAATTTATCGTTATATCTTAAAAGAGCCTTGTCTAAATTCAAACCCGATATTCAAATATTTTTAAATAACCGTTATGGCCACGAACGAATATAACGCTGTTTTGTTGAATATTTAATTTGGACATAACTAAAAATCTACACGACGAAATCCCGATTTTTCTCTTCCACTAGAAAAATATACTTCACTAGCTCCTAACGTTTCTTGTTTCACAGAAGTCCGATTTAAAACGGCTTCTGTATATTCATTTGAAGCTCGAATCGCCAAATTACGAACTACAGCGCCATTTCGAGCTCGATTTTAATTATAATATAATTATACGTTCAAACTTCGTTTAAATAATATATTCGTTATTTTAATTCAACTATATATATATTTTAAATTTCCCAATTCACACCATATCGCCATTTCAGCCAATTCTGAATATTTCAGAAATAAATATATTATTTAATTATTATATTAATTAAATATTCAATATTGTTTAATTAAACGACCATTTGAATTCTAAATCACTATTTATATAATTAAATAAGTTAATTATATATCGTAGAAAAATACGGGTCGTTATAGGAAACCTTCAAGTATACAAGATCACCAACAGAGAATCCTAAATCCCTTCTTTGAGCGTCTGCATAGCTCTTCTGTCGGCTTTGGGCAGCCAATAATCGCTTCTTAATAAAATCAACTTTATTTGATGCTTCGCGAATCATGACTGGACCCAATACTAATCGATTGTCGGGTTCCACCCAACATGCGGAGATCTGCATGGCCTGCCATATAACGCTTCAAACGACGACATATGCAAGCTTGCTTGGTAGCTGTTATTATAAGAGAATTCAACCAAGTGCAAATGATCTTCCCATGACCTGCCAAAATCTAGAATGCATGCTCGCAATAAGTCTTCTAATATGCGGTTCATCCTCTCAGTTTGGCCATTTGTCTTAAGGGGATAAGCGGTGCTCATATCCAGCTTAGTCCCTAGCTCTTCTTGGAAAGCGTCCCAGAATTTGCTAGCAAATATCACATTGCAGTCACTGACAATGCTACTGGGAACTCCATGCAGTCTGACAATCTCTCTAAAATAAAGCTGTGCCAAACTCTGAGCTGTTCTATTGGTTTTGACAGGGATGAAATGGGCAGTTTTCGTGAAACGATCCACAATCACCCATATACTGTCATTGCCTTTCCTAGTCAGGGGCAAGCCATCAATAAAATCCATAGAAATTTCGTCCCATTTCCAGCTTGGAACCCCTAGCGGTTGCAACAAACCTGCTAGCTTTTGCTGATCGCTTTTGACTTGCTGTCAGGTGGGATATCTAGCAACATATATAGAAATGTCTCTCTTTATAGATCTCCACCAAAATGTACGCTTGAGGTCATGGTACATCTTGCTCACACCTGGATGAATGCTGAGCTTAGACTTGTGACATTTGTCCATTACTTCCTTTTTGAGCTTAGGAAGATTCAGAACACAAATTCGGCCCAATAGTCTCAGAACCCCTTGTCATCAATCTGGAAACTCATGGGTTCGCCTTCCCTAACTCTTTTGCTGATTCTCTGAATAAATTCGTCATTTTTATGAAGAGCAGAGATCTTATTGATCCGGGTAGGAGTAATAATGAGAATGGCAAGAATAAGATTGGTGCTAGCCGTATTCTTCCTGCTGAGAGCATCTACCACTACATTGGCCTTCCCTGGAGTATATAAGATGTCCAGGTCATAGGGTGCAAGGAATTCAACCCAACGCTGTTGCCTCAAGTTCAAATCTTTTTGGGTGAATAGATACTTTAAGGAGTTATGGTCAGTATATAGCTCGAATTTCTCGCCCAAGAGATAGTGCCTCCATATCTTTAGAGCAAATACGATGGCCAGTAGCTCAAGATCATGGGTAGCGTAATTCTTTTCATGCGGTTTTAATTGGCGGCTAGCATATGCGACAACTTTGTCTCTTTGCATTAGCATTGCACCAATACCTTAAATAGATAAAAGAATAACATGTTAAAATAAGATTTGGCATTAGAAAAATGTCATTTCTGACATGTTTATTTAGATGAAAAGGATAAACTTCTCTAGAAGCGTCCGTCCAGACTTTCAAATCCTGATTGCCATCAATAATATCAACACAAGAGCAGTGATTAATCTCTGTTTTAGCTCTTGGAAAGCTGCCTCACATTCGGGTGTCCAAATGAACTTTGTATTCTTCTTAGTCAGCTTCGTCAGTGGACAAGATAATTTCGAGAAATCCTTAATGAATTTCCGATAATAGCCAGCCAAACCTAAGAAACTTCTGACTTCAGTGGGCGTAGTAGGCTACTTCCAATCTTTGATGGCCGAGATCTTTCCTGGATCTACTGAGATGCCTTCCTTAGATACAACGTGGCCGAGGAATTTCAACTCTTCTTGTCAGAATATGCATTTGGAGAATTTGGCTTTCAGCACATTTCTACGCAAAATCTCCAAGACTTGTTTCAGGTGCTTTTCGTGTTCAGAAGTGGATTTAGAAAAGATGAGAATATCGTCGATGAACACCACCACAAATTTATTTAGAACATCGCGGAAGACTCTATTCATCAAATCAACGAAGTACGCTGGAGCATTGCATAAACCGAAGGGCATTACTAGCCATTCATAAAATAAATCTGGTCCTCTGAAAGCTGTCAAAGGCACACATTCCTCGGTAATGCGTAGTTGGTGGAAACCTGTAGCTAGGTCCATCCTAGAGAATACTCTTGCTCTGTTCAAGTGGTCAAGTAGGTCATCGATGCGGGGCAGTGGGTATTTATTTTTCAGAGTATGCTTATATGGTAGTCCACACATAGCCTAAGAGTACCGTTTGACTTTAGGACAAAAACCACTGCTGCACCCTAGCTTGAGAAGCTAGGTCTGATCAGACCCTTCCACAAAAGTTGCCTGGTTTGATTACTCATCTCCTCCTTTTCTTTTAGTGACATTCTCCGAATACAGTGTACAATGGGCCTTGCATTCAGAACTAAGTCAATTCTAAAATCAATTTCTCTGTGCGGAGGTAAGCTGCCTACTTTGAACATATCAGCATAGTCTCTGACGATAAGAATATCATCAATAGAAGCAGGAGTGACTTCTAGAGAAGACCAAAATTCTTTCCTATCTGTGGCTAAGCCGTGGCATGGAATAGCGATAGTATCTCCAAATTTGGTTTTGATTCTGACTACTCTTTCAGCACAAAGTAACTCAACCTCATATATCGTTAGCCAATCTACCCAACTATGATATCATATCCAGAAAAACTCATAACGATCAAATCAAAAGGGAATTGGAAGTAAGAGTAAGAAATAGGCACTCTACAGTACTGCTCGAGTATAAGTGAACATCCTATCGGACTATGGGCTCTAATTGGTTCTTTGAGTTTTCTGGGTTTCAATTTAAGCTTTATAATCGTGTCAACAGATATGTAACTCCTAGAGGCACCCATGTCAGACAAAACTGTAATAGGAATGTTCTTAATGTTAAGAGTACCTCCTACAACATCAGGTTTACCTGCTTCAGAGGAAGGCGGTGCAACTGCTCCGTCATAGACATGTGCTGCCTGAGAACTCTTCAGCAGCGGGCAGTAAGGCTTGATGTGGCCCCTCTGGTGGCAATTATAGCACTCCCTCCTATCCTGAGAACTTTGGCTGAGCCTAGATTCATTCCTCTTTGGTCTCTCGGGAGCTCGACATTCATAGTCGAAGTGCCCCATTTTCTGGCAGTTGAAGCATTTCACCTTAGACCTGTCTCTTTTCTTTTTTCCCTGGGGTTTGGCGGTAGAAGAGCTGCCTGCCTCAGGTTTCTTATACGTCTCCTTTTTCTTGTTGCTGGCTTGATTCTTTTCTCGGTCTTGCTGAGAACCTTTCTGATCAATCTCTTCATATTTGCAGGCCATCTCGATTACTTTAGAAAATGGACGTTCGATGTGTGCCATCACCCTATTATGATACCTCCTCGCCAGACCATTGATAAACCTCTTATTTTTCTGAAGCGGGTCTTGGACTAACTCAGGGGAATATCTGGAAAGCTCATCAAAGTTTTCTACATACTCAGCAATAGTCATACTCCCTTGTTGGAGGTGGGTGAACTCATCGTGAAGGCGTTCGACTTCGTGAGGTGGAATGAACTTCTCATTGAATAGCTCTTTGAATTTTTCCCCGAGTCACATCAGCTTAATTACCCCCAACCATAGCTGTTTCCCACCAAATCTGGGCCTGGTCCTTCAAGGAGCCATGTCGCCATAAATCGCTTCCTATGATCTTCGAGCTCTAGTCCTCCTAAGATTTTCTCGATGGTCTTAAGCCATGCTTGTGCTTCTGTCACCGTTTCTCGGCCTGTGAAATGCACGCCACCTAAATTCTTGATTTTCTTCTCCACCTTATCTAGATCAAAAGCACATGGGGTGGTTGTGTCTCAACCTCTGGGGTGGCCTGTTCCTGTTCCCGGACCATAGGAGTCTCATCTCTAGCGGGTCTTCTTGCCCCACCTCCACCATGGCCTCTAGTACATGCTCTGGTACTCATTCTTTAGTTAGTTCTGTACCATCAAGGAAAGAGTCAGACTAACAGAAATGATAATTTACAAAGGAAAGATTAAAAGTAGAGACATATGATAAGATGATAATGATGTAATGACTGATTAATATGTGTTATTCTGCTGTGCTCATTCTAGGACATTGCTAATCCTATCTCTACTGAGCTACTCATCTTAGAATACTACTGATTCTATCTAGACGAATTGTTCTAAAAATGTTATACTCCGTAACTAAGGTTAACCTTTAGCTTTGATACCAAAGGTGACGACCCAAACTTCCGTGGTATGGAAGTAAGAATAATCATAGGAGCATAATATAATTAAAACAATAACAGATCTTAGATATATAGCAGAACATATAAATCATTGCAGCGGAAATGGAAATGTCATCACAAACATCATCACAGAACATCAGAGTACGCAGTATAGGATATACTTAGCAAAATAGATGTCTAAAACAGGGAAAGAAATAAAGTCTCAATCTCCCAAAATACATCAATACTCAATACTGTCTCAATGTCTCAAGAAGTAAATAAAAAGATAAAAAGAAAAGATCCTTCATCATCTTCATCAGCAAGCTCTAGTCCAAAAAACATCCCTACCTGAAAACTTGTCAATTGGCTGCCCGTGTGGAAAGAGGGCACCCAAGTTTGCAAAGTGAAACAAACTACGAGTCAGTCATGGGACTGGTATAAGAAATCGTACTAAACTAATAATATGGCAAATCACTAGATACACGCCGCTAATGCGGAACGGGTTTACTCCATTGGATTGCCAGTGCAAATGGATTATAAATTTTAAGTCAAAAATAACGCAATGCTTTTTTAGAAAATGAAATCATTATAAGTCTCATGTCCCATCACATAATGCAACGCAAACGGAGGATAGAATTTTACCTTATAATGATAAAAAATGCTTGATACATAGAAAATAATTTTTTTGATATTATTATTAGTGTCTAATATGTTTCAAAAATACTTCAAAATAAATGTATCAATCCTAGACGGCATAGCTACCATATACTATGTCGGCATATATAAATATACAATCAAAAATGTAATGTCGTATTGGAGGTTGGTTTCCATCATGAGTCAATGCTAGGGACGATCTCCTAACTGATTTGAGACACTCTAGTAATGTCTTAGGGTTCCCCGCAGTGAACCCTTGGATCCTGCACGGCCGGTCCACAAATAACGCTAGTGGATTGGCAATTCCTGAACACACGCTCCCCGATCCTATTGGACCTATAAATTGGCCACTGGCGACCAATAAAAATATGCGAGGCGCCTCATTCCATCAACCACATAAGTAAAAATGTCGGGCCTTGTAAAAACCCAAACACCACTTCTAGCTAGAAAGTAACGTGTGCACTTCCTGCGTTCCCTTGTCCCGTTTTTACCTCTACCGGGGTGTGAGGCTCGCGAGGTTACGTAATACACAAAGCTATGCCTAAATAGGCTATGCTTTGATCATCATCCATAATTCTCTGTTTTTCAACAAAAGTCTCGATCAATTGCATCTTGGCATGCCACATTGACAGTCCATACCATGCAATCGATAACTACCAATACATAACCTTTAAGATCGTACATCTCAAAGAAGGGTGTTAAGCAAGAGAATAAATTCTCCGCCACCCCTGATATATATTAATATAAATCAATTTAATTACACAACATGGAATTCAATGTCGGACACACGTCCATTTACAAGTCCGTTCAGGGTCTGAACGAAACCGGAGTCACCTTATTCCTCATCCCGTATGTCCAATACGGAAGTGAGGCGCTCGCGTATCCGAACGATCAACAAGTACGTCCGAACAACTACCACTTTAGCCCTTTATTGGTAGCTAGCCAATGCCATGCATCAGTAGTTATCCTTTCGAAGTGAAGATCGCCGGTCTTCAATCGCCGTCTTTGAGATCTTCAATTTAGACCATCGTATGACCATTTGAAATGAGTTTTAACTCGGACTTTTCAAATGATCCTCGCATATATATATATTTAAAATCATTTCATATCATTAATGGTGTTTAATAACGATTAATCGCTATTTTTATCTATATAAAAAATAGCCAAATTTATTTAATGATGCTTCGGGTCGATGGGCGACCCTTGCGCTGTTTTTACCAAAATTTGATTTACATAAATCTTGAAATCTAACCGTTGGATTTTAACAAAATTCATATCGATGGAAAGATCTTCCCAAAGTGGTCCTAACGGTTCCAGTTTTGGGAAAATCCGACGTTTGGATCTTACGGTATAATCACTTGAAGTTACGATTGTCGAAACGCGAACTACCACACGCGATTCGTTTTAATTTTAATATATATATATAAGTGAAAATTGGGCACACATCCCTAGGATGAAACTTAATTAGGCTCACATCCGGTCTAACTTTTCATGTAAATTAGGTCCCTAGTTTTAAAAACGTATAAAATAATGTAAAAGAATATTAAAAATCACGAAAATTCATTATTAAATAAAACACATTCACGCCAAAAAAACTCAGGTGGAAAAACAATTGATAAACACGTCAAAATCAAAAAAATCAACAAAACAGCGGAAAATGCAGCAAAATGCATGAAAACATGCACATATTTCAAATATTTGCATACATGTATGCACATATTGCCATGCCCTTGTTCTTTCGATGCATTACTGCATACAAGTATGCAGCTATTCTGAATAACTGCATATTTATATGCAACAATTCAGCAGGCATGCGGATTTTTTTTGCATGTGTATTTAAATAGTTGCATACATGTATCCAACTATTAATAATAGTTGCATACATGTATACAACTTTTTTTATTTGCGTGGATTTAGGGGAATATTTCCAGATTTTATAATTATTTTTTTAATGCAAGAGCACATTTTTTGGTGCAAAAACGGAAAAGGCCAAGTGGAAGGCGCTGGAAGTTGGAAGGGACAAAAAAAATTGGGCGGCAACTCAAAAAGAGGGGGCGAAAACGATTGGGAAACTTTGTCCCTTTTTTTTATTTCGCCTTTTTTGATTTTTTGAAAAAAAATGCACTACAATGTAAAAAAAAATTCTATAATATGGAAATATTAGCAGAAGTTCACGGAAATTAAAAAAAAAATTTGCATACATGTATACAACTATTTGACATACTTGCGCACATGTATGCAAGTATTGCATGTAAAAATATGAAGTGAAAATGTAAGAACCCGTAACTTCCCCGGTAAGGAAAGCTCGGATACTTCGAGAACAACACACAAAAGGACGCAAAACAGAAGAATATTTCATTGCTTATTACAACAATTCATCATAATACAAGAATATACAGAGTATTAACAAATAATATACATTATAAAATATCATAGATTACAATACATACATAGTAGCGGAAAATAATACAATACACAACTAGAAGAGATATACGGATACAGAGCTTTCCGGATATCATTCCAGATGTAAACTAGGTTCATGTGAATATAAATCTGCAAAACCAAAACTACTAGCTGCCCGTGTCAAAATAAGGGCACCCAGAGTTTAGGTTAAAACAATAAACTCCAGATCAGTCATGGGACTGGTGTGAGAACTAAAACATATATTAATCTTTATTTTAAAGTTAGAAAATCAAGGGACCACGCCGTATAACACGGAACGGGTTTCCTCCCAAGAATACCTGTGCATAAAACAACATCGCAATGCTAAATAAAGAACAATGAAGCTATTATAAGACCCAGGTCCCATCACACAATGCAACGCAAGCCGAAGGATAGCGTTTTTACCTTATAATAGCCAAGAATGATTGATACGTTTAAAACAAATCATTTGATACTATTATAAGTGCATAGTGTATAAAACAACCTCAAATCATAAGTATCAATCACAGACGGCATGGGTACCATATATCATGTCGCCATACTAGGATCTACAATCAAAACCACAAAGTCCCGTATTTGGAAAGAGGATTTCCATCTGTGAACCGAGGCAAAAGATAGTCCTCTACCGATTCGAGACAATCTAGCCCATGTCTCAGGTCAGAGCTCGAGTGACCTTTGAAGCGACAGGGTCGGACCACCGATGTGGATTAAACTTAAATCCTGAACACTGCGTTTCCCTGCCCTTTGGGGCGTAAATGAGCCAACGAATGACTCCATCGGCTTCACATAGTCACCGATATATCCGAGGCGCCTCGCAACAGCAACAACCACATAAGTCAAACTCGTCAGGGCATGTAAAACCACTGACGCCACTTCTAGCTAGAAGGAAATGCACGTCCTTCCTAAGGTCCTTCTCCCGTTTTTGGTTCACAACTGGGGTGTGGGGCTCGCTGATCAATGCTACACAAAGCTATGCCACACAGGCCGTGCTTTGATCATCAACCACAAGACTTTGCTTTTCAATAGAAGCCTTGATCAATTTGCCACTTAGGCATGCCACACAGGCAATTCATTCCATGCGATTGATATCCATCAATATATAACCCCTGAGCTCGTACGTCTTAGAGAAGGGCGTTAAGCAAGAGAATAAATTCTCCGCCGCCAAACAGATATATATTTAACAGAAATCAATCGCACGGACTAAAATCCAATGTCAGACACACAGTCCATTTACAAGTTCGTTCTAGGTCTGAACGAAACCGGAGGCACCTAGTACCCCGCATATCCATCGATCTCCAAGTACGTCTGGATGATCACTAACCGATTCCCTCCTCTTGGGTGTACGACCCAATCAAGATCATCAGTAATCACCCAAACGACGTGAAGACCTCCGGTCTTCAGCCACCGTCTTCCTGTTCAACACCACGTCGAATCAGTTCAGAATGGGATAAACCCGGTCTTTCTGAAAAACTCACATATATAATAAACAAGTATTACACAGACACAACATATGCCTCATTCCAATTCATCAGTCACTAACCGTAAATTAACAAGAGAATAATTCCCCTAATATTAACCAACATCAGATCAATACCCAGGAAACCATTCTGCTTAGCTAACCTACAGTTATTTTCTAAATTTCACATTCTTAAGGAAAGGTTCCCATTAATTTTAGCAAAGATAAATTATTTCAAATTTATTCTTTAATCTTCCTTTTAATATCACTTCAAACTAGTCGAGATTAGCGAACCACATCGAAGTAATCATTTATTTTATTTCCCAATCCCAACCTATTCATCCCATGAAGTAAAACTGGTAATACGTCATATCTAACACCACAGTGTTATCGGTAAATTCAATTACCATTTCACGTTCAAATCTAATTAAAGATTTAACTATCGCCTGGAGAAAAACGGGTGATACTCCATTCTCGATCTTTTCAATCTAATTAAAGATTCATTGAAACTCCACTTAGTTTTAATCTTTAACTGGGTTAAAGAATCAATGTCATTTAAAACACGGTTCACGATAAACCCAAAATCACATTCCATTCTATCAACCTTTAACCATAAAATAACGAGTGAGCAATTCCCTAAGTATTAACCCCGAAAGCCGAAGCCAACATCAGATCAATACCCAAGAAAATCATTCAACTTAAGCTGAATTTCACATTCTTAGGGAAAGGTTCCCATTAATTTTTGCAAAGATAAATTCTTTTAAATTTATTCTTTAATCTTCCTTTGAATATCACTTCAAACTAGTCGGGATTAGCGAACCACACCGAAGTAATCATTTATTTTATTTCCCAATCCCAACCTATTCATCCCATGAAGTAAAACCGGTAATACTTCATATCTAACACCACGGTGTTATCGGTAAATTCAATTACCATTTCACGTTCAAATCTACTTGACGATTTAACTATCGCCTGGAGCAAAACTGGTGATACTCCATTCTCGATCTTTTCAATCTAATTAAAGATTCATTAAAACTCCACTTAGTTTTAATTTTTAACTGGGTTAAATAATCAATGTAATTTAAAACACGGTTCATGATAAACCCAAAATCACATTCCATTCTATCAACCTTTAACCGTAAAATAACGAGTGAGCAATTCCCTAAGTATTAACCCCGAAGGCCGAAACCAACATCAGATCAATACCCAAGAAAATCATTCAACTTAAGCTGAATTTCACATTCTTAGGGAAAGGTTCCCATTAATTTTAGCAAAGATAAATTCTTTTAAATTTATTCTTTAATCTTCCTTTGAATATCACTTCAGACTAGTCGGGATTAGCGAACCACACCGAAGTAATCATTTATTTTATTTCCCAATCCCAACCTATTCATCCCATGAAGTAAAACTGGTAATACTTCATATCTAACACCACGGTGTTATCGGTAAATTCAATTACCATTTCACATTCAAATCTACTTGAAGATTTAACTATTGCCTGGAGCAAAACTGGTGATACTCCATTCTTGATCTTTTCAATCTAATTAAAGATTCATTAAAACTCCACTTAGTTTTAATCTTTAACTGGATTAAAGAATCAATGTCATTTAAAACACGGTTCACGATAAACCCAAAATCACATTCCATTCTATCAGCCTTTAACCGTAAAATAGCAAGTGAGCAATTCCCTAAGTATTAACCCCGAAGGCCGAAACCAACATCAGATCAATACCCAAGAAAATCATTCAACTTAAACTAATCTCCAGTTAGTTTCTGATTTTCTTAACTCCTTGGGATCTAAGAACAGTACTATTAAAGATACCGTCCACGACAACCCAAATCACATTCCATTAATTATCGGGTTAAAGAACAAGTGTTATTTAAAACGCCGTTCACGATAAACCCAAAAATCAATTCCCATTCAATTCCAATTAAATACCATTTAATTGGTATACTTCGTTAAATCTAAACAAAAAGATTTAATCTTTTTCTCAACTGGGCTTAAGAACAGTGTTAATGAAGACACCATTCACAACAAACCCAAATCACATTTGATATTAAATACAAGGCTCTGAATAGAAAATATATCGGCTTATATTCAATATCAAATTCTACGACCAACAAATATCGTATTGGAAATAACGATATAAATATATCTTTCAAATGTCCATAACAATAACTGTATAATCACGAAATCCAACATCGAAATATTTCAAAGACAATTTCGATTCAAATCCACTCCAATTCAATTATTGGAATTTATGGTTATTTTCAAAACCATTTCAAATCCACTTTATTTATTTTAAAAATAAATAGAATTATAATTCTAGTTCAAAACTAGTTCATTTCGATAAAAATCTATTTTTATCTTTTCAAATATGGGATTTTTCATCCTAATTCTTACCAAATCATTTCTTATGATTTTACACAAATTATTGGTATTTTTAATAATTTTATCAAGGCCCGTGCAGTCGATTTCCATCAACGGCCATCGAACTGCACTTACAACGACCTTTTCCAAATTTTATTTGGACATAATTCCAAATCCAACCGTTAGATCTCAAATCTCTAATTTTCATTAGAAAGCCCTTTTCAATACGAGCCCAACGGTTCCGGTTTTAGGAGAATCCGTCAATCGGATCTCCCGCAATGTCCATTCGAAGTCAATGGTCGAAATTCGCGAACTGCCGCAGCGCGGCGCGTTCTATTCATGCCATTATATATATATAATATATATAATATATATAATATATTATATATATAATATATTATATATGTCATCGATTTCCCTTTAAAACGTATTTTATAAATCGTTTTCAAAACGATTTCAACTTCATATTCAATTCCTAATCAAAATTGAATATTCCACATCATCGATATACAAATGATAATATTTTCAAAACGTTGTATTTTGAAATCAATTCCCTTTCTATATTCATTATAAAAATGAATAAAATCTATATAAATATCGTTCACGTCAAAATGGCATCAATCTAATCAACACAGCTTTTTATATTTCAATAACTTCGTTATTCTATTCAACAAATGAATATTTTCTCTATTCAACATGAATTTTCTTTACTATTCAACAAATGAATTTTCTTTCTATTTTCCCAATTGGAATGAGGCCTAATCAATTGCCATACAACGTTAATTATATGGATTCCCTATAACACATGTATATAATAGCAACGATAAATTATCAACCATCATCCAGAGTGCATTCTACACTGTATAAGCATCAAATATAAATATTCAACGCTTATAATGGCCTGTCAATCAATCGATCGACATACAGCTAATTATTGGGATTAGTGTATGTCCAATTTCATCCCAACACCTGTGTGGGTTTCAAACAATCAAACACATATTTTATTTGTGCAGTTGGGCGATGTGTAAAATTTGTCATCCCAATCAATATCAGTGAAATCAGTGTATATAAACAAATCGTCCGATTTGTTTATAAATATTTATTTTATATACACGTTAAAAATTATATTTTTAACTATAAAATATTTTCCACTATAAAATATTTTATTTCACTTCACATCACACAATTAAATTTCACAACACAACAATCAAACAAACAAGTCATCCATGGTCTGTGGACGACGGGTGTCGGGTGCTGCTAAGCACCGTCTGCATCCTAGCATATATTTCAAACTAGAAATAAAAATAAAAGTGAGGAGTTCTCACCGACTAGCTAATCCAATACCATGACTCTTCTTGTGTAGAAATCCTCATCGTGCTCGCCTTTTGTCAAATTCGTCGTCCGTGGCCACTACATATATAAAAATCACATTTTTATACTACTGTCTTTAAAATAAAAATCACATTTTTATTTTTTCACTTCCAATTTAAAAATCATATTTTTTCCTTAACTATTCTAATGATAAAAATCGTATTTTTACTTTGCTATATATATGATAAAAATCACGTTTTTTATTCGCTACTTCATTCAAGGAAAAATTATATTTTTTTTCAATGCAATTCTATATAAAAAGATTATTTTTTCCCAATGCTATTCTATATAAAAAGATTATATTTTTACAATGCTATTCGATATAAAAAGATTATATTTTTTCACTCGCCTTTCATATGACAAAAGATTTTTTTTTTCACTCGTCTTTCATATGACAAAAACAAATTTTTTTTCACTCGCCTTTCATATGACAAAACCTATTTTTTTCACTCGCCTTTCGTATGACAAAACTATTTTTTTCACTCGCCTTTCATATGACAAAAACTATTTTTTTCACTATCCTTTCATATGACAAAAACTATTTTTTTTCACTCGCCTTTCATATGACAGAAAATTTTGCCTGAAAATTATTGCACACTTGTATGCAAGAATCTGTTTACCTTGCATACATGTATGCAAAAAAGCAAACGCACATTCAACATTTGAAAATACTTGCACAGATGAATGCAAGTATTGTAAATATGTGCATGATTTGATGCAAATTACTGCATTTTTCGCTGTTTTATTGTATTTTTTTTATTTTGATGCATTTTTTGTGACGACCCCAAACCCCGTACAGACGGAGACAAGGGTTATCTTTGGAATATAACACATAAACAGATAATAGCAGAACAGAATTAAATAAATACACCAGATAATGTATAAAAGAATACACTGGATAAACGTAATCATCAGAGTTACACAGTATACAGGATCATACTTAGTACAAATACAGTTCAGCTATACATATATGTCTACAGCGGAAACAAACAAAATATGTACAATAGGAGCTGAACAACATAAAAAGAGATAAATAATAGAATCCATCTTCAGGTCCAGCTATCCAGAAAGAGCCAACTAAACCTGAATACAAGGCTGCCCGTGTAGAAAAAGGGGCACCCAAGTTTGAAAGTGAAACAAACTACGAGTCAGTCATGGGACTAGTATGAGAAATCTACTCAACACATTTATAATATGGCTAATCACAGGACCACGCCACTTTCGTGGAACGGGTTTACTCCATTGGATTGCCAGTGCTTTAAAACAAATCATTCTTTTAAACATCGCAATGCTTTTTATAAAAATGAAGCCATTATAAGAATAAGTTCCCATCACACAATGCAACGCAAACCGGAGGATAGAGTTTTACCTTATGATGGCCAAAATATGATTGATACGAATAAAACAAAAGCATTTGATATTATTACTAGTGTTTATATGTTTCAAAAACAATTTCAATCAAAACTATCAATCATAGACGGCATGGGTACCATATATCATGTCACCATATATATATATATATATATATATATATACAGTCAAAACCGCACGATGTCGTATTTGGAAACTGGATTTCCGTCATGAACCAAGGCAAAAGATTGTCCTTAACGACTTCGAGACTCTCTAGCCCGAGCCTCTGGAACAGCCGCAACTGCCCCTTGGAGCGACAGGGCCGGTCCACACGGAGTGGGTTATAGTGCCTGAACAATACGTTTCCCCACCCTTTGGGGCGTAAATGAGCCAACGAATGACTCCATCGGACCCGGATCGTCCGATCAAACCGAGGCGCCTCGCAACATCAACAACCACATAAGTCAAACTCGTCAGGGTGTGTAAAACCACTGACGCCACTTCTAATTAGAAAGAAACGCATGTCCTCCCTGAGGTCCTCTCCCGTTTCTGGTTCATACCGGAGTGTGAGGTTCGCGATTTCACGTTATGCACAAAGCTACGCCACGCAGGCGGTGCTTTGATCATCACCACAAGACTTTGCTTTTCAATAGAAGCCCTGAACACTGCATCTTAGCATGCCACACAGGAAATTCATGCCATGCGACTGATGTCCATCGATATACAACCTCTGAGCTCGTGCGTTTAAGAGAAGGGCATTAAGCAAAAGAATAAATTCACCGCCGCCAAACAAATGTATATTTAATAGAGATCAATCAACATAGAATAAAATCCAATGTCAGACACACAGTCCATTTACAAGTCCGTCCTGGGTCTGAACGAAACGGGAGGCACTAAATACCTCGCAAACCCATCGATCACCACGTACGTCTAGACGATCACCACTCATTATCCATATTTCGGGATGCCTCCCAATCAGGACCTCAATTACCATCCAAACGAGGTGAAGATCTCCGGTCTTCGACCACCGTCTTCATCTTCGATTTCTTATCGTCGATTCAGTTATTCAGAATGGGATAAACCCGGTCTTTCTGAAAAACTCCCGTATATAATAAACAAGTGCAACACTAACATACACATGCATCATTTCAATTCATTAGTCACTAACTGTCAATCAGTAAGAGGACGATTTCCCAAATATTAACCCCGAAGGCCGAAACCAACATCAGATCAACACCCGAGAAACCATTCGACTTAGCCAACCTTCAGTTATTTTCTATATTTCACATCCATATCGTTTATAATATTTTATAATGATTTATCGCTATTTTTATTTATTTTAAAATAGCCAATTTATTCAAAACGACGCTTCGGGCCATAACGCGACTGTGGCGCTGTTTTTCTTCAGATTTGATTTGCACATATCTGAAAATCTAACCGTTGGATCTTCACAAAATTTACATCATTAGAAAGATCTTTTCAAAACGAATCCAACGGTCCCAGTTTCGGGAAAACCCGACAGTCGGATCTCCCGGTACAATCGTTTGAAGTTTCGATTTCAAAATACGAACTGCAGCGTCGTTATTCGATTAATTATAATTATATTTATATATATATATATATAAATATAATCGTTTCTGGCGCTGTTTTTCTTCAGATTGAATTAAACATTCTAGACAATCAAACCGTTGGATCTTTACAAAGTTGGTGTTGTTGGAAAGATATTTCCAAAGCGAACCCAACGGTTGCGATTTCAGGAAAATCCGATGGTCGGATCTCCCGGTATAATCGTTTGAAATCACGGTTTCAAAATACGAACTGCAGTGTCGTTATTCGATATATTTTAATTCTATTTATATATATATATATATATATATATATATATCGATTCTTCGATTCCAAAGCTATATTCTTTTCATACATTTGATAAAAATGATATTTTTATCTAACTGTCTTCTATTTCAACACTTCACTATATTTAACAATTCATGTATATAATAAAAAGGTGATTTTTATTGTAAAACAATTCATTTCAAAGCACTATTATTTTATATAGTTCATATAGGTAATAAAAATTGGATTTTTATTATAAAACAATTTCTTTCAAAACAAGATTATTTTATGTAGTTCATATAGATGATAAAAATGTGATTTTTAATATAAAACAATTTATTTCAAAATATGAATACCATTCAACACATGAATTTCAATTCAACGAATGAATATCGATTCAACACATGAAGGTTTCCTATAGTTTATATATACATAGATAAAAATGTGATTTTTATTTTTTAAGACACAAATACCATTCAACACATGAATTTCAATTCAACGAATGAATATCGATTCAACACATGAAGGTTTCCTATAGTTTATATAAATATAGATAAAAATATGATTTTTATATTTAAAACACGAATACCATTCAACACATGCATTTCAATTCAACGAATGGATATCGTTTCAACACATGAAGGTTTTCTATTCAACGAATAAATATAGTTTAAACAAATGAAAATAATTCAAACACATGAATATTATTCAAAATTTCGGCAGCATAACGGCAGGGTAGTTAAAACCGGGACCGTCCCTAGTATGGCTCCTCGCTCTACCTTAAAACCTCGCAGTTTTTGACAATGGGGATCATGCATCTAGTTCGCACGTAGGCGGCATTTATATTTATTTCATTTCCACAAAGTAATCCTATGTGGTTTCAACCAAATATTTCTCAACCACAAATGGGTATTTTTCAACCACAATCAATCAATATCAACCACAAACAATTCCAACCAACCATTCGCTATCAATCAATTTTCACACCAATCACAACCAATAAATATCGTCCATGGTTTGTGGACGAGGGGTGTATATATATATATTTATATATAGCAATTCACTTCTATTTCAACACATATATAATTTTTACAACGCATATATAACTTATACATTGAACATACAACTTATACAATGCTTATACATGAGGTGTACAACGCTTATATAACTCATACATCGACTATATAATTTATACATCGTCGTTTTCCATATCGTTTATAAATTAGAAATCTCACATTAGGTTTCACTCCACCAAAAATAGCAGAAGGCTCAGAAAAATATGCGGTCTCTTCTAAAATGTAGAAGACGTCCACACGGTCACGATGTTTCCTGTTTCATCGAATTTCGTTAAAAAACGAAAAAGATATGATTTTTCAAAGTTTGCAACGGTTTAAAGGTGTTAAAACAGTTGAAAATAATAAAGCCGTATACCTCGTTTTTTCTTCGAAACTAGGTTTTTGATTTTCGTCAAATCCGTGAAGCGATATGAAGATCGGCCAACACCACGTTGCAACGCTTGAAGAGGCGCGCAAAACAAGTTAAGGCGGGTCCCACTCGGTGGCCTCTGGCGAACACGGCGGCGGCTGAAAGTCGCTGACTTTGAGGCGTTGGATCTCAACGATGGCGCAGCTACAGGGGTCGAATCAGGTATGGATGTGGAGAGGGGATCGAGATCTTCAAAAAGTTCAACTGGAGGGGGTGGCGAAAACGCCTGTGGCGGCGGCTATCGGCTTGGGAAGCTTCGAAGGCTTTTCCGCCTTCAGATCGTATCGGGGAGAGAGAGAATATTATATATATTTTTTTATAAAAATTATGATTGGCCGGTGGGTTTTAAAGGGGTTTTCTGACACGACCACCAATCTAGACCCAACGACTAACATCCCTAGTGTTTTACCTCCATTCCGAACACAATGGAATATGTTTCGTAGGCCCATTCGATTGTTTCAGTCAGTTTCCATTCAATTTAAAATATATAACATTCAATATTCGATTTGAACGTACATTTCAATTTGCCAGGGCCACAAACTGATTCGAAAAATTCCAGAAAAATAAAGTAAAATTTCGGAATGAAATTTGGTTGAGAAGAGAAGAAAGGAATGGAGAAAACATGTTTTGACGATACGGTCCCAACAAAACTAGTTTCGTCGAATTCTGAGACAGTTTGCAAAAAGGCCCATTTCTGGTCGATCCAATTTAACTATAATTGACCAAAACACGTTTTCTTTTGCCACGCTCACATACTAGCTTCAAAAATTATGAAATTTGAAACCAAGCAATAACTTCACATCCCAGATCCAACAAAAGTGGTTTCGTCGAATTCCGAGGTTGTATGCAAAATGGCCAATTTCACGGGCTATATAAATTCCATAGCGACCTTTCTGAAAATTCCGTTGGCCATAACTTTTGCTTTCCGCAATGAAAATTCGATTTTTCAGATTCGTTAGAAAGGTATTCACTAACAGATTTAAATATTTTGGTTTCGCTCAAATTCGTTTTATTTTGCACCCGGTACAGTCCGACAAAGTTTGAATTCAAATTTTGAAACTGCAGCGCCATTTCAGGCCTTGTTTATAATTAGAATTAATTATATTCATTTTCAATTGTCAATTCAAACTCCGTTTTCATTGCTATTATTTAAAATATTTATTTTAAATATTTAAAATCCCTTATTTTAGCCAGTTTAAAATTTTTAAATTGGTTCAGATTTTCTGGGTCGTTACAATCTCCCCCACTTAAAACTTTTCGTCCCCGAAAAGGAACAAAGTCGAAAGTGGTTTGATTAATCAACTCTACGTCCAATCTGGCTTTAATTCCCCAACTTTTCAGTTTCTGAGAATTTTCAAATTCGTCAAAAATTTGGCTAACACCCGGAATTTTCGAAAAATTTCGCCATAACCTCCTTTGTACGGGGAGAGGTTTGGAAATTTATTGGGCCGTATTAGGTACCTAATAAATCCTAATAAGCATACACATATTTATAGTGATATATTCTGGTGTTTACAGGGGAGCGTGTATTGATAATAACACCCGAGAATAAATTCTCGTCACCCTGTCAAAGCCTGAGGGAGTGCGTATTTTAAATGCTCAAGAGGATAAATCCGCGTCACCTCGTCCCGTGTGGGAAATAAATAGTCCATGTGCCGTATCTACTAACTAGAGAGACGTGATTATTGTCAACTCCATACCCGTGTGGGGTTTTTATTAATCTGGCAATTTAATCGTTACAATTTAAATAGTCCATATCAGTCATTAGTTCAACCTGTAAAATATAGTCATCGCCATACAAGCCTCTCGCTCGTATGGTAAATCTTCCACCTTGTTACACAAGCTCCAAATGCTTATGTGGTATATGATGAAGTATGCCTATCTTCAGAAGTATGCCATGTAATGTAGTTCAAAATTAATTGTTACTATCCTATGGCGATGTTTATTTTTACACACAGAATAACCAGCAATCCGCATCCAATGGCATTCACAGGAGTTGATATAATAATATTTCGCATCCAACTCATTAAGGTTTACCTATTTGTCGGGCACGCAAATAAAATCTTTGCTCAACAGCTAATCCATTTACCTGTTCAAACATATATAATGCACATGTATATATTTCTATCTATTTTCTACTCAGTTCAATGTGTGATTTAAATGAATAAATTCTACCATTATCCTATTGTTGATTAAATTAACTATTGTTTCAATAATTCAATTAATCAAATTTACTATCACACAACACAAACAACAATCAAATTGTTATTAACTTTTCAAAATCATACAAATCAATTTCTATATTCTTTTAAAATCATTTAGACTATAGAATTAAAAGTGCACATCCATGGAAAGAAAATAACAACAGAGTAGAGAATTAGATGGTAATGCAAAGTATGGTAAATGTACCTTGCACCGGAGTCAATCAGAGATATCCACTCGACATCTAGGATAAGCTTTTTGAATGCTCTCCTCGGTTTCCCAAGTACAATCTCGTGGATCTCCACTCCATTGCACTTTGACTAAGTGAACCTTCTTCTTCCTCAGCTCTTTGGTTTCTTTGCCGATGATCTTTAGCGGCTCTCTTCTCACAGCTAATTCAGGGGTAATTTCAATATCCTGTTGAGCTGCTTCCTCCACGATCAAGTATGGATCATGAACGTGCTTTCGAAGTTGAGATATGTGAAATACATCATGAACTCCAGGTAACCAATCCGGCAGTTTAACCCTATAAGCGAGAGTTCCGATCCGTTCCAGAATAGGAAACGGACCAATGAATTTGGGCGCCAACTTTCTAGTTTTACCGAACCGGATAACTCCTCTCATCGGCGATACTTTCAAATATGCATAGTCGCCAACAGCAAAGGATATATCTCTTCTTCTCCTATCGGCATAGCTCTTTTGTCGGCTTTGAGCGGCCAGTAATCGTTTCTTAATAAAATCGACTTTGTCGGCAGCTTCTCGGATCATATCTGGCCCCAATACAAGTCTATTACCAGGTTCGACCCAACAAGCAGGAGATCGACACGGTCTACCATATAACGCTTCGAATGGTGACATTATCAGGCTCACTTGGTAGCTGTTGTTATAAGAGAATTCAGCCAAATGCAGATGGTCTTCCCATGATCCACCAAAATCTAGAACACAAGCCCGCAATAGATCTTCTAGTATACGATTCACTCTCTCAATCTGACCATCTGTCTGAGGATGATAAGCGGTGCTTAGATTCAGCTTTGTTCCCAGCTCTACTTGAAATGCCTACCAGAATTGACTAGTAAAGATTGTATCTCTATCACTGACAATACTGAGCGGCACTCCATGTAGTCTAACTATTTCCTTCAAATATATATGCGCCAGACTCTGAGCAGTTCTGTTTGATCTGACAGGTATGAAATGGGCGGTCTTCGTGAAGCGATCTACGATCACCCAAATACTGTCATTTCCTTTTCTAGTTCTGGGAAAACCATCTATGAAGTCCATTGAAATATGTTCCCACTTCCAGCCTGGAACGTCTAGCGGTTGTAACAGTCCAACAAGTTTCTGTTGGTCACTTTTGACTAGCTGGCAAGTAGGGCATCGACTAACATATAAGGAAATGTCCCTTTTCGTCGACTTCCACCAGAAAGTGCGTTTGACGTCATTGTACATTTTGCTTTCTCCCGGATGGATACTAAGTTTTGACTTGTGGCATTCATCCAGTACTTCCTTTCGGAGCTCAGGAATGTTAGGAACACAGATTCGACCTTTCAGCCTTAGAAACTCCTCATCATCAACTTGAAAACTCGAGGGTTCGCCTTTCTGAATTATCTCTCTGATCTTCTGAATGAAGTGATCATCCTTCTGAAGAGCAGATATTTTATCTATCAATGAAGTCGTGATAATAAAACTGGCAATCATCTCATTCTTTCGGCTTAACGCATCGGCCACGACATTGGCTTTCCCTGGAGTGTATATAATCTCAAAATCGTATGCTGCAAGGAACTCTAGCCAACGTTGCTGCCTCAGATTCAGGTCTTTCTGGGTGAACAGATACTTCAGCTACTGATGATCTGTAAACAGTTCGAATCTCTCACCCAGAAGATAATGCCTCCAGATTTACAAAGCGAGTACTATGGCCAACAACTCAAGATCATGAGTTACATAGTTTTTCTTGTGCGGGTTCAGTTGACGGCTAGCATAAGCAATCACTTGACCCCTTTGCATTAACACTGCGCCAAGGCCTTCTCTAGAAGCATCAGTCCAGACTTTCAAATCCTGATTTCCATCAATGATGGTTAATATTGGAGCAGTCGTTAATCTTAACTTTAGTTCTTCAAAAGCCTCCTCACTTTCTGGAGTCCATTTGAATTTAGAGTGCTTCTTTGTAAGCTTCGTTAAGTGACCAGATATCTTCGAAAAGTTTTTAACGAACTTCCGGTAATAACTAGACAATCCGAGAAAACTGCGGACTTCAGCGGGGGTACTGGGCTGTTTCCAATTCTGAATAGCTGTGATTTTGCTTGGATCCACAGCAATTCCTTCTTTTGATACGACATGGCCCAAAAATTTCACTTCATCCTGCCAGAATATACATTTGGATTGTTTGGCTTTCAATACATTCCTTCTTAGGATTTCCAGAACCTGTTCCAGATGCTTTTCATGTTCGGCCTTTGATTTAGAGAAGATTAGAATATCGTCAATGAAAACCAGAACAAATTTATTCAAAACCCCTCTGAACACTCTATTCATCAGATCGACGAAGTAAGCAGGAGCGTTACATAAGCCGAACGACATTACTAACCACTCGTAGAATAAGTCGGGACCTCTGAATGCTGTCATTGGAACACACTCTTCGGCAATTCGAAGTTGATGGA
This sequence comes from Allium sativum, assembly GCA_030737875.1. Taxonomy (NCBI): domain Eukaryota; kingdom Viridiplantae; phylum Streptophyta; class Magnoliopsida; order Asparagales; family Amaryllidaceae; genus Allium; species Allium sativum. Next base: position 244,732,252 of record CM060910.1, read on the forward strand.
AGCCTGTAGCTAGGTCCATCCTTAAGAATACCTGTGCTCCATTTAATCGATCCAACAAATCATCTATTCGCGGCAATGGATATTTGTTCTTTATGGTCTGCTTGTTCAAATCACGATAATCCACACATAGCCGTAGAGTACCATCAGATTTTGGGACAAACACCACTGCTGCTCCCCAATCAGAGAAACTGGGCCTGATCAGACCTTTCCATACGAGCTGTCGTGTTTGATTGTCTAATTCCTCTTTCTCTTTTAAGGACATTCTTCGAATAGCGTGAACTACCGGCCTTGCATTCGGAATTAAAGCAATTTTGAAATCTATTTCTCTCTGCGGAGGCAAGCGAACAACTTCTTCAAACACATCCACATAGTTCTGGACGACAGGAATATCTTTTATGAGGTCGGGAATATTCTCTGTGACTTCAGGGATATTTTCTATTTGGGCTGGAGAAACATCGAGAGCTGACCAGAAATCTTTTCTATTTGAATTCGGGGCTTCACATGGTATGGTTATATAATTCCCTGATTGGGCCTTTGCTTTAACCACTCTCTCGGCGCATCTAACCTCAGCTTCATATTTGGTTAGCCAATCCAACCCCAATATAAGATCAAACTCCTTAAAATTCATGACGATGGAGATAGTAGGGAATTTATAGCAGGAAAAAGAGACAGGTACTGCACAAACCCAACTGAGATCGATGGAACCCCCAACCGGATTTTGGACAGTCATTGGTTCTTTGAGCTTCCTCAATTTCAAATCTAACTTCTTAGCTGCATTCTTTGAAATAAAGCTTCGTGACACGCCGGTGTCAAACAGTACTTTAACTGGAATATTTTTGACATTAAGTGTGCCTTCTAAAACATCAGACCTTCCCTGACTATCTGAAGGTGCTGAGGTTTCTGCCACTTCATTTACCTGAGCCTCCTTGGTTGTCTTTAATAGCCGGCAATCCTGCTTTACATGGCCAAACCGATGGCAAATGCTGCATTCTCTGGTCTCTTGAAACTTCTTATTAGACTTAGATCCTTCCTTTCTTTGTTTCTTTAGAGATCGGCAACTTATCGAGAGATGTCCTTGCTTATTGCAGTTAGAGCATACAGTTGTCGTTACTGGTTTCTTCTCAGATTTGGCCCTTTTTCTCTTGGCACTGGGCTTCTTACTGACCTCAGACATTGTACTGGCCTCAGGACGATCAGTTTCAGACTCAATTTTATTACTAGAGCTGACTTCCTCTTCGTACTGTAACATACCTTTCTTGTCTAGATCTTCGTACTGGTAAGCCATGTATATCATTTCAGAGAAGGGGAGCTTCACATTCCTCATTACACTATTCTGATATTTTCTTTGAAGCCCGTTGATAAATCTCAAATTCTTCCTCTTCGAATTTTCAATTAGATGAGGGGCAAAGTGAGCAAGTTCATTGAATTTCTTATGATATTCGGGAATGGTCATATCTCCTTGTATCAAATAAGAAAATTCATCACATAGTCGCTCAATTGCTTCTGGAGGAGTAAATCTTTCCAGGAAAATCACTTTGAATCTATCCCAGGTGATATCACCTTCTGGATTATTCTTAACAACTGAATCCCACCAGAAAAAAGCTTCGTCTTTGAGTGCCCAGGAGGCCGGTAATCTTTTCTGGTCATCCCTCAGCTTTAATCCTTCAAAGATTTTCTCAACCGAACGAATCCATGCTTGTGTTCTCATAATAGATTCTTCGCCCGAGAACGGCTTTCCACCCAGATTTCTATATTTCATATATAGGGCTTCGATATCCGGGTCAGTATCACTTCTTCTATTTCTGGCACTCATTGTCTAGTACTTCTGCAAATAGCAGATCAAGTGTTAGGTCACAGAAAAGATATTTCAAAATATAGAGACAAATACTTGAATGTAAATGCGTCTATCTAGGAGCTATTTCATTATGCTACTCATACTAGGATATTACTGATCCTATCTGTAATGAGTTACTCGTCCTAGAACACTACTGGTTCTATTTCTGATGAGTTCGTTAATATGTTATATTCCATAGCTAAGCTTAACCAAAGCTCTGATACCACGATGTGCCGACCCCAAACCCCGTACAGACAGAGACAAGGGTTATCTTTGGAATATAACACATAAACAGATAATAGCAGAACAGAATTAAACAAATACACCAGATAATATACAATAGAATACACTGGATAAATGTAATCATCAGAGCTACACAGTATACATGATCATACTTAGTACAAATACAGTTCAGCTATACATAAATGTCTACAGCGGAAACAAACAAAATATGTACAACAGGAGCTGAACAGCATAAAAAGAGATAAATAATAGAATCCATCTTCAGCTCCAGCTATCCAGAAAGAGCCAACTAAACCTGAATACAAGGCTGCCCATGTAGAAAAAGGGGCACCCGAGTTTGAAAGTGAAACAAACTACGAGTCAGTCATGGGACTGGCATGAGAAATCTACTCAACACATTTATAATATGGCTAATCACAGGACCACGCCACTTTCGTGGAACCGGTATACTCCATTGGATTGCCAATGCTTTAAAACAAATCATTCTTTTAAACATCGCAATGCTTTTTATAAAAATGAAGCCATTATAAGACTCAGTTCCCATCACACAATGCAACGCAAACCGGAGGATAGAGTTTTACCTTATAATGGCCAAAATATGATTGATATGAATAAAACAAAAGCATTTAATATTATTACTAGTGTTTATATGTTTCAAAAACAATTTCAATCATAACTATCAATCATAGACGGCATGGGTACCATATATCACGTCGCCATATATATATACAATCAAAACCGCACGATGTCGTATTTGGAAATTGGATTTCCGTCATAAACCAAGGCAAAAGATAGTCCTTACCGACTTCGTGACTCTCTAGCCCGAGCCTCCGGAACAGCCGCAACTGCCCCTTGGAGCGACAGGGCCGGTCCACACGGAGTAGATTATAGTGCCTGAACAATACGTTTCCCCGCCCTTTGGGGCGTAAATGAGCCAACGAATGACTCCATCAGACCTGGATCATCCGATCAAACCGAGGCGCCTCGCAACAGCAACAACCACATAAGTCAAACTTGCCAGGGCGTGTAAAACCACTGACGCCACTTCTAACTAGAAAGAAACGCATGTCCTCCCTGAGGTCCTCTCCCGTTTCTGGTTTATACCGGGGTGTGAGGTTCGCGATTTCACATTATAAACAAAGCTACGCCACGCAAGCGGTGCTTTGATCATCACCACAAGACTTTACTTTTCAACAGAAGCCCTGATCACTGCATCTTAGCATGCCACACAGGAAATTCAAGCCATGCGACTGATGTCCATCGATATACAACCTCTGAGCTCATGCGTTTAAGAGGAGGGCTTTAAGTAAAAGAATAAATTCTCCGCCGCCAAACAGATGTATATTTAATAGAGATCAATCAACACAGAATAAAATCCAATGTCAGACACACAGTCCATTTACAAGTCCGTCCTGGGTCTGAACGAAACTGGAGGCACTAAATACCTCGCAAACCCATCGATCACCACGTACTTCTGGACGATCACCACTCATTATCCATATTTCGGGATGCCTCCCAATCAGGACCTCGGTTACCATCCAAACGAGGTGAAGATCTCCGGTCTTCGACCACCGTCTTCATCTTCGATTTTTTATCGTCGATTCAGTTATTCAGAATGGGATAAACCGGTCTTTCTGAACAACTCGCGTATATAATAAACAAGTGCAACACTAACATACACACGCATCATTTCAATTCATTAGTCACTAACTGTCAATCAGTAAAAGGGCGATTTCCCAAATATTAACCCCGAAGGCCGAAACCAACATCAGATCAACACCCGAGAAACCATTCGACTTAGCCAACCTTCAGTTATTTTCTATATTTCACATCCATATCGTTTATAATATTTTATAATGATTTATCGCAATTTTTATTTATTTTAAAATAGCCAATTTATTCAAAACGACGCTTCGGGCCATAACGCGATCGTGGCGCTATTTTTCTTCAGATTTGATTTGCACATATCTAAAAATCTAACTGTTGGATCTTCACAAAATTTACATCATTAGAAAGATCTTTTCAAAACGAATCCAACGGTCCCAGTTTCGGGAAAATCCGACAGTCGGATCTCCCGGTACAATCGTTTGAAGTTTCGATTTCAAAATACGAACTGCAGCGTCATTATTCGATTAAATATAATTATATATATATAATTATAATCGTTTCTGGCGCTGTTTTTCTTCAGATTTGAATTAAACATTCCAAACAATCCAACCGTTGGATCTTTACAAAATTGGTGCCGTTGGAAAGATATTTCCAAAGCGAACCCAACGATTGCGATTTCAGGAAAATCCGATGGTCGGATCTCTCGGTATAATCGTTTGAAATCACGGTTTCAAAATATGAACTGCAGCGTCGTTAATCGATATATTTTAATTCTATTTATATATATATATATCGATTCTTCGATTCCAAAGCTATGTTCTTTTCATACATTTGATAAAAATGATATTTTTATCTAACTGTCTTCTATTTCAACACTTCACTATATTTAACAATTCATGTATATAATAAAAAGGTTATTTTTATTGTAAAACAATTCAATTCAAAACACTATTATTTTATATAGTTCATATAGGTAATAAAAATAGGATTTTTATTATAAAACATTTTCTTTCAAAATAAGATTATTTTATGTAGTTCATATAGATGATAAAAATGTGATTTTTAATATAAAACAATTTATTTCAAAATATGAATACCATTCAACACATGAATTTCAATTCAACAAATGAATATCGATTCAACACATGAAGGTTTCCTATAGTTTATATATATATATATATATATATATATAGATAAAAATGTGATTTTTATATTTTAAAACACGAATACCATTCAACACATGAATTTCAATTCAACGAATAAATATCGATTCAACACATGAAGGTTTCCTATAGTTTATATATATATAGATAAACATATGATTTTTATTTTTAAAACACGAATACCATTCAACACATGCATTTCAATTCAACGAATGGATATCGTTTCAACACATGAAGGTTTTCTATCCAACGAATAAATATAGTTTCAACAAATGAAATTAATTCAAACACATGAATATTATTCAAAATTTCGGTAGCATAATGGCAGGGTAGTTAAAACCGGGACCGTCCCTAGTACGGCTCCTCACTCTACCTTAAAACCTCGCGGTTTTTGACAATGGGGATCATGCATCTAGTTCGCACGCAGGCGGCATGTATATTTATTTAATTTCCACAAACTAATCCTATGTGGTTTCAACCAAATATTTTTCAACCACAAATGGGTATTTTTCAACCACAATCAATCAATATCAACCACAAACAATTCCAACAAACCATTCGCTATCAATCAATTTTCACACCAATCACAACCAATAAATATCGTCCATGGTTTGTGGACGAGGGGCGTATATATATATATATATATTTATATATATTTATATATAGCAATTCACTTCTATTTCAACACATATATAATTTTTACAATGCATATATAACTTATACATCGAACATACAACTTATACAACGCTTATACATGAGGTGTACAACGCTTATATATCTCATACATCGACTATATTATTTATACATCATCGTTTTCCATGTCGTTTATAAATTAGAAATCTCACATTGGGTTCCACTCCACCAAAAATAGCAGAAGGCTCAGAAAAATATGCGGTCTCTTCTAAAATGTAGAAGACGTCCACACGGTCACGATGTTTCCTATTTCATCGAATTTCATCAAGAAACGAAATAGATATGAATTTTCAAAGTTTGCAACGGTTTAAAGGTGTTAAAACAGTTGAAAATAATAAAGCCGTATACCTCGTTTTTTCTTCGAAACCAGGTTTTTGATTTTCGTCGAATCCGTGAAGCGATATAAAGATCGGCCAACACCACGTCGCAGCGCTTGGAGAGGCGTGCAAAACGAGGTAAGGGGGGTCCCACTCGGTGGCCTCTGGAGAACACGGCAGCGGCTGAAAGTCGCTGACTTTGAGGCATTGTATCTCGACGATGGCGCAGCTACAGGGGTCGAATCAGGTATGGATGTGGAGAGGGGATCGAGATCTTCAAAAAGTTAAACTGTAGGGTGTGGCGAAAACGCCTGTGGCAGCGATGATCGGCCTGGGAAGCTTCGAAGGCTTTTCCGCCTTCAGATCGTATCGGGGAGAGAGAATATTATATTTTTTTTTATAAAAATTATGATTGGCCGGTGGGTTTTAAAGGGGTTTTCTGACACGACCACCAATCTAGACCCAACGACTTTCATTCCTAGCTTTTTACCCCCATTCCGAACACAATGGAATATGTTTCGTAGGCCCATTCGACTGTTTCAGTCAGTTTCCATTCAATTTAAAATATATAACATTCAATATTCGATTTGAACGTACATTTCAATTTGCCAGAGCCACAAACTGATTCGAAAAATTCCAGAAAAATAAATCTGGCTATGTTTTGACGATACGGTCCCAAAAAACTAGTTTCGTCGAATTCTGAGACCGTTTGCAAAAAGGCCTATTTCTGGTCGATCCAATTTAACTGTAATTGACCAAAACATGTTTTCCTTTGCCACGCTCACATACTAGCTTCAAAAATTATTAAATTTGAAACCTAGCAATAAATTCACATCCCGGATCCAACAAAAGTGGTTTCGTCGAATTCCGAGGTCGTATGCAAAATGGCCAATTTCACGGGCTATATAAATTCCATAGCGACCTTTCTGAAAATTCATTTGGCCATAACTTTTGCTTTCCGCTATGAAAATTCGATATTTCAGATTCGTTAGAAAGGTATTCACTAACAGATTTAAATATTTTTGGTTTCGCGCCGTTTTGTTTTGCACCCGGTACAGTCCGACAAAGTTTGAATTCAAATTTTGAAACTGCAGCGCCATTTCAGGCTTTGTTTATAATTAGAATTAATTATATTCGTTTCCAATTGTCGATTCAAACTTAGTTTTCATTACTATTATTTAAAATATTTATTTTAGATATTTAAAATCCATTATTTTAGCCAATTTAAAAAATTTAAATTGGTTCAGATTTTCTGGGTCGTTACATTTTTTGATTTTTTTTACGAGCTGATTTTTTGGGTGAATACATGTTTGATTTAAATACGAATTTTCGTGATTTTTTTAGTGTACTTTCAAAAAATAGGGACTAAATTTACATGAAAAGTTGGACCGGTTATGAGCCTAATTTTGAAACTTAATAGGGACCTGTGAAAAACGGACCCTAAATATAAATCATTTGGCGGTTTCAACTACTTTCAAACAATCACATGCAAGCCAAATGCAGTTTATATTCATGTTAGAGACTTTATATATGATATTCTAAATCTTACTAACATGATAAAAATGATGATTTGAACTAAATCCTGTTTTAATGTCTAATTATTCCCAATGGTAACTAAATTACATGGAAAATATATTTTTCTAATGTTCACTTTTTACCAAACGACAATAAAGCATGACTTTTAATCCTACTGTTTTTATTTCATCTAAAATGACGATGAAAATGTGACATTAAATCTATTCTTTTATTGTATATAAAATGTCAATCGAATGCAACCTTTGATCTTATTCTTTTTGTTTCAACTAAAATGACGTTGAAATTGTGACATTTTAATCTACTCTTCTCATTGTCTCTAAAGTGGTAAATAAAAATGTATTTTTTTCATATAGCATGACGATAAAAATGTAACTTTCAATTCTGTTCTTTTTATTGTCTCTAAAATGACAATAAAAATGAAATTTCAAAATCTACTCTTTTATTTACACTAACATGTCAATAAAATGTCATTTTTGATTTATTCTTTTTACTGTCTCTAACTTGACAATAAAAATATAACATTTAAAACTATACTTTTTATTACATCTAAAATGTGGATAAAGATGTAACTTTTAAATTCGATTCTTTTTATTTCTAACTAACATGTAAATGGAAATGTAATTTTTTATTTATGTTTTTATTTGCATCTAATATGCAAATAAAAATGCAACTTTTTAATCAATGTTTTTATTTATATCTAAAATACAAATAAAAATGTAACCTTTTTAAATCAATGTTTTCATTTGCATCAAAATGCAAACAAAAATGTAACCTTTAAATCAATGTTTTTATTTGCATAAAAAAGCAAACAAAAATGTAACCTTTAAATCAATGTTTTTATTTGCATCTAAAATGCAAACAAAAATGTAACTTTATATTTTATGTTTTCATTTGTATCAAAAATACAAATAAAAATGTAACTTTTAAATCCTATCTTTTATTTTCTCTAATTTTAAAAGTAAAAATGATACTTTTAATCCTATTCTTTTATTTACTTCTAAAATGTAAATTCTTAACCTATGCTTTTATTTGCATCTAAAATGCAAATAAAAGTGTAACATTTTAATTCATGATTTATTTGCATTAAAGAATGCAAATAAAAATACAACTTTTAATTCCATGTTTTATTTGCATAAAAGAATGCTAATAAAAATGCAACTTTTAATTTCATATTTTATTTGCGTCAAAGAATGCAAATAAAAATGCAACTTTTAATTTCATATTTTATTTGCATCAAAGAATGCAAATAAAAATGCAACTTTTAATTTCATAGTTTTTTTGCATCAAAGAATGCAAATAAAAATGCAACTTTTAAATCAATGTTTTATTTGCATCAAAGAATGCAAATAAAAATGCAACTTGTAACGACCCAGAAAATCTGAACCAATTTAAAATTTTTAAATTGGCTAAAATAATGGATTTTAAATATTTAAAATAAATATTTTAAATAATGGCGATGAAAACTGAGTTTGAATCGACATTTGAAAACGAATATAATTAATTATAATTATATATAGAATTGAAAATAGCGCGGTAGTTCGATAATTCGATTTCAAACTTCAATTGAATATACCGGGTGCAAAACAATCCGGATTTTAGTGAAACCAAAAACATTAGGATCTAATTGATGATATCTTTCCAACGAATCTGACCAATCGAAATTTGATAGCGGGAATCAAAAGATATGTCCAGTTGAAAATTCTGAATAGTCGCTATGGAATTCAGGCCCTTAAAAATGGACATTTTGCAAATGACCTCGGATTTCGACGAAACCACTTTTGTTGGATCCGCAGTGTCAAGTTATTGTTAGGTTTCAAATTTCATAATTTTTCGAATCAATATGTGAGTGTGGCAAAGGAAAACGCGTTTGACCAGTTTCCGTTGATTTTAATCGATTGGAAATTGGCCATTTTTCAAACGGTCTCAGAATTCGACGAAACTAGTTTTGTTAGGACCGTATCGTCAATACGAAGCTAGAAAATATTTTCGGGAATTTTTCTAGTTAGTATGTGGCCCCGGTAATCTAAAATGTACGTTTAAAATTCAATATAGTGATTTAAATGTAAATTCAACGGAAACTGATTGTAACGATTAAATCAGCTTGCGATACATATCCCATTGAGTTCGGAATGGGGGTAAAACGCTATGGGCGACAGGCGGTAGGCCTCGTTTCGAGGTCGTATGTAAAAGTCAACCTTTTTGCAAAATTAAATAATTAAATAAAAAAAAAGGAAAAAAAATATTATTTTAATTCCCTCCCTTTTCTTCTTCTTGGCCCCCCGATTTCAGTAAACAGAAAAAAAAGAAAAAAGAAGAAGAAGAAAGCAACAGCAGCAGCCGCCGCCTTCACCGTCGGTCAAAACCTCCACCGCGCCCTCCGATCTTCTTCCCCCCTCTTCCTTGCTCTCGCTCCCTCCTCCTCCTTCAATCCGACCCCCCCCCTCCCCCGAAGCCATCGCGAGCCCCGTTCGAGACGCCACCGCCGATGAACTGAAGGCCGTCCCTCCTCCAACACCTCCAGCGCCGCCACCTGACGCAAACCCCCCCCCCCTCGCAGATCAAAGTAAGTATTTTTATTTTATCTTTAATTCTGAAAATTACTGATTTTAATTAGGATTTAAAACTGATTTCATTATGATTTAAAAACTGATTTTAATTAGGATTTAAAACTGATTTCATTATGATTTAAAAACTGATTTTAGTTAGAATGTAAAACCGAATTTTATAAAGATTTAAAACTGAATTATATAAGGCATATAAAACTGATTTTTGTAAAAGATTAAAACTGTTTTTTTATAAAGATTTAAAAACTGATTTTTAACAGATTTAAAAAAACTGATTTTTTATTTAAACTTTAAAAAGAAAAAAAAGGTTTAAACTTTAAAAGGAAAAAGGTTTAAACTTTAGATAGAAAAAGATCAGATTTTTTTTGAATAGAAAAGATCATATTTTTAAAATAGAAAAGACGGAATTTTTATTAAATAGAAGAAGTAAAATATGATTTTTATACTTTTAAAGTAATAAAAATATAATCTTTACATCATAGCAATATTAAAAATATAATCTTTATTTTTGAAAAGGCGGAATATATATTTTTGAAATGCAGTTTTTATATATTGAATAATATAGTAAAAATTCGATTTTTACATATGTAGAGAATACGGTGTAACAACCCGTAACTTCCCCGTGAAGGAAAGCACGAATACTTTGAGAACAACCCACAAAAGGACGCAGACGGAAGAACATTTCATTGTTATTACAACAATTCCATCAGATACAAGAATATACAGAGTATAAATGATTAAATTACATTCGACAAATATCAGAGATTACAATAAATTACATAGCAGCGGAAAAATATACAAAACACAACTAGAAGTGATACACGGATACAGAGCTTTCCGAGCATCGTTCCAGCTGTAAATCAGGACCCTGTGAATATAAATCTGCAAAACCAAAACTACTAGCTGCCCGTGTGGAAAATAGGGGCACCCAGAGTTTAGGTTAAAACAATAAACTCCAGGTCAGTCATGTGACTGGTGTGAGAACTAAAACAGTTATAATTCTTTATTTTAAAGTTCGGTAAATCAAGGGACCACGCCGTATGACACGGAACGGGTTTCCTCCCAATAATACCAGTGCATAGAACAAACAGCGCAATGCTAAATAAAGTAAAAAATGAAGCTGTTATAAGACCCAGGTCCCATCACACAATGCAACGCAAGCCGGAGGATAGGGTTTTTACCTTATAACAGCCAAAGCATGCTTGATACGTTTAAAACACATTATTTGATACTATTATAGGTGTATAGTGTCAAAACAATTTCAATCATAAATATCAATCATAGGCGGCATGAATGACCCATACCACTATGTCGCCATACTAGGTTCTACAAATAAAACCGCACTATCACGTATTGGAAATTGGATTTCCGTCATGAGCCGAGGCAAGGGGCAAGCTCCTCTCCGCGTTCGAGACACTCTAGCAAATGCCTCGGGACCGCACACAGCAATCCCTGAATCCTCCAAGGCCGGTCCTCTCTTACTTTTGAGGATTGGCAATTCCTGAACACACGTTTCCCGGTCCTTACAGACCTATATCCGAGGCGCCTCGTATCCAACAACCACACAGGTGAAAAGTATATAAATGTCAGGACTGGTAGGTCACTGACACCACCATAGCTAGAAAGAAACGTCGTTCACTCCTTGGGTCCGTATCCCGTTTTTGACTCATACCGAGGTGTGAGGCTCGCGAGTTCACGTTATACACAAAGCTATGCCACAAAGGCCGTGCTTTGATCATCAACCACAAGACTTTGCTTTTCAACAGAAGCCTTGATCAATTGCCACTTACGCGTGCCACATTGGCAATTCACTCCATGCGACTGATGTCCATCGATATACAACCTCTGAGCTCGTACGTCTCAGAGAAGGGCGTTAAGCAAGAGAATAAATTCTCCGCCGCCAAACAGATGTATATTTAATAGAGATCAATCAACACAGAATAAAATCCAATGTCAGACACACAATCCATTTACAAGTTCGTTCTAGGTCTGAACGAAACCGGAGGCACTTTCCTCGCATATCCATCCATCTCCAGGTACGTCTGGACGATCACCAACTGTTTCCCTCATCCTGGGTGTACAGCCCAATCAAGATCATCAGTAATCACCCAAACGATGTGAAGACTTCCGGTCTTCAACCACCGTCTTCATCTTCGACATCTCGTCGAATCGGTTATTCAGAATGGGTATAAACCCGGCCTTTCTGAATAACCCACGTATATAATAAACGAATGTTACACAAACACAACAAACGCCTCATTCCAATTCAGAATATTCTTTTATTCACAAAAACACATTCTTAGGGAAATGTTCCCATTAATTTTATCCAAGATAAATTCTTCTAAATTTATCCTATAATCTTCCTTTGGATATCATTTCAAACCATATTATGGTTTTCCAAACTAGTCGGGATTAGCGAACCACACCGAAGTAATTATTTATTTTATTTCCCAATCCCAACCTATATATCCCATGGAGAAAACTGGTAATACTCCATATCTAACACCACGGTGTTATCGGTAAAATTAATTACCATTTCACGTTCAAATCTAATTAAAGATTTAACTATCGCTTTGGAGCCAAACTGGTGATACTCCACTCTCGATCACTTTTCAGATTTGATAATCTAAATTATCAATTCACATTTCAATCTAATTAAAGATTCATTAAAACTCCACTTAGTTTTAATCTTTTCAAAAATCAACATCTTGCCTTTAACTGGGTTAAAGAACCAATGTCATCTAAAACACGATCCACGATAAACCCAAATCACATTTGATATTAAATACAAGGCTCTGAATAGAAAATATATCGGCTTATATTCAATATCAAATTCTGAAACCAACAAATATCGTATTGGAAATAACGATATAAAATATCTTTCAAATCCCCATAACAATATTTGTATAGTCATGAAATCCAACATCGAAATATCCCGAAGATAATTTCGATTCAACTCCAGTCCAATTCACATATTGGGAATATTGGTTATTTTTAAAATCACTTTCAAATTCAATTTATTTATTTCAAAAATAAATTGGTTTTAATTCTAGTTCACAACTGGTTCATTTCGATAAAAATCTATTTTTATCGTTTCAAATGTGGAATTCTTCATCCCAGTTCTTTCCAATTCACATATTATGATTTTACACAAATTATCAATATTTTTAATAATTTTATCAAGGCCCGTACAGTCGATTTCCATCAACGGCTATCGAACTGCACTTACAACGACCTTTTTCTAATTTGATTTGGACATAATTCCAAATCCAACCGTTAGATTTCAAATTTCTAATATTCATTGGAAAGCTCTTTTCGATACGAACCCAACGGTTCCGGTTTTAGGAGAATCCGACGGTCGGATCTCCCGTAATATCCGTTTGAAATAAATGGTCGAAATTCACGAACTGCCGCAGCGCGTTCTATTCGGGCCATTATATATATAATATATATATATATATATATATTATATATTTCGTCGATTTCCTTTTTAAAACGTATTTTATAAATCGTTTTAAATTCGTTTTCAAAACCATTTCAACTCTATATTCCATTTCAAATCAAAATCGAATATTTCATATCATTACTATATAAATGATAATATTTTCAAAACGTTATATTTTGAAATCACTTCTTTTCTATATTCATTTTAAAAACGAATATAATCGATATAAATATCGTTCACGTCAAAATGGCGCAACTCTAATCAACACGGCTTTATATATTTCAATAAATTCGTTATTCTATTCAACAAATGAATATTTATTCCATTCAACACATGAATCTATATTTCTTCCAACACCTGACTAATCTCAACACATGAGTACTGTCAACACATCACTATTTTTGTTATGTAAAATATTTTATAAAACTATGGTATCTATCGTTTGATTTTCAATTAGACTTCAACCGTAAAGTAGTTCTAATTTTAAAAATGATAAAGATGTAAATTTCATTGTATAAAATATTTCACTCAACACATGAACATCGTCAACACATGACTATTTTTATATTCAACACATGGATTTTCTTTTATAATATTACTTATTTTCCCGATTGGAATGAGGCCCAATCAATCACCATATAATGTTAATTATATGGATTCCATACAACACATGTATATAATAGCATTGAAAAATAATCAACCATCAACCAAAGTGCACTACACTGTATAAGCATCAAATATAGATATCTTACGCTTATAACAGCCTGTCAATCAATCGATCGACATATTTAATCAATCAGGATGAGTGAACTTCAAATTTCATCCCAACACCCATGTGGGGTTTCAAACAATCAAACACAGATTTTATTTGTGCAGTTGGGCGATGTGTAAAATTTATCGTCCCAATCAATGTCCTTCAAATAAGTGTACATAAACAAACCGTCCGGTTTGTAAATGAATATTTTATTTTATTCACTTCCACGTTAAAAATTATATTTTTAACGATAAAATATTTTATTTCAACACATGAATTTCTATTCAGTTCATTTACACAATAAAAATGATATTTTTATTTTTCTAACATATTTTGGGAAATTTCGGCGGCATAACGGCACGATACTAGAAACGGGACGAGGCCTAGCCTTATCCCCGGTCTAGTGAAGGCCCACGCCATTCACACATCAATCAAATCCATTCCATTTCACAAAACAATTCAATTCAAACCAATTAGACTAACCAACTACACAACCAAACAATTAAACAAACAAGCCATCCATGGTCTGTGGATGACGGGTGTCGGGTGCTGCTAAGCACCGTCTGCATCCTAGTATATATATATATATATAACTAGAAAAAGAAGTTGAAGAGTGAGAAGTTCTCACCGATAGCTATCCAATCATCTCGACTCTTCTTATGCAGAAAATCTTGTCGTTCTCGCCATTTGTCACTTTCGTTGCCCGTAGCCACTACATGTATAAAAATCACATTTTTATTATCTACATTATATAAAAATCTTATCTTTATACCTTCTATAAGTTAAAAATCGGATTTTTATCCTCTCTATAATATAAAGATCATATTTTTATTTATTTCATATGTCAAAACTGTAGAAGCTTTAAAACGGAGAAAACTCACTTTTTTTTCTAACGTCCGGATTCGCTGTTTGGGTCATAGAATTTGCAAACGAGCTTCAATCTTCACACCAACTTTTTCTCTAGCACAAGCACGCCATTCTGAACAACTTTTGCCTAGTGGTCTTCTTGCCGAAAATGTGCCATTTCGCCGGAAATCGCGAAAAAACAGCATTTTGACAGTGTTTGATCAGCAAACTTCGGACGCGTTTTCCCGATAACTCCGCAATACAAAATAGGACTTATCATATACCAAATCGAAGAGAATTTCGTGCTCTACAACTTTGGTCTTGAGGAACTTTGGCTAGAAACGCACGGTTTGGGAGTTATTCGCGAAATACGGTCAGGGACTTATTTGCAAAACGGGCGATTTTGGTGAAAATGGGTTTTTGGGTGTAGCGGGGCCCACGGCCGGAATTGAGGGGGCTGGAGGGGGGCGCGGGCCTGATGGACGTGGGGGAGGGTGTGGGTGGCGGTGGTGGGGCCCGTGGTGGCCGCGGTGGTGGTGTTTGGGTGTAGGGTTTGCTAATTGAAGAGAGAGAGAAGAGGAGAGAGAGAGGAGGAGGTGGCCGGAGAGGGGTGGAGGAGGCCGACGGCCAGTGGTGGCAGCGGGGGAGGAGGGGCAGCGGTGGTGGTGGAGGAGGAGGCCATTTTTGAGTTTTTGTGGAGGAAGGAGGAAAAGTGAATTTATGAAATAGAAAAGGAGGAAAAGTGATTATATGCTAGTTTCTCGCGTATCGTCCGAACACAAACGATCTCCGATGACCGCGGATTTCGGACATGAGATAGTAGACGTGAAGACGAGTCTAACGAAACAAGTTTCGTCGAATTCCGAGTTTGTTTGACCGTCCGTTAAAAATCACAAAAATGCTCAGATAAGCTCTAAAAATGCGATTTTGGCGCACCTTTTCTTCTCGCACGCTCACATGCTAACTCAAAAAATCTAGCCCTCTTGGATTTAACCATTATTAGATGATACGAATCTGAAAAAAAAAGTAGAATTGAATTCCGAGGTCGTATCAATAATGTTCCTTTGTAAAATGACCGCTCGTTTTACCCCGAACTGTTTCAGCTCGCACGGCCACATACTAACTCCGTTCGGCGCGCCATTTGGAACTCAACAATGATTTGTCATTATGAATCCATAAAAATTTATCTCGTCGAATTCTGAGCTCGTATGCAAAATTTCACTTTTTAAGGGCTATGTTTTGTTAACCGAACAACTCCAGCCCATAGCCACTATTCCGGATATCGGAATATATCGAAGCTTATACTTTTCGGAGTTCTAAACGGCATTTTGAACTCAATGGAAGTGGTTTCGAGTCCAAATTCATCCGTATGCAAAATATGACTTTTTGGGCCATGTATAATTTACATAACGACTATTCTGAATTTTCAACTGGGCATAACTTTTGATTCCCGCTATGAAATTTCGATTTGTCGGATTCGTTGGAAAGATATTCTCAACTAGATTCTAATATTTTTGGTTTCACTAAAATCCGGATTGTTTTGCACCCGGTACATTCAATTGAAGTTTGAAATCGAATTATCGAACTACCGCGCCATTTTCAATTCTATTTATAATTATATATAAATATTTATATTCTAAAGACGACGCATATAATATATACGTCGAATTATATTCAAAATAAATTTTTCGTCGAATTTATTTAAAATAATTCATTTTAAATGTTCAAAATTCGCTAAAATTGCCAAAACAAAAATTTTAAACTGGCCCAGATTTTCCGGGTTATTATAATCTCCCCCACTTAAAACTTTTCGTCCCCGAAAAGGAACAAAGTCGAAAGTGGTTTGATTAATCAACTCCATGTTTGGTCTGGCTTCCATTCTCCAACTTTTCAGTTTCTGAAAATTTTCAAATTCTTCAAAAATTTGACTAACACCCGGAATTTTCGAAAAATTTCGCCATAACCTCCTTTGTACGGGGAGCACGGGAAAATCCCGAAATTGCCATACAGGCCTTCTGATCTCAAAAAGAAAAAGAAAAAGCCAAGCGGCTAGCCAATAGGCTCATAAAATCATCATCACCCAAACAAAACAGTAAATTATGTAGTAAACATGTACCTATTTGTCGGGCAAACGAATTTTATTCTCTGCTCTAGCCTCCTTGCTATGACCTGTTCAATGTAAGTATATGTATATGCAAGCAAATGCGACCAATTTTCAATACAATTCAATATTTGATGCAATTAGGCATAAATGGTTCAAAATTAGCAAACAAATAAACAAACAACACAAAACATCAATCAATTAGTGAATTAGAGTTTCAAATTCATAATTTTGATACATATACAAAAAATCATGTTTTGATGCCAATTCACAACAATGTGTTCTAGCTATATTAGTTTTGGTTCTCACACCAGTCTAATGGAAATATATAGAAGTCACACCTTCGAAACACGAACATAAATACTGATGATGTGGCCACATCATCAGAATTATCCCCGGGTGTCTAGAATGTGGTTCTATATCTATCCAGTATATTAAAACTTTGACTATACGTTCATGACGCGTATACGCGAAATCTATATATACTCGATTGTCCATATTGAAAATAAATAAATATTCAAATACGTATAAAACGATTTAAATTTTTAAAACAAAATTGTTTTCATTTAAAAAATATACTCTTCACACTCGTTCTAGGATACTACTGATCCTATCTCTAACGAGTCATTCTAATTGGATATTGCTAATCCAATATCTGATGAATTCTTTCGTATGGTTCTAATGTGTCTTGTTCTCGAGCTCTGTAAACCAAAGCTCTGATACCACTGTAAGAACCCGTAACTTCCCCGTGAAGGAAAGCACGAATACTTTGAGAACAACCCACAAAAGGACGCAGACGGAAGAACATTTCATTGTTATTACAACAATTCCATCAGATACAAGAATATACAGAGTATAAATGATTAAATTACATTCGACAAATATCAGAGATTACAATAAATTACATAGCAGCGGAAAAATATACAAAACACAACTAGAAGTGATACACGGATACAGAGCTTTCCGAGCATCGTTCCAGCTGTAAATCAGGACCCTGTGAATATAAATCTGCAAAACCAAAACTACTAGCTGCCCGTGTGGAAAATAGGGGCACCCAGAGTTTAGGTTAAAACAATAAACTCCAGGTCAGTCATGTGACTGGTGTGAGAACTAAAACAGTTATAATTCTTTATTTTAAAGTTCGGTAAATCAAGGGACCACGCCATATGACACGGAACGGGTTTCCTCCCAAGAATACCAGTGCATAGAACAAACAGCGCAATGCTAAATAAAGTAAAAAATGAAGCTGTTATAAGACCCAGGTCCCATCACACAATGCAACGCAAGCCGGAGGATAGGGTTTTTACCTTATAACAGCCAAAGCATGCTTGATACGTTTAAAACACATTATTTGATACTATTATAGGTGTATAGTGTCAAAACAATTTCAATCATAAATATCAATCATAGGCGGCATGAATGACCCATACCACTATGTCGCCATACTAGGTTCTACAAATAAAACCGCACTATCACGTATTGGAAATTGGATTTCCGTCATGAGCCGAGGCAAGGGGCAAGATCCTCTCCGCGTTCGAGACACTCTAGCAAATGCCTCGGGACCGCACACAGCAATCCCTGGATCCTCCAAGGCCGGTCCTCTCTTACTTTTGAGGATTGGCAATTCCTGAACACACGTTTCCTGGTCCTTACAGACCTATATCCGAGGCGCCTCGTATCCAACAACCACACAGGTGAAAAGTATATAAATGTCAGGGCTGGTAGGTCACTGACACCACCATAGCTAGAAAGAAACGTCGTGCACTCCTTGGGTCCGTATCCCGTTTTTGACTCATACCGAGGTGTGAGGCTCGCGAGTTCACGTTATACACAAAGCTATGCCACACAGGCCGTGCTTTGATCATCAACCACAAGACTTTGCTTTTCAACAGAAGCCTTGATCAATTGCCACTTACGCGTGCCACATTGGCAATTCACTCCATGCGACTGATGTCCATCGATATACAACCTCTGAGCTCGTACGTCTCAGAGAAGGGCGTTAAGCAAGAGAATAAATTCTCCGCCGCCAAACAGATGTATATTTAATAGAGATCAATCAACACAGAATAAAATCCAATGTCAGACACACAATCCATTTACAAGTTCGTTCTGGGTCTGAACGAAACCGGAGGCACTTTCCTCGCATATCCATCCATCTCCAGGTACGTCTGGACGATCACCAACTGTTTCCCTCATCCTGGGTGTACAGCCCAATCAAGATCATCAGTAATCACCCAAACGATGTGAAGACTTCCGGTCTTCAACCACCGTCTTCATCTTCGACATCTCGTCGAATCGGTTATTCAGAATGGGTATAAACCCGGCCTTTCTGAATAACCTACGTATATAATAAACGAATGTTACACAAACACAACAAACGCCTCATTCCAATTCAGAATATTCTTTTATTCACAAAAACACATTCTTAGGGAAATGTTCCCATTAATTTTAACCAAGATAAATTCTTCTAAATTTATCCTATAATCTTCCTTTGGATATCATTTCAAACCATATTATGGTTTTCCAAACTAGTCGGGATTAGCGAACCACACCGAAGTAATTATTTATTTTATTTCCCAATCCCAACCTATATATCCCATGGAGAAAACAGGTAATACTCCATATCTAACACCACGGTGTTATCGGTAAAATTAATTACCATTTCACGTTCAAATCTAATTAAAGATTTAACTATCGCTTTGGAGCCAAACTGGTGATACTTCACTCTCGATCACTTTTCAGATTTGATAATCTAAATTATCAATTCACATTTCAATCTAATTAAAGATTCATTAAAACTCCACTTAGTTTTAATCTTTTCAAAAATCAACATCTTGCCTTTAACTGGGTTAAAGAACCAATGTCATCTAAAACACGATCCACGATAAACCCAAATCACATTTGATATTAAATACAAGGCTCTGAATAGAAAATATATCGGCTTATATTCAATATCAAATTCTGAAACCAACAAATATCGTATTGGAAATAACGATATAAAATATCTTTCAAATCCCCATAACAATATTTGTATAGTCACAAAATCCAACATCGAAATATCCCGAAGATAATTTTGATTCAACTCCATTCCAATTCACATATTGGGAATATTGGTTATTTTTAAAATCACTTTCAAATTCAATTTATTTATTTCAAAAATAAATTGGTTTTAATTCTAGTTCACAACTGGTTCATTTCGATAAAAATCTATTTTTATCATTTCAAATGTGGAATTCTTCATCACAGTTCTTTCCAATTCACATATTATGATTTTACACAAATTATCAATATTTTTAATAATTTTATCAAGGCCCGTACAGTCGATTTCCATCAACGGCTATCGAACTGCACTTACAACGACCTTTTTCTAATTTGATTTGGACATGATTCCAAATCCAACTGTTAGATTTCAAATTTCTAATATTCATTGGAAAGCTCTTTTCGATACGAACCCAACGGTTCCGGTTTTAGGAGAATCCGACGGTCGGATCTCCCGTAATATCGTTTGAAATAAATGGTCGAAATTCACGAACTGCCGCGGCGCGGCGCGTTCTATTCGGGCCATTATATATATATATAATATATATATATTATATATATTTCGTCGATTTCCTTTTTAAAACGTATTTTATAAATCGTTTTAAATTCGTTTTCAAAACCATTTCAACTCTATATTCCATTTCAAATCAAAATCGAATATTTCATATCATTACTATATAAATGATAATATTTTCAAAACGTTATATTTTGAAATCACTTCTTTTCTATATTCATTTTAAAAACAAATATAATCGATATAAATATCGTTCACGTCAAAATGGCGCAACTCTAATCAACACGGCTTTATATATTTCAATAAATTCGTTATTCTATTCAACAAATGAATATTTATTCCATTCAACACATGAATCTATATTTCTTCCAACACCTGGCTAATCTCAACACATGAGTACTGTCAACACATCACTATTTTTGTTATGTAAAATATTTTATAAAACTATGGTATCTATCGTTTGATTTTCAATTAGACTTCAACCGTAAAGTAGTTCTAATTTTAAATATGATAAAGATGTAAATTTCATTGTATAAAATATTTCACTCAACACATGAACATCGTCAACACATGACTATTTTTATATTCAACACATGGATTTTCTTTTATAATATTCCTTATTTTCCCGATTGGAATGAGGCCCAATCAATCACCATATAATGTTAATTATATGGATTCCATACAACACATGTATATAATAGCATTGAAAAATAATCAACCATCAACCAAAGTGCACTACACTGTATAAGCATCAAATATAGATATCTTACGCTTATAACAGCCTGTCAATCAATCGATCGACATATTTAATCAATCAGGATGAGTGAACTTCAAATTTCATCCCAACACCCGTGTGGGGTTTCAAACAATCAAACACAGATTTTATTTGTGCAGTTGGGCGATGTGTAAAATTTATCGTCCCAATCAATGTCCTTCAAATAGGTGTACATAAACAAACCGTCCGGTTTGTAAATGAATATTTTATTTTATTCACTTCCACGTTAAAAATTATATTTTTAACGATAAAATATTTTATTTCAACACATGAATTTCTATTCAGTTCATTTACACAATAAAAATGATATTTTTATTTTTTTAACATATTTTGGGAAATTTCGGCGGCATAACGGCACGATACTAGAAACGGGACGAGGCCTAGCCTTATCCCCGGTCTAGTGAAGGCCCACGCCATTCACACATCAATCAAATCCATTCCATTTCACAAAACAATTCAATTCAAACCAATTAGACTAACCAACCACACAACCAAACAATTAAACAAACAAGTCATCCATGGTCTGTGGATGACGGGTGTCGGGTGCTGCTAAGCACCGTCTGCATCCTAGTATATATATATATATATATATATATATATATATATAACTAGAAAAAGAAGTTGAAGAGTGAGAAGTTCTCACCGATAGCTATCCAATCATCTCGACTCTTCTTATGTAGAAAATCTTGTCGTTCTCGACTTTTGTCACTTTCGTTGCCCGTAGCCACTACATGTATAAAAATCACATTTTTATTATCTACATTATATAAAAATCTTATCTTTATACCTTCTATAAGTTAAAAATCGGATTTTTATCCTCTCTATAATATAAAGATCATATTTTTATTTATTTCATATGTCAAAACTGTAGAAGCTTTAAAACGGAGAAAACTCACTTTTTTTTCTGACGCCCGGATTCGCTGTTTGGGTCATAGAATTTGCAAACGAGCTTCAATCTTCACACCATCTTTTTTTCTAGCACAAGCACGCCATTCTGAACAACTTTTGCCTAGTGGTCTTCTTGCCAAAAATGTGCCATTTCGCCGGAAATCGCGAAAAGACAGCATTTTGACAGTGTTTGATCAGCAAACTTCGGACGCGTTTTCCCGACAACTCCGCAATACAAAATAGGACTTACCATATACCAAATCGAAGAGAATTTCGTGTTCTACAACTTTGGTCTTGAGGAACTTTGGCTAGAAACGCACGGTTTGGGAGTTATTCGCGAAATACGGTCAGGGACTTATTTGCAAAACGGGCGATTTTGGTGAAAATGGGTTTTTGGGTGTAGCGGGGCCCACGGCCGGAATTGAGGGGGCTGGAGGGGGGCGCGGGCCTGATGGACGTGGGGGAGGGTGTGGGTGGCGGTGGTGGGGCTCGTGGTGGCCGCGGTGGTGGTGTTTGGGTGTAGGGTTTGCTAATTGAAGAGAGAGAGAAGAGGAGAGAGAGAGGAGGAGGAGGAGGTGGCCGGAGGGGGGTGGAGGAGGCCGACGGCCAGTGGTGGCAGCGGGGGAGGAGGGGCAGCGGTGGTGGTGGAGGAGGAGGCCATTTTTGAGTTTTT
Organism: Allium sativum; assembly: GCA_030737875.1. Lineage (NCBI taxonomy): Eukaryota > Viridiplantae > Streptophyta > Magnoliopsida > Asparagales > Amaryllidaceae > Allium > Allium sativum. The sequence goes on from CM060910.1 coordinate 244,755,245, forward strand.
GTGGAGGAAGGAGGAAAAGTGAATTTATGAAATAGAAAAGGAGGAAAAGTGATTATATGCTAGTTTCTCGCGTATCGTCCGAACACAAACGATCTCCGATGGCCGCGGATTTCGGACATGAGATAGTAGACGTGAAGACGAGTCCAACGAAACAAGTTTCGTCGAATTCCGAGTTCGTTTGACCGTCCGTTAAAAATCACAAAAATGCTCAGATAAGCTCTAAAAATGCGATTTTGGCGCACCTTTTCTTCTCGCACGCTCACATGCTAACTCAAAAAATCTAGCCCTCTTGGATTTAACCATTATTAGATGATACGAATCTAGAAAAAAAAGTAGAATTGAATTCCGAGGTCGTATCAATAATGTTCCTTTGTAAAATGACTGCTCGTTTTACCCCGAACTGTTTCAGCTCGCACGGCCACATACTAACTCCGTTCGGTGCGCCATTTGGAACTCAACAATGATTTGTCATTATGAATCCATAAAAATTTATCTCGTCGAATTCTGAGCTCGTATGCAAAATTTCACTTTTTAAGGGCTATGTTTTGTTAACCGAACAACTCCAGCCCATAGCCACTATTCCGGATATCGGAATATATCGAAGCTTATACTTTTCGGAGTTCTAAACGGCATTTTGAACTCAATGGAAGTGGTTTCGAGTCCAAATTCATCCGTATGCAAAATATGACTTTTTGGGCCATGTATAATTTACATAGCGACTATTCTGAATTTTCAACTGGGCATAACTTTTGATTCCCGCTATGAAATTTCGATTTGTCGGATTCGTTGGAAAGATATTCTCAACTAGATTCTAATATTTTTGGTTTCACTAAAATCCGGATTGTTTTGCACCCGGTACATTCAATTGAAGTTTGAAATCGAATTATCGAACTACCGCGCCATTTTCAATTCTATTTATAATTATATATAAATATTTATATTCTAAAGACGACGCATATAATATATACGTCGAATTATATTCAAAATAAATTTCTCGTCGAATTTATTTAAAATAATTCATTTTAAATGTTCAAAATTCGCTAAAATTGCCAAAACAAAAATTTTAGACTGGCCCGGATTTTCCGGGTTATTACATACGGGCAACGAAAGCGACGAAAGGCGAGATTGGCGAAGATTTCTATAAAGGAAGTGTCGTGCAGTTGGATAGCTATTGGTGAGATTTCTGATTTAAAAATATATATATATGTGTGTGAAATAAAAGTGAATTGCTATATATAAATATATATATATATATATATATATATACGCCCCTCGTCCACAAACCATGGACGATATTTATTGGTTGAAATTGTTGTGAAAATTGATTGATAGCGAATGATTGTTTGGGATTGTTTGTGATTGATATTGGTTGATTGTGGTTGAAAAATACCCATTTGTGGTTGTGAAATATTTGGTTGAAACCACATAGGATTAGTTTGTGGAAATGAAATAAATATATACATGCCGCCTGCGTGCGAACTAGATGCATGAACCCCATTGTCAAAAACCGCGAGGTTTTAAGGTAGAGCGAGGAGCCGTACTAGGGACGGTCCCGGTTTTAACTACCCTGCCGTTATGCTGCCGAAATTTTGAATAATATTCGTATGTTTGAATTATTTTCATCTGCTTAAACTATATTTATTCATTGTATAGATAACATTCATGTGTTGAATTAATATTCATTCGTTGATTAGAAATTCATGGGTTGAATGGTATTCATATTTTGAAATGAATCGTTTGATAATAAAAATCACATTTTTATCTATATATAGAAACTATAGAAAACATTCATGTGTTGAATTGATATTCATTCGTTGATTAGAAATTCATGTGTTGAATGGTATTCATATTTTGAAATAAATTGTTTGATAATAAAAATCACCTTTTATCGAGTATATGAACTGTGTAAAATAATCTCGTTTTAAAAGAAATTGTTTTATGATAAAAATCCCATTTTTATCACCAACTTGAACCGTATAGAAAAATAGTGTTTTGAAATGAATTGTTTTACAATAAAAATCACATTTTTATTGTATGCATAAATCGTTGAAATGTGAAGTGTTAAAAATAGCCACTTGTTCAAAATAAACATATATGAGTTGAAATATTCATTAATTAGCTAATGAAATGATTTGCACCTATTTATGTAACATTAGAATGAATGGTGTTTTTAAACCAAACAGAAATCAAATATGAAGTTGAATAGAAAATGATAAATGATAAGGACTGTATATACATGTACATGCATATTTATTGAACAGGTTATAGCAAAGGGGCTAGAGAAGAGGAATAAAATTTTGTGTCCGACAAATAGGTACACATTTACTGTTTTGTTTGGGTGATGATTTTATGAGCCTGTTGGCTAGCCGCTTGGCTTTTTCTTTTTCTTTTTGAGATTAGAAGGACCGGGAACGCTATTTGCGATTTCCCGATGCTCCCGGTGCAGGAGAGGTTATGGCGAAATTTTCCAAAATTTTAAGGTGTTAGAAAAATATTTGAAGTGAAAACGATATGGAAATCATAGAATGAACTATATTTATATAAATATATAAATATAAATAAAATTAAACCGAAACGAAGCCGTGCAGTTCGTATTTTGAAACCATGATTTCAAACAACTAGTACGGGAAATCCGACCATTGGATTTTCCCGAAACCTCAACCGTCGGGTTCGCCTTGGAATAATCTTTCCAACGGCACTAACCTTGTAAAAATACAACGGTTGGATTGTCTGGAATGTTTAATTCAAATCTGAAGAAAAACAGCGCCAGAAGCGATTATATTTATATATATATAAATATAATTATATATTTAATCGAATAACAACGCTGCAGTTCGTAATTTGAAATCGAAAATTCAAACGATTGTACCGGGAGATCCGACCGTCGGATTTTCCCGAAACTGGAACCGTTGGATTCGTTTTGAAAAGACCTTTCTAATAATGTAAATTTTGTGAAGATCCAACGGTTAGATTTTCAGATATGTGTAAATCAAATCTGAAGAAAAACAGCGCCACAGCCACGTTATGGCCCGAAACGTCGTTTTGAATATATTAGCTATTTTAAAATAAATAAAAATAGCGATAAATAGTTATAAAATATCATAGGCGATATGGAATGGAAATAAACTGAAATTTGCTTGATTTGTGTGGCTTTTGATGGTTGAATGTGTTTGGTGTGAAAATTACATTAAAGAACAAATTTGGTGTTGTCGAATAATTTAACCATTGAAATAAATTGATTTGAAATTCTAAATATACGTGAATTATTTGAAAAGGCCGAGATAATTCTCATTTCGAATAATTGACCGACGATTAAAAGTCGAAGATGAAGACGATGGTCGAAGACCGGAGATCTTCACCTCGTTTGGATGGTAACCGAGGTCCTGATTGGGAGGCATCCCGAAATATGGATAATAAGTGGTGACCGTCCAGACGTACGTGGTGATCGAAGGGTTTGCGAGGTATTTAGTGCCTCCGGTTTCGTTCAGACCCAGAACGGACTTGTAAATGGACTGTGTGTCTGACATTGGAGTTTATTCTGTGTTGATTGATTTCTGTTAAATATACATCTGTTTGGCGGCGAAGAATTTATTCTTTCGCTTAACGCCCTTCTCTGAGACGCACGAGCTCAGAGGTTGTATATCGATGGACATCAGTCGCATGACATGAATCGCCTGTGTGGCATGCTAAGATGCAGTGATCAGGGCTTCTGTTGAAAAGCAAAGTCTTGTGGTGATGATCAAAGCACTGCCTGTGTGGTGTAGCTTTGTGTATAACGTGAATTCGCGAGCCTCACACCCCGGTATGAACCAAAAACGGGAGGAAAGACCTCAGGGAGGACATGCGTTTCTTCCTAGCTAGGGTGGTGTCAGTGACCTACCAGCCCTGACATTTATATACTTTTCACCTATGTGGTTGTTGCTGTTGCGAGGCGCCTCAGTTTGATCGGACGATCCGGGTCCGATGGAGTCATTCGTTGGCTCGTTTACGCCCCAAAGGGCGGGGAAACGCATTGTTCAGGAATTTTAATCCACATCGGTGGACCGGCCCTGTCGCTCCTAGGGTCACTCGAGCTCTGATCCTGAGACTCGGGCTAGGTAGTCTCAAATTCGGTAAGGACTATCTTTTGCCTTGGGTCATGACGGAAATCCAATTTCCAAATACGACACCGTGCGGTTTTGATTGTATACCTATATATGGCGACATAGTGGTATGGGGCATTAATGCCGTCTATGATTGATAGTTATGATTTGAAATTGTTTTCAAAACATATAAACACTAGCAATAATATCAAATGCCTTTGTTTTATTCGTATCAAGCATATTTTGGTCGTTATAAGGTAAAAACTCTATCCTCCGGTTTGCGTTGCATTGTGTGATGGGAACTGAGTCTTATAACGGCTTCATTTTTGTAAAAAGCATAGCGATGTTTAAAAGAAAGATTTGTTTTAAAGCACTGGCAATTCAATGGAGTAAACCCGTTCCACGAAAGTGGCGTGGTCCTGTGATTGGCCAATTATATATGTGTTGAGTAGATTTCTCATACCAGTCCCATGACTGACTCGTAGTTTGTTTCACTTTCAAACTCGGGTGCCCCTTTTTCTACACGGGCAGCCTTGTATTCAGGTTTAGCTGGTTCTCTTTCTGGATAGCTGGAGCTGAAGCTGGATTCTATCATTTATTTCTTTTTATGCTGTTCAGCTCCTATTGTACATATTTTGTTTATTTCCGCTGTAGACATTTATGTATAGCTGAACTGTATTGGTACTAAGTAAGATCCTGTATACTGTGTAACTCTGATGATTACTTTTATCCAGTATATTTTGTTGTTCATTATCTGGTGTATTTAATTCTGTTCTGCTATTATCTGTTTCTGTGTTATATTCCAAAGATAACCCTTGTTTCCGTGAGAACGAGAAATCGGGTCGTCACACAACTTTTAATAGGATATTTATTTGCATCTAAATTTGCAAATAAAAAATGTAATCTTTTTCTACGATGTTTATTTGCATCTAAATTTGCAAATAAAAAATGTAACTTGCATACTACAATCAAACAACAACATAGGTGATGTTTTTATCAATCAACACACAAAGTGATATATTTTATATTGAATTGAAAGTTCTAATTCAATTCAATAACAAAGTAACGTTTTCATTGAATCGACAATTGTAACACCCTGCATTTTTAATATAATTAAAAATGGGATATATGTATATATGAATTGATATATTTAATGGAAAGATTAAATAATATTAATGTAATTGCATGTAAGAAGTTTATGCAGTGAAATAAAGAAAAAGATTAATAAAGAAACTACATGCAATACTTGAAGTAAGAAGAAATACAGTGAAATGCGAAGAAATACTTGCGAACATTTAAAAATAAATAAACAGGAGAATTTGAAGAGACTCTAGAATTTGGTCATGAAATTAGCGTCATTACGTTCGTGGCGATTTTCTGGTCAATTTAGACCTATAGTTTGTAGAAAACTGATTTGAAACGAAGAAGTTATCCTTAATTTAAGAAATGCAATAAAACATGAAAAAGAGCAATGGGAAAAGAATAATAGGTAGCTTGGTCCTAAGTCTTGTTAACAAAAGACTTAGTAGCTCATTTGGTTAATACATGGGACTTGTACATAAGAGGTTGTGAGTTCAATCCCCACCAGTGCCATATATTTTTTCTTTTAGAGGGGCGGCTAAATAATGGCTTAGCAAATTGGTTCAGTGCAAAAGGGGATAAGTTAATTGGAGGTTTAATTGAAAGAATGGAAATAAACCATTAATTGATTAAGGAAGATAATTTCCAAATAAAATAGACAATTGTTCGCATATAAAAATTAGTATACGCATAAGAGATGGATGCGTATGAACATGATTCAAATTTGAAGTTGCGCATGAATATAGAGACAAACAAAAAGGAGACATATATGTATACATGTTATTTGAAATTAACACAATAAGAGAAAGAGGATATGTGAAATTATTGCATTAAATAAATGGAAGATGCATGAACCTAAATAAAAATAAATTGATGTGATGCAAATAAAAGAAAGAGAATATGAAATGCAAAACATGTCAAATGTGCAATTAAAGCATGCATAGAAAAACGTTGTAAACATTAAAATGTAGTAATTAAATGTGAAGATGATCAACTTTTGAAATTTAAACATTTAAAAAGTAAACTAATAAGGCCATAAGCAAGCCACAATTGGAGGAAGGTTAATGTTATTAAATAACATTCAAATCAGAGACGCATGCACATGCGATTAGATGTAAATAAATAAAAGAAAATGGTTTAAGGGCATGCGGTTTCTTTTCAAAAAGTGTAGACAAAAGAGAAAGAAATCAATTAATTAATTAGGAGAAGAATATAGCGAATAAAGGTTCACGTATAAGTGCAAATAAATAAAAAAATAATTGAATGCATGAAGGAAAGAGGTTGCTGTACGTTAAAAATAGTATGTAATGCATTAATTAGAAAGAAATAAAGCGGTTTCTTTTTTTTATTTTATTTAAAGGAGCACTATTGTGAAAAGAGTTGTTCTGGATGGTTCTTTTCTAGGGTAAGGTGGACGGTTTAGATGAGTTTTTATTTAATCCTAAGGTCCTAGTTGCTCTAACTCACCTATAAAAGAACACTTAATCTTACCCTAAAATCATTTTATCTCTTATAAGACTCCTCCATGCCACCAAACTTCAACCCAACATAGCCGTCGCCTCTAAACTCTAAATTAAATTGCAAGTTCTTCATCAATTTTGGAGTTTAATCAAATCAAGTAGCAAGTTTCTTCAACAACAATTCACGTTCTGCGTCAATAATCAAATAAGAAGCCTAAACCAATGTTCTACCTCAACAACCAATTGTTTATTTCTCCAATCCAGTCAAGGTGAGTGGTTTAAAATACAGTTGTTGTATACTTGTACTTCTATCATTTGTCATTCCATATAATGAATATGATGATAATTTAATAAGATAAGTTATTTCATTTATGCTTACGATTGATTTCTCTCCTTTTTATTCTTTCCCCTTTTTATTTTTATAGCTAGGCTATCTCGAGCCTACATCTATCATGAACTTATGCATTGTAAACGAGAATGAGACGACCCCGAACCCCGTACTGACGGTGGCAAGGGTAATCTTTGGAATATAACACATAAACAGATAACAGCAGAACAGAATTAAATAAATACACCAGATAATGAACAAAAAATACACTGGATAAACAAAATCATCAGAGTTACACAATATACAGGATCTTACTTAGTACAAATACAGTTCAGCTATACATAAATGTCTACAGCAAGGAACAAACATAATGTACAATAGGAGCTGAACAGCATAAAAAGGGATAAATGATAGAATCCATCTTCAGCTCCAGCTATCCAGAGAAAGTCAGCTAAAACCTGAATACAAGGCTGCCCGTGTAGAAAAAGGGGCACTCGAGTTTGAAAGTGAAACAAACTACGAGTCAGTTATGGGACTGGTATGAGAAATCTACTCAACACATTTAAAATATGACTAATCACAGGACCACGCCACTTTCGTGGAACGGGTTTACTCCATTGGATTGCCAGTGCTTTAAAACAAATAATTCTTTTAAACATCGCAATGCTTTTTAGAAAAATGAAGCCATTATAAGACTCAGTTCCCATCACACAATGCAACGCAAACCGAAGGATAGAGTTTTACCTTATAATGGCCAAAATATGCTTGATACGAATAAAACAAAAGCATTTGATATTATTACTAGTGTTTATAGGTTTCAAAAACAATTTCAATCATAACTATCAATCATAGACGGTATGGGTACCATATATCATGTCGCCATATATATATATACAATCAAAACCACACAGTCACGTATTTGGAAATTGGATTTCCATCATGAACCAAGGCAAAAGATAGTCCTTACCGAATTCGAGACAATCTAGCCCATGTCTCAGGCAAGTACTCAGTCAAGCCTTTGGATCGTCAGGGCCGGTCCACCGATGTGGATTAAAATTCCTGAACACTGCATTTCCCCGCCCTATGGGGCGTAAATGAGCCAACGAATGACTCCATCGGTCCCGGATCGACCGATATAACCGAGGCGCCTCGCTATCCATCATCCACATAAGTAAATTGCCAGGAAGTGTAAAAACACTGACACAACTCCTAGCTAGAAAGATATGCATGCCCTCCCTAAGGTCCTTCTCCCGTTTCTGGTTCATACCGGGGTGTGAGGCTCGCGAATTCTCGTTATACACAAAGCTACGCCACACAGGCGGTGCTTTGATCATCAATCACAAGATTTTGCTTTTCAACAGAAGCCCTGATCACTGCATCTTAGCATGTCACACAGGCAATGTAACACCCCATGAATTCTATAACACTAAGCTTCACAAATTAAAGTACAATTAATTCTAAATGAAGGAATTAAGGGAAACGGGTTACGCCATTGCATTCTTCTCGGAATTCTGCTTGAGATAGAGTCCGAGTTTGCGAGAATCGGACTCCGTATGAAGAAGTTATGGCCTTCGGAAGTTTCAGAATCAATTTTAAATTCAAACAGCTCAGTTTAATTTCAAAATTTCGAATTTCCGGTTCAAACTGAGCTGGGTGGGAAAATTCCAGCCCAGAGACCAGGTCGACCATAGGGTCGACCATGGTGTCGACCTGGTCCCCCCCCAGGTCGACCATAGTGTCGACCTGGGTGTCGACCTGCCTGGTCGACCTAGCTGGCCAGGTCTGGCTCTGGCTCGAATTTCTGAGGCCCTGTGTGTCACTAGGGCTGACGTGTCACCTCTTGATTGGCTCTCTGAATTTTGAATGGCCTAGATTCCTCCTATCTTGTAACGACCCGAAAAATCTGAACCAATTAAATTTTTTTAAATTGGCTATTTTAGTGGATTTTAAATATTTAAAATAAATATTTTAAATAATAACGATGAAAACTGAGTTTGATTCGACAATTGGAAACGAATATAATTAATTCTAGTTATAAACAAGGCCTGAAATGGCGAAGTAGTTTCAAATTTTCATTTCAAACTTTGACTGACTGTACCGGGTGCAAAACAAAACGAATTTGAGTGAAACCACAAATATTTAAATTTGTTAGTGAATACCTTTCTAACGAATCTGAAAAATCGAAGTTTCATAGCTGAAAGCAAAAGTTATGGCCAAAAGAATTTTCAGAAAGGTCGCTATGGAATTTATATAGCCCGTGAAATTGGCCATTTTGCAAACGATCTCGGAATTCGACGAAACCACTTTTGTTGGATCCGGGAGGTGAAGTTATTGCTAGGTTTCAAATTTCATAATTTTTGAAGCTAGTGTGAGCGTGGAAAAGGAAAACGTGTTTTGGTCAATTATAGTTAAATTGGATCGACCATAAAAGGGCCATTTTACAAACGGTCTCAGAATTCGACGAAACTAGTTTTGTTGGGACCATATCGTCAAAACATAGCTAGATTTATTTTTCTGGAATTTTTCGAATCAGTTTGTGGCCCTGGCAAATTGAAATGTACGTTCAAATCGAATATTAAATGTTATATATTTTAAATTGAATGAAAACTGACTGAAACAGTCGAATGGGCCTACGAAACATATCCCATTTTGTTCGGAATGGGGGTAAAACGCTAGGGACGACAGTCATTGGGTTTGGATTGGAGGTCGTGTCAGAAAACCCCTTTTAAAACCTCCCGGCCAATCTGATTTTTTATAAAAAAAGGATAAATCTCTTTCTCTTTCCCCGATTAAACACGAACGATGGCGGAAATCCCTTCCTCCCTTCTCTCCTCGATTTCTTCTAATCCGCTCAATAAAAACCCATGCCCCTTTGGAGAATTTTGTAGTACTCCTCACCACCTTTAAATCCATATATAGTTTGGATTTTTTTCATTGTGTATTTTGGGAGGAAGGACGCCAGGAAGTTCTCGACTTCTCACCACCGCCATCGACGCCTAGGGCCATCGTAGTGGACCCCCCCTTCAGGCACACGTGCGCCGCACGCCCCCTACGATGCTGCAAACTCCGATCGTCCAACCACTACACGGATTTGCGTGAAAATCCAAACCTAGTTTTGAAGGATTTTGTAAGGTATACGGCTTTGTTTATTTTTCAACTATTTTAACACCTTTAAACCGTTGAAAACTTTGAAAAATCATATCTTTTTCATGTGTGATCGAAATCCAGTGAAACAAGAGACAGTGGACTCATGTGGACGTCTTCTACCTTCTAGAAGAGACCGCATATTTTTCTGAGCCTTCTGCTATTTTTGGTGGAGTGGAACCCAATGTGAGATTTCTAAATTATAATTGATATGGAAAACGACGATGTATAAATTATATAGTCGATGTATGAGTTATATAAGCATTGTACACCTCTTGTATAAGCGTTGTATAAGTTGTACATTTGATGTATAAGTTATATATGCATTGTAAAAATTATATATGTGTTGAAATAGAAGTGAAATGCTATATATATATATATAATGGACGATATTTATTGGTTGTGATTGGTGTGAAAATTGGTTGATTACGAATGGTTGATTGAAATTATTTGTGGTTGAAATTGATTGATTGTGGTTGAAAAATACCCGTTTGTGGTTGAGAAATATTTGGTTGAAACCACATAGGATTAGTTTGTGGAAATGAAAAAAATATTCATGCCGCCTACGTGCGAACTAGATGCATGATTCCCCATTGTCAAAAGCTGCGAGGCTTTAAGGTAGAGCGAGGAGCCGTACTAGGGACGGTCCCGGTTTTAACTACCCTGCCGTTATGCTGCCGAAATTTTGAATAATATTCATGTGTTAGAATTATTTTCCTGTGTTGAAACTATAATTGTCTGTTGAATAGAAATTTAGTCGTTGAATTGAAATTCATGTGTTGAATGGTATTTTTGTTTTGAATAAATTGTTTTAACAATAAAAATCACATTTTTACTCTATATACAAACTATAGAAAACCTTCACGTGTTGAATCGAAATTCATTCGTTGAATAGAAATTCATGTGTTAAATGGTATTTGTGTTTTAAATATAAAAATCACCTTTTTATCTATATATATAAACTATAGAACACCTTCATGTGTTGAATCGAAATTCATTCGTTGAATTGAAATTCATGTGTTGAATGGTATTCATATTTTGAAGAAATTGTTTTATGATAAAAAAAATTCTATTTTTATCATCAGTATGAACTATATAAAATAATCTTGTTTTGAAATAAATTGTTTTATAATAAAAATCATATTTTTATTACCTATATGAACTATATAAAATAATCGTGTTTGTTTTACAATAAAAATCACATTTTTACTGTACACATGAGTTGTTAAAAATAGTGAAGTGTCGAAGTGAATGTTTGTTGGATAAAAATATATTTTTTATCAAATATAGGAAAAGAATATAGCTTTGGAATTGAAGAATCGATATATATATATATATATATATATATATATAAATAGAATTAAAATATATCGAATAACGAAGCTGCAGTTCGTATTTTGAAACCATGATTTCAAACGGTTAGTGCGGGAGATCCGACCATCGGATTTTCCCAAAACCACAACCGTTGGGTTCGCTTTGGAAATATCTTTCCAACGGCACCAACTTTGTAAAGATCCAACGGTTGGATTGTATGGAGTTTTTAATTCAAATCTGAAGAAAAACAGCGTCAGAATCGATAATATATATATATATATAATTATATTAAATCGAATAACGACGCTGCAGTTCGTATTTTGAAATCGAAACTTCAAACGATAGTACTGGGAGATCCGACCGTCGGATTTTCCCAAAACTGGAACCGTTGGATTCGTTTTGAAAAGATCTTTCTAATGATGTAAATTTTGTGAAGATCCAACGGTTAGATTTTCAGATATGTGTAAATCAAATATGAAGAAAAACAGCGCCACGACCGCGTTATGGCCCGAAGCGTCGTTTTGAATAAATTGGCTATTTTAAAATAAATAAAAATAGCGATAAATCGTTATAAAATATTATAAACGATATGGATGTGAAATTTAAAAACTAACTGAAGGTTGGCTAAGTCGAATGGTTTCCTGGGTGTTAATCTAATGTTGGTTTTGGCCTTCGGGGTTAATATTTGGGAAATCGTTTTCTTACTGATTTACGGTTAGCGACTAATGAATTGAAATGATGCGTATGTGTGTTTATGTGGCACTTGTTTATTATGTACGCGAGTTGCTAAGAAAGACCGGGTTTATCCCATTCTGAATAACTGAATCGACGATAAGTAATCGAAGATGAAGACGGTGGTCGAAGACCGATCTTCACCTCGTTTGGATGGTAACCGATGTCCTGATTGGGAGGCATCCCGAAATATGGATAATGAGTGGTGATCATCCGGACGTACATGGAGATCGATGGATATGCGAGGTATATAGTGCCTCTGGTTTCGTTCCGACCCAGAACGGACTTGTAAATGGATTGTGTGTCTGACATTGGAATTTATTCTATGTGATTGATAGCCATCAGTTGCATGGTGTGAATTGCCTGTGTGACATGCTAAGACGCAGTAATCAGGGCTTCTGTTGAAAAGCAAAGTCTTGTGATTGATGATCAAAGCACCGCCTGTGTGGCGTAGCTTTGTGTATAACGTGAATTCGCGAGCCTCACACCCCGGTATGAACCAGAAACGGGAGAAGGACCTCAGGGAGGGCATGCATTTCTTTCTAGCTAGGAGTTTTGTCGGTGTTTTTACACGGCCTGACATTTTACTTAAGTGGATGATGGATAGCGAGGCGCCTTGGTTATATCGGTCGATCCGGGACCGATGGAGTCATTCGTTGGCTCATTTACGCCCCATATGGCGGGGAAACGTAGTGTTCAGGTATGATAATCCACATCAGTGGACCAGCTCTGACGATCCAAGGGGCATTTGCGACTGTTCCTGAGACATGGGATAGATTGGCTCGAAGTCGGTAAGGATTATCTTTTGCCTTGATTCATGACAGAAATCCAATTTCCAAATACGTGACTGTGCGGTTTTGATTGTATACCTATATTAGGTGACATAATGGCATGGGACGCTCATGTCGTCTATGATTGATAGTTATGATTTGAAATTGTTTTTGAAACATATAAAGACTAGTAGTAATATCAAATGCTTTTTTTTATTCGTATCAAGCATATTTTGGCCATTATAAGGTAAAACTCTATCCTCCGGTTTGCGTTGCATTGTGTGATGGGAACTGAGTCTTATATTGGCTTCATTTTTATAAAAAGCATTGCGATGTTTATAAGATCTATTTTTTTTGAAGCACTGGCAATCCGATGGAGTAAACCCGTTCCACGAAAGTGGCGTGGTCCTGTGATTAGCTATATTTTAAATGTGTTGAGTAGATTTCTCATACCAGTCCCATGACTGACTCATAGTTTGTTTCACCTTCAAACTCGGGTGCCCCTTTTTCTACACGGGAAGCCTTGTATTCAGGTTTAGCTGGCTCTTTCTGGATAGCTGGAGCTGAAGATGGATTCTACCATTTATCTCTTTTTTTGCTGTTCAGCTCCTATTGTACATTATGTTTGTTTTCCGCTGTAGACATTTATTTATAGCTGAACTGTATTTGTACTAAGTAAGATCCTGTATACTATGTAACTCTGATGATTACGTTTATCCAGTATATTCTATTGTGCATTATCTGGTGTATTTATTTAATTCTGTTCTGTTATTATCTGTTTATGTGTTATATTCCAAAGATTACCCTTGTCACCGTCAGTACGGGGTTCGGGGTCGTCTCATATCTTCATCTGACTGCTCAAAACAACTTAAAAATCTATAAATACACCCTAAATCTCAACTGAAAATTCACACAAAAATATGAGAAAGGAGTCGTCATGCTGCTAGGGAGGAATTGAACATAGCCATCAAGAGAAAAGCCTAGAGACGATTCAAACTAAGAAGAAGATTTAAAGTTTAAATCAAAAGTTTTCAACGCAACGTTAGTCTACCCAAAGGAGTGCATTCCAATTTCAGAATTCAGAATCCAGAATTCAAGATTCTGCATTCGTTGTAAGTATAGTGACCTTTCAGAATATGAATAAGAATTGCTATGTGACTCGATATGAATGAAAATAGAATTGTGTTATTATATTGTATAAAATTCTATGTATTGTGATGATTCTGTCATAGCTTGTGTATTGACGTTTGTGGCATAAATTGGTTGATGCAAGCTTATTGAACAATTGTATATGAAAACAATGGCACATGCAAGTTGTGGAAAAAAATTAGAAATTGATCCTTTATGTATATGTCGATGGCATGGACTATGTATATTCCCTTAGTCTAAATTAGAATTTATGTAAACATGATTTAGACTTGAAACCTTTTATGTCTACATGACCCAAAGCCTATGTTATCACTTTCATGTTTATTTGCAAGTATAATTGGACCTATGTTAAGCATCGTTTGGGTTTTATAAATCATGCGAGTTCATGTTTATTTGCAAGTGAAATTGAATCTATGTTAAGTATCGTTTGTGTTTCATAAACTATGCAAGTTCATGTTGAAATAGGCTATGTGAATTAAATGTTATAATTGGACCTTTTGGTGAATATACATCATGCTAGTTTTGTGTTTGACATTATGCCAAGTTAAACATGTTTAAACACAAGTTTGTATTAGCCTAAACTATGCCATCTCATATGCCACCTACTTAGTTATACTTTGATTTGAATGCAAGTTCACATGACCCATCATTTATGTTAGTATCGCTAAATTGCAAGTTCATGCGCCACACACCCTTATATGTTGTCAAATATTACATGTTCTTAATTTCCCCTTTTCTTACGCTTATAAAGTTAGGCTGAATTGTGTCGAGCCCAACATTTGTTATAACGTTGCGAACGTATAAACGGGGATAATAACGTTGGGTGTAAAACATGAAAATATATGTTGGCATGTTTGGCACATGCCAATAACAATGACATTTAAAGCGATATGAATTGTTATACCCAAAAATAATAGATATGACATTTACATATATACATTTGAGAAATAGTAAAATATGTAAATTTAGAAAACACGACGTGCTTAACCTGAGGTTGGATTGAGTTGTGATGTAAACCTTCCAGGAACCGCCCGGCTGTCCAGTAGTCACAACAATACCTATCCAATGTGGGTGGTTAAGCATTAAGCCCAATAAAGACCCGAGGTTAGACTGAGCTACGGTGTAAACCTGCCCGGAACCGACCGGCATATCCAGTAACCATAGCAATACCTGTCTAATGTGAGTGGTCTGGTGCTCCTAAGAGGCTAAGGATAGGTGGTAGGGTTAAGTCAACTATAACACTTAACCAAATTCAACATGTTAACAAGAATTGATGGGTGGGGGTTAGGTAAATACAGACACTTAACCACTTAACATGTTTGACTAGAAAATCCTGGTAACGAGGGACCCGTTTCAGCAGTAACCCAATTTAGGTATCAATGGTACCCTGAAACTAGGTAGGGTGGGGCACGATTACTGAGCTGATTGTAAGCGGTCAAACGACGACGGTGGGTGCATAGTGCAGGTCTAATGGAGTGCGGGCGTGCACACACTTCGGAGTAGACAACCAGGGCACTGGGGACACCAGTAGTATAACCTATGCCTTCTAGAATTTGTGTCGGGGCCGCCACCATGGGTCCTGATACACCCCATGGTGGGACCAGCATAGGTATCTACAATTCTTGGGGGCCGTATGACACATGTTAACGCGAGTAGGAGCCGATCTTTAAGTAAAGTTGGGGATCACTTCACCCTTACCATGGGGTACCAGTTAGAGTAAACTCAAGTAGATGCAGAGATATAATATGGGTGCGATAGTACATTCGACACTCCCTTAGCTTGTGACATCATCCTATTTTCAGTATATATCTATCATGCCCTTTTCTTATTCACATACTGAAGAGTTACTAGATTTACGTAGGCTTTATGTCTGACCCTATTTTCTTTTCGTCTTCTTTTCTTTCTTTCCCCCCTAGGTCCACAGGGAGTAAACAGCTCAGCTCAGTCAGGTTCTGTTCAAGCTCCAAGAACGTAGATGTATGATTTGGGTCTCTTTTGCTCGGACTATGGCTTTGGATATCACTATGGGGATTTTTGTCACTTTATTTATGTTTTATGCTTCTTTAATAATCAAGACAGTTATGATGTAGTAATGATGGAAGTATTTTGAGACAATTATGGAATGTTTTGTTTTGGAACACGTATTGATGAATAAAAGTCTGTTGGTTTCCGCTGTTTAAAATATGTGTATTTATATCTGTCTTGAGTTTATCTGTGGCTTTTACTTATAAACCTCCACCAAAATTAAGGCATTCCCTTTGTGAGTGACCTTAACAGAGGTGGGGTGTTTCAGGCAATCCACACCATGCAACTGATGGCTAACAATCACATAGAATGAATTCCAATGTCAGACACACAATCCATTTACAAGTCCGTTCTGGGTCTGAACGAAACCGGAGGCACTATATACCTCGCAAACCCATCGATCACCACGTACGTCTGAACGATCACCACTCATTATCCATATTTCGGGATGCCTCCCAATCAGGACATCAGTTACCATCCAAACGAGGTGAAGATTTCCGGTCTTCAACCACCGTCTTCATCTTCGACTACTTATCGTCGATTTAGTTATTCAGAATGGGATAAAACCGGTCTTTCTGAAAAACTCGCGTATATAATAAGCAAGTGCTACAAAAACACACATACGCATCTTTTCAATTCATTAGTCACTAACCGTAAATCAGTAAGAGAACAATTTCCCAAATATTAACCCTGAAGGTCGAAACCAACATCAGATCAACACCCAGGAAACCATTCGACTTAGCCAACCTTCAGTTAGTTACTAAATTTCACATCCATATCGTTTATAATATTTTATAACGATTTATCGCTATTTTTATTTATTTTAAAATAGCCAATTTATTCAAACGACGCTTCGGCCATAACGCGGCCGTGGCGCTGTTTTTCTTCAGATTTTATTTACACGTATTTGAAAATCTAACCGTTGGATCTTCACAAAATTTATATCATTAGAAAGATCTTTTCAAAACGAATCCAACGGTTCCAGTTTCGGGAAAATCCGACAGTCGGATCTCCCGGTATAATCGTTTGAAGTTTCGATTTCAAAATACGAACTGCAGCGTCGTTATTCGATTTAATATAATTATATTTTTATATATATATATATATATAAATATAATCGATTCTGGCGCTGTTTTTCTTCAGATTTGAATTAAACATTCCAGACAATCCAATCGTTGGATTTTTACAAAGTTGGTGCCGTTGGAAAGATATTTCCAAAGCGAACCCAGCGGTTGCGGTTTCGGGAAAATCCGATGGTCGAATCTCCCGCACTAATCGTTTGAAATCATGGTTTCAAAATACGAACTGCAGCTTCGTTATTCGATATATTTCAATTCTATTTATATATATATATATCGATTCTTCGATTTCAAAACTATATGATTTTCATACATTTGATAAAAATGATATTTTTATCTAACTGTCTTCTATTTCAACACTTCACTATTTTTAACAATTCATGTATATAATAAAAATGTGATTTTTAATGTAAAACAATTTATTTCAAAACACGACTATTTTATATAGTTCATATAGATGATAAAAATATGATTTTTATTATAAAACAATTTCTTTCAAAACACGACTATTTTATATAGTTCATATAGATGATAAAAATATGATTTTTATTATAAAACAATTTATTTCAAAATATGAATACCATTCAACACATGAATTTCAATTCAACGAATGAATTTCGATTCAACACATGAAGGTTTTCTATAGTTTATATATATATATATATATATATATATATATATATATATAATTTCGATTCAACACATGAAGGTTTTCTATAGTTTGTATATATAAGATAAAAATGTGATTTTTATTGTTAAAACAATTTATTCAAAACACGAATACCATTCAACATATGAATTTCTATTCAACGAATGAATTTTGATTCAACACATGAAGGTTTTCTATAGTTTATATATATAGATAAAAAGGTGATTTTTATATTTAAAACACGAATACCATTCAATACATGAATTTCTATTCAACGAATGAATTTCGATTCAACACATGAAGGTTTTCTATAGTTTATATATATAGATAAAAAGGTGATTTTTATATTTAAAACACGAATACCATTCAACACATGAATTTCTATTCAATGAATGAATTTCAATTCAACACATGAATATAGTTTCAACATAGGAAAATAATTCTAACACATGAATATTATTCGAAATTTCGGCAGCATAACGGCAGGGTAGTTAAAACCGGGACCGTCTCTAGTACGGCTCCTCGCTCTACCTTAAAGCCTCGCAGCTTTTGACAATGGGGAATCATGCATCTAGTTCGCACGCAGGCGGCATGTATATTTTTTTCATTTCCACAAACTAATCCTATGTGTTTTCAACCAAATATTTCTCAACCACAAACGGGTATTTTTCAACCACAATCAATCAATTTCAACCACAACCAATTCTAATCAACCATTCACTATCAATCAATTTTCGCACCAATCACAACCAATAAATATCGTCCATGGTTTGTGGACGAGGGGCATATATATATAAGCATTTCACTTTTATTTAACACATATATAATTTTTACAACGCATATATAACTTATATATCGAACGTACAACTTATACAACGCTTATACAAGAGGTGTACAATGCTTATATAACTCATACACCGACTATATAATTTATACATCGTCGTTTTCCATATCGTTTATAAATTAGAAATCTCACATTGGGTTCCACTCCACCAAAAATAGCAAAAGGCTCAGAAAAATATGCGGTCTCTTCTAGAATGTAGAAGACGTCCACACGAGTCCATTGTCTCTTATTTCACTGAATTTCGTCCAGAAACAAAAAAGATATGATTTTTACAGTGAAATCATGAATGGTAGAGCTTTAAAGTGCTATAATATATAAAATAATTTTAACTGCCGTTACCTATCTCGTTGATTCAAAACTAGGGTTCGCCCTAGCGCTCGATCCGAAGCACTTGGGGTCGATCCACCTACGCCACGACGTCCAGCTCCGAGAGGCGCGCCTGGGGTGCTGACGATGTCGAATTCTCGCGCGCCAGGGAGGAGGATTTCGAGGGTGAACGGCGCGACTTTGTGACCTCCGTTCAAACAAAATACAGGGCGAGGGGAGGTGAATCAAGTATGGATTTGGAGAGGAGGAGGAGCTCTTCAAAAACTTCAACTGGAGCTATGGCTAATTTTGCTTGTGGCAGTCGGAAAATGGTCAGGAAGGGGGGAATCGATTTCCGCCTTCGATCAAACGTCGAGGAGAGAGAATACGGGTAGAGAGAGAGAGAGAGTGGCCCAATCAGATTCTTTTATTTAATTTATATATTTTTAAATTTCTAAAATACCCTTTGTCATACACGAACACCAATTCAAACCCAACGACTGTCGTCCCTAGCGTTTTACCCCTATTTCGAACACAATGGGATATGTTTCGTTTGCCCATTCGACTGTTTCAGTCAGTTTTCCTTCAAATTAAAGTATAAAGCATTCAATATAAAATTTGAATGTACATTTCAATTTGCCAGGACCACAAACTGATTCGAAAAATTCTAGAAAAATAAATCTAGCTATGTTTTGACGATGCGGTCCCAACAAAACTAGTTTCATCGAATTCTGAGACCGTTTGAAAAATGGCCCTTTTCTGGTCGATCCAATTTAACTATAATTGACCAAAACACATTTTCCTTTGCCACGCTCACATACTAGCTTCAAAAATTATGAAATTTGAAACCTAGTAATAACTTCACATCCCGGATCCAACAAAAGTGGTTTCGTCGAATTCCGAGGTCATTTGCAAAATGGCCATTTTCTCGGGCTATATAATTTCTATAGCGACCTTTCTGAAAATTCGTTTGGCCATAACTTTTGCTTCCCGCTATGAAACTTCAATTTTTCAGATTCTTTAGAAAGGTATTCACTAACAGATTTAAATATTTTTGGTTTCACTCAAATTCGTTTTGTTTTTCACCCGGTACAGTCAGTCAAAGTTTGAATTCGAATTTTGAAACTACCGTGCCATTTCAGGCCTTGTTTATAATTTAAATTAATTATATTCGTTTTCAATTGTCGATTCAAACTTACTTTTCGTCGCTATTATTTAAAATATTTATTTTAAATATTTAAAATCCACTAAAATAGCCAATTTAAAAATTTTAAATTGGTTCAGATTTTCCGGGTCGTTTCAATCTCTCCCACTTAAAACTTTTCGTCCCCGAAAAGGAACAAAGTCGAAAGTGGTTTGATTAATCAACTCTACGTTCCATCCGGCTTCCATTCTCCAACTTTTCAGTTTCTGAGAATTTTCAAATTCTTCAAAAATTTGGCTAACACCCGGAATTTTCGAAAAATTTCGCCATAACCTCCTTTGTACGGGGAGGGGTTTGGAAATTTATTGGGCCGTATTAGGTTCCCAATAAATCCTATAAAGCATACACATATTTATAGTGATATATTCTGGTGTTTACAGGGGAGCGTGTATAGATAATAACTCAAGAGAATAAATTCTCGTCACCCTGTCAAAGCCTGAGGGAGTGTGTATTTTAATTGCTCTAGAGAATAAATTCTCATTACCTCGTCCCGTGTGGGAAATAAATAATCCATGTGCCATATCTAATGACTAGAGAGACGTGATTATTTTCAACTCCAGACCCGTGTGGGGTCTTTATTAATCTAGAAATTTATCGTTACAATTTATATGGTCTATATCAGTCATCAGTTCAACCTGTAAAATATAGTCATCGCCATACAAGCCTCTCGCTCGTATGGTAAATCTTCCACCTCGTCACACAAGCTCCAAATGCTTATGTGGTATATGATGAAGCATGCCTATCTTCCAGAAGTATGCCATGTAGTTCAAAATTAATTGTTACTATCCTATGACGACGTTTATGATTACACACAGAACAACCAGCACTCTGCATCCAATAGCATTCACAGGAGTTGATATAATAATAAAATTGCGCATCCAACTCATTAAGGTTTACCTATTTGTCGGGCACGCAAATAAAATCTTTACTCAACAGCTAATCCATTTACCTGTTCAAACATATATATGCACATGTATACATTTCTATCTATTTTTAAATCAGTTCAATGTGTGATTTAATCGAATAAATTCTACCGTTCATTCTATTATTGATTAAATTAACTATCGTTTCAATAATTTAATTAATCCAGTTTACTATCACACAATGCAAACAACAAGAAATTTGTTTTTAACTTTTCAAAAATATACTAATCAATTTCTATATTCTTTTAAAATCATTCAGACTATAGAATTAATAGTGCACATCCATTGAAAGAAAATAACAACACAGTAGAGAACTAATTGGTAATGCAAAGTATGGTAAATGTACCTTGCACCGGAGTCAATCAGAGATATCTACTTGACACTTAGGATAGGCTTTCTGAATGCTCTCCTCAGTTTCCCAAGTACAATCTCGAGGATCCCCACTCCATTGCACTTTGACAAAGTGAACTTTCTTGTTCCTCAGCTCTTTGGTTTCTTTGCCAATGATCTTTAGCGGCTCTCTTCTCACAACTAATTCTGGAGTAATTTCAATATCCTGTTGAGCTGCTTCTTCCACGATCAAGTCTGGATCATGAACGTGCTTTCGAAGTTGAGATATGTGAAATACATCATGTACTCCCGGCAACCAATCAGGCAATTGAACCCTATAAGCGAGAGTTCCAATCCGTTCAAGAATAGGAAATGGACCAATGAATTTAAGCGCCAATTTCCCTGTTTTACCGAACTGGATAACTCCTCTCATCGGCGATACCTTCAAATATACATAGTCGCCAACAGCAAACAATATATCTCTCCTTCTCTTATCTGCATAGCTTTTATCGCGGCTTTGAGCGGCCAGTAATCGTTTCTTAATAAAATCTACTTTGTCGGCCGCTTCTCGGATCATATCTGGCCCCAACACAAGTCTATTACCAGGTTCGACCCAACAAGCAGGGGATCGACACGATCTACCATACAATGCTTCGAATGGTGACTTTGTCAGGCTCGCCTGGTAGCTGTTGTTATATGAGAATTCATCCAAATGCAAATGGTCTTCCCATGATCCACCGAAATCTAGAACACAAGCCCGCAATAGATCTTCTAAAATACGATTCACCCTCTCAGTCTGACCATCTATCTAAGGATGATAGGCGGTGCTCAAGTTCAGCTTTGTTCCCAGCTCTATTTGAAATGCCTCCCAGAACTTGCTAGTGAATATTGGATCTCTATCACTAACTATACTAATCGGCACTCCGTGTAGTCTAACAATTTCCTTGAAGTAAATCTGCGCCAGACTCTGAGCAGTTCTGTTTGATCTGACAGGTATGAAATGGGCGGTCTTCGTGAAGCGATCTACGATCACTCAAATACTGTCATTTCCTTTCCTGGTTCTGGGCAAACCATCTATGAAGTCCATGGAAATATGTTCCCACTTCCAGTCTGGAACGTCCAGCGGTTGTAACAATCCAGCCAGTTTCTGTTGGTCGCTTTTGACTAGCTGGCAAGTAAGGCATCGGCTAACATATAAAGAAATGTCTCTCTTCATCGACTTCCACCAGAAAGTGCGTTTGATGTCATTGTACATTTTGCTTACTCCTGGATGGATACTAAGCTTTGACTTGTGGCACTCATCCTGGACTTCCTTTCGGAGCTCAGAAATATTAGGAACACAGATTCGACCTTTTAGCCTTAGAATCCCCTCATTATCAATTTGAAAACTCGAGGGTTCGCCTTTTTGAATTATCTCTCTGATCTTCTGAATGAAGTGATCATCCTTCTGAAGAGCAGATAATTTATCTATCAATGAAGTCGTGATAATAAATCTGGCGATTATTTCATTCATTCGGCTTAACGCATCAGCCACAACATTGGCTTTCCCAGGAGTGTATAGAATCTCAAAGTCATATGCTACAAGAAACTCCAGCCAACGTTGCTGCCTCAGATTCAAGTCTTTCTGGGTGAACAGATACTTTAGCGACTGGTGATCTGTAAACATTTCAAATCTCTCACCCAGAAGATAATGTCTCCAGATTTTCAAAGCGAATACTATAGCCAATAACTCAAGATCATGAGTTACGTAGTTTTTCTTGTGCGGCTTCAGCTAACGGCTAGCATAAGCAATAACTTGACCTCTTTGCATTAGTACTGCACCCAGGCCTTCTCTAGAGGCATCTGTCCAGACTTTTAAATCCTGATTGCCGTCGATAATGGTTAACACTGGAGCAGTCGTTAATCTTAACTTTAGCTCTTCAAAAGCCTCCTCACATTCTGGAGTCCATTTGAATTTAGAGTGCTTCTTTGTAAGCTTCGTTAAGTGACCAGATATCTTCGAAAAGTTTTTAACGAACTTCCGGTAATAACTAGCCAATCCAAGAAAACTGCGAACCTCTATAGGAGTACTAGGCTATTTCCAATTTTGAATAGCTGTGATTTTGCTTGGATCCACAACAATTCCTTCTTTTGATACAACGTGGCCAAGAAATTTCACTTCATCTTGCCAGAATATACATTTGGATAGTTTGGCTTTTAATACATTCCTTTTGAGGATTTCCAGAACCTGTTCCAAATGCTTTTCATGTTCGGCCTTTGATTTAGAGAAGATTAGAAATCGTCAATAAAAACCAAAATAAATTTATTCAGGACTCCTCTGAACACTCTATTCATCAAATCGACAAAGTATGCTGTAGCGTTACATAAGCCGAACGGCATTACTAACCACTCATAGAATAAGTCTGGACCTCTGAATGTTGTCATAGGAACACACTCTTCGATAATACGAAGCTGATGGAAGCCTGTAGCTAGGTCCATCCTTGAAAATACTTGTGCTCCACTCAGACGATCCAATAAATCATTGATTCGCGACAATGGATATTTATTCTTTATTGTCTGCTTGTTCAACTCGCGATAATCCACACATAGTCGCAGAGTACCGTCTGATTTTGGGACAAACACCACTGCTGCTCCCCAATCAGAGAAACTAGGCCTGATTAGACCCTTCCATACAAGCTGCCTTGTTTGATTGTCTAATTCCACTTTCTCTTTCAAGGACATTCTTCGAATAGCATGAACTACCGGCCTCGCATTTGGAATCAAAGCAATCTTGAAATCTATTTCTCTCTGCGGAGGTAAGTGAACAACTTCTTCAAACACATCCGCATAATTCTTAACGACAGGAATATCCTTTATGAGGTCTGGAATATTCTCTGTGACTTCAGGGATATTTTCTATTTGAGTAGGAGAAATATCCAAAGCTACCCAGAAGTCATTTCTATTAGAATTCTGACCTTCACAGGGAATGGTTATATAATCACCTAATTTAATCTTCGCCTTAACGACTCTGTCGGCGCATTTAACCTCAGCTTCATACTTGGTCAACCAGTCTAACCCCAAGATAAGATCAAATTCTGTAAAATTCATGACGACTGCGATGGTAGGGAACCGATAACGAGAAAAAGAAACCGGCACCCCACAAACCCAACTGAGATCGATGGAACCCCCGACCGGATTTTGGACAGTCATTGGTTCTTTGAGCTTCTTCAAATACAAATCCAGTTTCTTAACCGCATTCTTTGCAATAAAGCTTCATGACGCGCCGGTGTTAAATAGAACTTTAACTGGAATATCTTTGACAGTTAGCGTGCCTTCTAAAACATCCGGCCTTTCCAGAACATCTGAGGGCCCAGAAGTTTCTGCTATTACATTTATACGTACTGCTTCAGGTTCCTTTGAGAGTTGGCACTCCCGTGCAATATGACCTGCTTGATGACACTTATCGCATGTCCTTTCACCATGTGGGTTCTTTTGCTTCTTAGTTGGTTTGGATCCATTTTTTATTCTTTTCTTCGAGGATTTGCAATTCCCCTACAAATGCCCTTGCTTATGGCAGTTGTTGCATATGGCGGTCGTTACTGGTTCTTTCTCAGCTCAGGCCCTTTTTCGATTGACTTTCGGCTTCTTACTCACCTCAGATATCGCACTGGCCTTAGGATTATCAGTTTCTAGCTCACCTTTATTACTAGAACTGACCTCTTCTTCATAAGGCAACATACCTTTTTTGTCGAGATCCTCATATTGGTAAACCATGTATATCATTTCAGAAAAAGGAAGCTTCACATTCCTCATTACACTATTCTGATATTTTCTTTGCAGGCCATGAATAAACCTCAGATTCTTCCTCTTTGGATCTTGAATCAGATGAGGAGCAAAATGAGAAAGTTCGTTGAATTTCTTATGATATTCTGAAATGGTCCTATCTGCTTGTATTAGATAAGAAAATTCATCACATAATCGCTCAGTTGCTTCAGGAGGAGTAAATCTTTCTAGGAAAATCACTTTAAATCTATCCCAGATGATATTACCTTCTGGATTATCTTTAATAAACGAATCCCACCAAAACAAAGCTTCTTCTTAAGTGCCCAAGACGCCACTAATCTTTACTGGTCATCTCTCAGCTTTAAACCTTCAAAGATTTTCTCTGCAGAACGAATCCAAGCTTGTGTTTCCATAATGGACTCTTTGCCTAAGAATGGCGATCAACCCAGATTTCGAAATCTCCTGAATAGAACTTCTATATCTGATTCTGGCTGCGGGAGCACAACTGGCTCATTAGCTTGTCGAGCCATACGATTATTTCTGTTTCTGCCACTCATTTTCTAGTACGTCCGCAATTAGCAGACAAAGTGTCAGGTCAACAGAAAAGATATTTCAAAACATAGAGACAAATACTTCAAATGTAAATGTGTCTACTGGGGTGTATTTCATTCTGCTTTTCTCATACTAGGATATTACTAATCCTATCTGTAATGAGTCACTCGTCCTAGAACACTATTGGTTCTATTTCTGACGAGTCCGTTGATATGTTATATTCCAGAACTAAGCTTAACCAAAGCTCTGATACCAAATGAGACGACCCCGAACCCCGTACTGACGGTGGCAAGGGTAATCTTTGGAATATAACACATAAACAAATAACAACAGAACAGAATTAAATAAATACACCAGATAATGAACAAATAATACACTGGATAAACAAAATCATCAGAGTTACACAGTATACATGATCTTACTTAGTACAAATACAGTTCAACTATACATAAATGTCTACAGCGGAAAACAAACATAATGTACAATAGGAGCAAAACAGGATAAAAAGGGATAAATGATAGAATCTATCTTCAGCTCCAGCTATCCAGAGAAAGCCAGCTAAAACCTGAATACAAGGCTACCCATTTAGAAAAAGGGGCACCCGAGTTTGAAAGTGAAACAATCTACGAGTCAGTGATGGGACTGGTATGAGAAATCTACTCAACACATTTAAAATATGACTAATCACAGGACCACGCCACTTTCGTGGAATGGGTTTACTCCATTGGATTGCCAGTGCTTTAAAACAAATAATTCTTTTAAACATCGCAATGCTTTTTATAAAAATGAAGCCATTATAAGACTCAGTTCCCATCACATAATGCAAAGCAAACCGGAGGATATAGTTTTACCTTATAATGGCCAAAATATGCTTGATACGAATAAAACAAAATCATTTGATATTATTACTAGTGTTTATATGTTTCAAAAACAATTCCAATCATAACTATCAATCATTGACGGCATGTGTACCATATATCATGTCGCCACATATATATATACAATCAAAACCGCACAGTCACGTATTTGGAAATTGGATTTCCGTCATGAAACAAGGCAAAAGATAGTCCTTACCGAATTCGAGACAATCTAGCCCATGTCTCAGGCAAGTACTCAGTCAAGCCTTTGGATCGTCAGGGCCGGTCCACCGATGTGGATTAAAATTCCTGAACACTGCGTTTCCCCGCCCTATGGGGGGTAAATGAGCCAACGAATGACTCCATCGGTCCCGGATCGACCGATATAACCGAGGCGCCTCGCTATCCATCATGCACATAAGTAAAGTGTCAGGCCGTGTAAAAACACTGACACAACTCCTAGCTAGAAAGAAACGCATGCCCTCCCAGAGGTCCTTCTCCCGTTTCAGGTTCATACTGGGGTGTGAGGCTCGTGAATTCTCGTTATACACAAAGCTACGCCACACAGGCGGTGCTTTGATCATCAATCACAAGACTTTGCTTTTCAACAGAAGCCCTGATCACTGCATCTTAGCATGTCACACAGGCAATCCACACCATGCAACTGATGGCTATCAATCACATAGAATGAATTCCAATGTCAGACACACAATCCATTTACAAGTCCGTTCTGGGTCTGAACGAAACCGGAGGCACTATATACCTCGCAAACCCATCGATCACCACGTACGTCTGGACGATCACCACTCATTATCCATATTTCGGGATGCCTCCCAATCAGGACATCAATTACCATCCAAACGAGGTGAAGATTTCCGGTCTTCAACCACCGTCTTCATCTTCGATTACTTATCGTCGATTCAGTTATTCAGAATGGGATAAACCCAGTTTTTTTGAACAACTCGCATATATAATAAACAATTGCTACAAAAAAACACATACGCATCTTTTCAATTCATCAGTCACTAACCGTAAATCAGTAAGTGAACGATTTCCCAAATATTAACCCCGAAGGCCGAAACAAATATCAGATCAACACCCAGGAAACCATTCGACTTAGCCAACCTTCAGTTAGTTACTAAATTTCACATCCATATCATTTATAATATTTTATAACAATTTATCGCTATTTTTATTTATTTTAAAATAGCCAATTTATTCAAACGACGCTTCGACCGTAACGCGACCGTGGCGTTGTTTTTCTTTAGATTTAATTTACACATATCTGAAAATCTAACCGTTGGATCTTCACAAAAATTATATCATTAGAAAGACCTTTTCAAAACGAATCCAACGGTTCCAGTTTTGGGAAAATCCGACGGTGGGATCTCCCGGTATAATCGTTTGAAGTTTCGATTTCAAAATACGAACTGCAGCGTCGTTATTCGATTTAATATAATTATATATATATACATAATCGATTCTGGCGCTGTTTTTCTTCAGATTTGAATTAAACATTCCAGACATTCCAACTGTTGGATTTTTACAAAGTTGGTGCCGTTGGAAAGATATTTCCAAAGCAAACCCAGCGGTTGCGGTTTCGGGAAAATCCGATGGTCGGATCTCCCGAACTAATCGTTTGAAATCACGGTTTCAAAATACGAACTACAGCTTCGTTATTCGATATATTTCAATTCTATTTTTTTATATATATATCGATTCTTCGTTTTCAAAACTATATGATTTTCATACATTTGATAAAAATGATATTTTTATCTAACTGTCTTCTATTTCAACACTTCACTATTTTTAACAATTCATGTATATAATAAAAATGTGATTTTTAATGTAAAACAATTTATTTCAAAACACGACTATTTTATATAGTTCATATAGATGATAAAAATATGATTTTTGTTATAAAACAATTTCTTTCAAAATACGACTATTTTATATAGTTCATATAGATGATAAAAATATGATTTTTATTATAAAACAATTTATTTCAAAATATGAATACCATTCATGTAACGACCCGGATTTTCGGCGACTTTGGTTATCGACGTAAGCTCGACGTCGATAACCAAAACATCGGAAAATCCCGGTAATTAATGAAAGAAATTAGAAGGTGAGAATAGATAAGATAGAACTTATAGAATAGAAGAAGAAGAAGAAGAACATCATCATCAGAGTAAACACGAATCTCACAGCGGAACGAATAAAATATAACATAACATATCTTTGAAATAACATCAGTATATGTATACAATAACACTTATCAGAGTACAACACTTACAACAACAGCGGAAATAATAATAGCTATAGAATCCTGAAGCCTCCTGCTCCAAGCTCTCCAAGTGTATCTGTAAAATCCCGACTACTTGACTGCCCGTACAAATTTAGGCACCCAAGAGTTAAGGGAAAACAACAAATAAACTCCGGGTCAGTCATGGGACTGGTGTGAATAAACTCAAATCATTTAAACAGATATATGATATCTCATAAGACCACGCCGCATAACGGAACGGGTTTTTCCCTTATGAGAATACAAATAACTTTTCAAAGCAATATCATTCTGATATTATAATAATGTCTACGTACAAATAAATATCAATCTAGCAGAAACGCTTGCATCTCACGTTACTACATATATAGTATACAATCAAAATCGCAAGCACGTATTGGATTATTGGATTTCCAACTATGACAAGGTATGGAACCACCTTCCGATCAGTGTACTCTAGGAACGATACACTGGAGTTCAACAAGAACATCTTGCAACTCAGCCACACATGACCGACCACTCATTTCGCTTGAGTGTATCGAATGTACATCACCAACGGTTGGGATCAGCAACCGTTCCCGTATATATATGGGACAGCATTGATAGATTTAAGAAACAAATGAATATTCTCTAGATAGGTGATTATACACCCTACTTCGGTGCGACCGACTTAGCCATGCTGCCTGCCCGATTTCTGTCATTTACCGGATGATGAGGCTAGAAGCTACGCTTTATCATCACATCAGATTCACTTCGAATGCCACATTGTCAGATCCATCAGAATCACTAATTGACATCTACAACCATACATTACGTGTCAGCTAAAAGAAGTTTCCTTCTCCGCTTCCACTCTTGGTATAGTTGAAGAAATCAATGTACGTGACCGTCTGGAAATACTATGTCAGACATTCATCTTCATTCACTTAGAAATGTCACATCGTCATACCCGCCAAATCACAAATTGACTTATCCAAAAATAACACGGGTATACAGCTAAGAGAAACGAATTCCTCCGCCACCAAACGTGAATACGTTTGAACAGATCAACTTACGCGATCCATTGGATATACTCTGTCAGACCTTCGTCCATACTAGTTGTCCTGGGACTGGACAAACCGAAGGCACTATTCTGTAAACAGGATAGCCCTTGCATTTTACTCCGTCTTCAATTATCTTTGGCATATATGATTCGCGACGCTTATGCCAATACAGAGTGGTTCTTTGGATAATAATCCAACCGATCTCTCCATATTAACAACGTTAAAATGGTCAAAACTTCGATAGTCGGTGAGTTAACTATCAAAGAAAAACAAGTGTGCAAACAACGATATTATTTCCAAATGGAAATTATATCGAACAAACATCATTTAACATAAATCTATTTAGTTCATTTATTTACTTATCTCCTGTTTCCCTATATTCTAAATTCTTATTTTTCTTTTATCAGAAAACATTTCTGATTCTCGTTTGGAAAACATTTCCAACACTCCTTTACGATCAAACCTTACCATTTCTTAGTTAAGAAGGAAGTCACTCAAGTTGGGGTATAATTACCTCTCAGACCTTGACTGAACAACGTTATAACTTCGAAATGGTCAAAGTTTATCTTTTAATCTTTAACAACTTCTTTACGCCTTTCTCGGATTCAATTTTACTAGTACACTTCTATATTTAAAACATTGGTTATAACGATAACGTTATAATCCTTACTTTTGAATTATCTAACTCAATTTATTAACTTCTATTCTTATTAGTGAATAATTAACCTAACACTTATTTATTTATCTCGATCAACTGAACTAATCACTTTGATTAACTCGACTAATTCACTTTGGTTAACTTAACCAATTCACTTAACTAATTCACTTAGTTTAGCTTAACTAATTCACTAAGTTTAGCTTAACTAATTCACTTAACTCTTGTCGAATAAACTATATTCGATTAACTCCTTTACTCTATTCGAATAAACTATATTCGATTAACTAACTTCGAATACCATATTCGATTTCTCCTTTCGAATGTCTATATTCGATTAACTAACTTCGAATGCCATATTCGATTTCTCCTTTCGAATACCATATTCGATTTCTCCTTTCGAATGTCTATATTCGATTAACTAACTTCGAATGCCATATTCGATTTGCTTTATTCACTTTATAAAGATTTCCTTTTTAACAACGATTTATTCATTTGAAAAGATTTACTTTTAAATAACGGTTCTACACTTTAAAAATGATTTCCTTTTTATAACGTTCCCTTTTTTAATTCTATTTGTAAATGGTTTACAAATATTTCCTTTTCAAATTTATTCTTGAAATATTCTAACTCCTTAAATTCCCGGGAAAATTCGCCATAACCTCCTTTGTATTGGGAGCATCGGGAAAATCCCCAAACTCGCCACACAGGCCTTTCCATTTAAAAGAAATGTTTTGAATTTATTTCCTTTTCAAATATCTCATATTTATAAATATTCCAATTTATAAACATTTCTTATTTATAAATATCCCACTTTATAAATATGCTGTTTTCAATATCATTTTGAAAATCCCCTTATCTACATTCCGGTATGTCATGGTATTTGATCATATCAAATCACGATGTTCAATATCGTCCAAGCACATATAATCGCCCACAGATTTTATATCACATCACACAACAATATATAAAAAAACAATAAAATAACTGTTGAGGAATCCAGTCGGATTCCTCCAACCTGTTTCCCTGCATCACAGATGTTAGACAATATAGATAACATCACTTTCAGTTCCATATGATATATTCTGTTAAACAGAATCAATATAGAAATTTAACTAACTGACTAGCAGTTCAATCAAACAATCAATACCCAGTCAAACAGACAATTTTAACAGTTCTAACAATACAACATGAAATTATAAACTGTTCAGAGTTAGTGAGATTTACTCACATCAGCGCGTTAACCGTTATATAACGGTTTGCGTTATTTGATTTCGACGGATAATTTATTTCGCCATAACTTGTAACGAGCTCGGATTCACTCCCAGTCAGCTTCATTGCGAAGCTCTCGTCCATACGGTCCCAACGCAACTGACGGTTCATGATTCTGATTACGTATGAGAAAGTTATCACATCGACAAGTTAATACATTATTAAATAATATAACACTTGGAATTTATTTTAATAATGGGCCTTAACCCTTTGATTTTTTTCGGCCCACTTACCCCTCAAATAAACCCAACCCGTGTAATCTCCTTTCTTCACCAAATTTTCACCGAAGTCTGCTCCTGTTCTTCGCAGTGAAATTCCAGGACCGAAGCCGATCCTTCCTTCATGATTCCTTCATTGATTTAAAAACCGCAATCACCGTTGAGATCCCCTTCGAATGCTCTACACAACCAACCCTTCATCTCCAAGCTCGGCTTCCCCCTTTAGACATCGACGAACAGCAATTTTCGTCGGTTACAGGCAACGCACGACAGATTTTGGCTCGAATTCACCCCAAAAAAATACAAACGATGCCACTCGATCTCCTGAGACCAAAAACGAACTCGAATACTTGATTTACCACTTCTAAATCCCCAAAACAAGAACCCTAATTCGCGTTGAACACCCTGCAGCGAGTGAAACTGATGTCGCCCCCTTCGAAATGCATACCAGCGTAAAGATGGTCCTCCCAGGAATGTAAAGATGCTTGTACAACCATTTACAGATTTTTATTTGAGTTCTTTTTGATTTTATTCCTCCCATTTTTGCTGTGAGAAAGGTAATGAGGAGCGGCGGGAAATACGTTGACCAGAGGAATGGGAATTCTAGGTTAGAAGAGTTAAGGGCTTTTTATAGTAAAATTTAGATATTTTAACATTGATTATTTTATTAATTTAAAATCAATCGTTACTTTCGTTTGTCCTTTAAAATTC
Source organism: Allium sativum (assembly GCA_030737875.1). Classification (NCBI taxonomy): domain Eukaryota; kingdom Viridiplantae; phylum Streptophyta; class Magnoliopsida; order Asparagales; family Amaryllidaceae; genus Allium; species Allium sativum. The sequence goes on from CM060910.1 coordinate 244,788,015, forward strand.
CTGTGACTACACACAATACCCAAAAATCACCAAACTGGACATGTAGCTAGAGTTCGACATTACGAACCCAACGAAACTGGTTTCGTCAAATTCCGACTCCGTTTGCTCACACAGCGTATTTTTAACCTTCAAAATACTGACTGGTTTTCACTCTAAAAATCCCTATGACCACATACTGACTCTAAAAATCACGAAACTTGACATCTAGCAATAATTTGACATTGCGGATCAAACAAAATTAGTTTCGTCGAATTCCGAGGTCGTATGAAAAACTGGCTATTTTTCAAGCATTGAACTGACCTTTTAAATATATAAATATATTTAAATATTATTAAATTAAATATAAATAAATTAATATTCTCGTATATATCCACAGATGATGTCGTACGGCTCCAGAATATCCTGCCAGAATTTATGACTTGATTTCCAGAATTCTGATTTGATCGATATTCAGTTCGTATCGAAAAATCGATTTATAACGTATATAAAGCGTCGCAAATTATAAAGGAAATCCACAGCGACTTTTCTAAAATTTGATTTGGACGTGAATCAAAATCTACACGACGAAATCCCGATTTTTCTCTTCCACTAGAAAGATATACTCCACCAGCTCCACACGTTTCTTGTTTCATAGAAATCCGACTTAATATGAATCCTGTACATCCAGTTGAAGTTCGAATCGCCAAATAGCGAACTGCAGCGCCATTTCAAGCTCTATTTTAATTATATTATAATTCTACGTTCAAACTGTCGTCGATTCAATATAATCGTTATTATATTTCGAATCGAAACTCCACCAAATCTCGTATGCTATTCAATTCACATGATATTGTGAATTTCACTATTTCCGACTATTTCGACATTATAATATATTATTATATTATAATTATTTATTAAATATTCAATATTATTTAATTAAACGATCATTAACTTCTCTAAATCACCAATTATATAATTAAATAAATTAATTATATATCGCAGAAAATGCGGGTCATTACATTCTTCCCCACTTAAAATAATTTCGTCCTCGAAATTGCTAAGCTAGGGGACGACCCTATCTTCTGGGTAAAAATTTATCTGTTTACCTCTTGTCTCCGATTTCAATTGAACCAATTAATATCGACTAAAATGTTAATTTATTCTGACTTACTAAATTTTAAAAAATTCTGAAAATTTTCTAACACCTTAACTTTTCGAAAAATTTCGCCAGCACCTCCTTTGTACTGATCGATACCTCAAATTCCAACTCGCCTCTCTTGGCCTTCTTTAACCCAAAAGAAAATCAAACAGCCAAGCGGCTTGCCAATTCGGCTCATCAAAATCTCAAACTCATATCAAATATAAAATGGTACCTTTTTGTCGGGCATATCATTATATCCCTTCATTCTGTTGTCACTTCAACATATACCGATGTCATTCCAATCAACTCAAATTGATTTATTCTCAAATCCAATCATTCGGTTATTCTCAAGTCGAATCCCATTATCAATCTCAAGTTTCATTCTTGATTTTCAAATTCTAAGTCCAGCTAAATTTCAAATTCTTAACTCATCAACTTAATCCCATTTCCAGATTATCCATTAATCAATTCCATTTTCATTTAACTTAGTCAAGGTTAAATTCTAATTTATTATTCACTTTCACCCTAAAAATCCATTTAACTTCATGAGTTAAATTTTAAATTTCAAATTTCAAATTCCTGGGTTCATTTCAAATTAATTTCGAAATCACAATACCAATTCAAAACATTTGAATTCTCAAAAACTTGTTTTCGCAAAACAGATTTGAAAATAAAATCTTGGGTAGTAATCTGTCACTTACAACTCAAAAATCACACTGCTGATGTATACACCATCATCAGAATTATTTCCCAGCGATCAAAGTGAGTTCAATACTATATTCCTTTTCAAAACTCCAACTTAAACACTTCCATCTCGAGTCAGTTCAAAATATCCTTATTAAAACAAATTTAAAACCTCCCAGGATTTTAAAATTCACCTATATCTAATCCAGATTCAATTACAAACACTTATCTGAATTTCCAGTTTTTAATTTCAATTCTAACTTTAATTTCAGATTTAATTCACTTCGTACTACATATACGAAATTTGATTGGTTATTTTCATAACCGTTTCACTTTTATAATCTTACTCGATTATAATAACAACCAACACATTATAATATTTCCAATATATATACTTCGGGTAAAATTATTTCATTTACCCTCTTTTCAAAACATACTGTGTCGACCCATCGTATTTGAGTGTTTATTTACTCCTACCGATACAGTGGATCAAACTGATCGACCAGAACTCATAAACAACTCAGCCAATGAATCTCCACAATATAAAACCATTTTTATATCAAATACAAATACGCACTCGTATATATACACTCAAACTCAATCTAGGGTATTACTAACCCTATCTCTACCGAGTCACGCCACAGAGCCAAGTAATTCTTAACTTAAGCTCTGATACCAACTGTAACGACCCGGATTTTCGGCGACTTTGGTTATCGACGTAAGCTCGACGTCGATAACCAAAACATCGGAAAATCCCGGTAATTAATGAAAGAAATTAGAAGGTGAGAATAGATAAGATAGAACTTATAGAATAGAAGAAGAAGAAGAAGAACATCATCATCAGAGTAAACACGAATCTCACAGCGGAACGAATAAAATATAACATAACATATCTTTGAAATAACATCAGTATATGTATACAATAACACTTATCAGAGTACAACACTTATAACAACAGCGGAAATAATAATAGCTATAGAATCCTGAAGCCTCCTGCTCCAAGCTCTCCAAGTGTATCTGTAAAATCCCGACTACTTGACTGCCCGTACAAATTTAGGCACCCAAGAGTTAAGGGAAAACAACAAATAAACTCCGGGTCAGTCATGGGACTGGTGTGAATAAACTCAAATCATTTAAACAGGTATATGATATCTCATAAGACCACGCCGCATAACGGAATGGGTTTTTCCCTTATGAGAATACAAATAACTTTTCAAAGCAATATCATTCTGATATTATAATAATGTCTAAGTACAAATAAATATCAATCTAGCAGAAACGCTTGCATCTCACGTTACTACATATATAGTATACAATCAAAATCGCAAGCACGTATTGGATTATTGGATTTCCAACTATGACAAGGTATGGAACCACCTTCCGATCAGTGTACTCTAGGAACGATACACTGGAGTTCAACAAGAACATCTTGCAACTCAGCCACACATGACCGACCACTCATTTCGCTTGAGTGTATCGAATGTACATCACCAACGGTTGGGATCAGCAACCGTTCCCGTATATATATGGGACAGCATTGATAGATTTAAGAAACAAATGAATATTCTCTAGATAGGTGATTATACACCCTACTTCGGTGCGACCGACTTAGCCATGCTGCCTGCCCGATTTCTGTCATTTACCGGATGATGAGGCTAGAAGCTACGCTTTATCATCACATCAGATTCACTTCGAATGCCACATTGTCAGATCCATCAGAATCACTAATTGACATCTACAACCATACATTACGTGTCAGCTAAAAGAAGTTTCCTTCTCCGCTTCCACTCTTGGTCTAGTTGAAGAAATCAATGTACGTGACCGTCTGGAAATACTATGTCAGACATCCATCTTCATTCACTTAGAAATGTCACATCGTCATACCCGCCAAATCACAAATTGACTTATCCAAAAATAACACGGGTATACAGCTAAGAGAAACGAATTCCTCCGCCACCAAACGTGAATACGTTTGAACAGATCAACTTACGCGATCCATTGGATATACTCTGTCAGACCTTCGTCCATACTAGTTGTCCTGGGACTGGACAAACCGAAGGCACTATTCTGTAAACAGGATAGCCCTTGCATTTTACTCCGTCTTCAATTATCTTTGGCATATATGATTCGCGACGCTTATGCCAATACAGAGTGGTTCTTTGGATAATAATCCAACCGATCTCTCCATATTAACAACGTTAAAATGGTCAAAACTTCGATAGTCGGTGAGTTAACTATCAAAGAAAAACAAGTGTGCAAACAACGATATTATTTCCAAATGGAAATTATATCGAACAAACATCATTTAACATAAATCTATTTAGTTCATTTATTTACTTATCTCCTGTTTCCCTATATTCTAAATTCTTATTTTTCTTTTATCAGAAAACATTTCTGATTCTCGTTTGGAAAACATTTCCAACACTCCTTTACGATCAAACCTTACCATTTCTTAGTTAAGAAGGAAGTCACTCAAGTTGGGGTATAATTACCTCTCAGACCTTGACTGAACAACGATATAACTTCGAAATGGTCAAAGTTTATCTTTTAATCTTTAACAACTTCTTTACGCCTTTCTCGGATTCAATTTTACTAGTACACTTCTATATTTAAAACATTGGTTATAACGATAACGTTATAATCCTTACTTTTGAATTATCTAACTCAATTTATTAACTTCTATTCTTATTAGTGAATAATTAACCTAACACTTATTTATTTATCTCGATTAACTGAACTAATCACTTTGATTAACTCGACTAATTCACTTTGGTTAACTTAACCAATTCACTTAACTAATTCACTTAGTTTAGCTTAACTAATTCACTAAGTTTAGCTTAACTAATTCACTTAACTCCTGTCGAATAAACTATATTCGATTAACTCCTTTACTCTATTCGAATAAACTATATTCGATTAACTAACTTCGAATACCATATTCGATTTCTCCTTTCGAATGTCTATATTCGATTAACTAACTTCGAATGCCATATTCGATTTCTCCTTTCGAATACCATATTCGATTTCTCCTTTCGAATGTCTATATTCGATTAACTAACTTCGAATGCCATATTCGATTTGCTTTATTCACTTTATAAAGATTTCCTTTTTAACAACGATTTATTCATTTGAAAAGATTTACTTTTAAATAACGGTTCTACACTTTAAAAATGATTTCCTTTTTATAACGTTCCCTTTTTTAATTCTATTTGTAAATGGTTTACAAATATTTCCTTTTCAAATTTATTCTTGAAATATTCTAACTCCTTAAATTCCCGGGAAAATTCGCCATAACCTCCTTTGTATTGGGAGCATCGGGAAAATCCCCAAACTCGCCACACAGGCCTTTCCATTTAAAAGAAATGTTTTGAATTTATTTCCTTTTCAAATATCTCATATTTATAAATATTCCAATTTATAAACATTTCTTATTTATAAATATCCCACTTTATAAATATGCTGTTTTCAATATCATTTTGAAAATCCCCTTATCTACATTCCGGTATGTCATGGTATTTGATCATATCAAATCACGATGTTCAATATCGTCCAAGCACATATAATCGCCCATAGATTTTATATCACATAACACAACAATATATAAAAAAAACAATAAAATAACTGTTGAGGAATCCAGTCGGATTCCTCCAACCTGTTTCCCTGCATCACAGATGTTAGACAATATAGATAACATCACTTTCAGTTCCATATGATATATTCTGTTAAACAAAATCAATATAGAAATTTAACTAACTGACTAGCAGTTCAATCAAACAATCAATACCCAGTCAAACAGACAATTTTAACAGTTCTAACAATACAACATGAAATTATAAACTGTTCAGAGTTAGTGAGATTTACTCACATCAGCGCGTTAACCGTTATATAACGGTTTGCGTTATTTGATTTCAACGGATAATTTATTTCGCCATAACTTGTAACGAGCTCGGATTCACTCCCAGTCAGCTTTATTGCGAAGCTCTCGTCCATACGGTCCCAACGCAACTGACGGTTCATGATTCTGATTACGTATGAGAAAGTTATCACATCGACAAGTTAATACATTATTAAATAATATAACACTTGGAATTTATTTTTATAATGGGCCTTAACCCTTTGATTTTTTTCGGCCCACTTACCCCTCAAATAAACCCAACCCGTGTAATCTCCTTTCTTCACCAAATTTTCACCGAAGTCTGCTCCTGTTCTTCGCAGTGAAATTCCAGGACCGAAGCCGATCCTTCCTTCATGATTCCTTCATTGATTTAAAAACCGCAATCACCGTTGAGATCCCCTTCGAATGCTCTACACAACCAACCCTTCATCTCCAAGCTCGGCTTCCCCCTTCAGACATCGACGAACAGGAATTTTCGTCGGTTACAGGCAACGCACGACAGATTTTGGCTCGAATTCACCCCAAAAAAATACAAACGATGCCACTCGATCTCCTGAGACCAAAAACGAACTCGAATACTTGATTTACCACTTCTAAATCCCCAAAACAAGAACCCTAATTCGCGTTGAACACCCTGCAGCGAGTGAAACTGATGTCGCCCCCTTCGAAATGCATACCAGCGTAAAGATGGTCCTCCCAGGAATGTAAAGATGCTTGTACAACCATTTATAGATTTTTATTTGAGTTCTTTTTGATTTTATTCCTCCCATTTTTGCTGTGAGAAAGGTAATGAGGAGCGGCGGGAAATACGTTGACCAGAGGAATGGGAATTCTAGGTTAGAAGAGTTAAGGGCTTTTTATAGTAAAATTTAGATATTTTAACATTGATTATTTTATTAATTTAAAATCAATCGTTACTTTCGTTTGTCCTTTAAAATTCCTGTGACTACACACAATACCCAAAAATCACCAAACTGGACATATAGCTAGAGTTCGACATTACGAACCCAACGAAACTGGTTTCGTCAAATTCCGACTCCGTTTGCTCACACAGCGTATTTTTAACCTTCAAAATACTGACTGTTTTTCACTCTAAAAATCCCTACGACCACATACTGACTCTAAAAATCATGAAACTTGACATCTAGCAATAATTTGACATTGCGGATCCAACAAAATTAGTTTCGTCAAATTCCGAGGTCGTATGAAAAACTGGCTATTTTTCAAGCGTTGAACTGACCTTTTAAATATATAAATATATTTAAATATTATTAAATTAAATATAAATAAATTAATATTCTCGTATATATCCACAGATGATGTCGTACGGCTCCAGAATATCCTGCCAGAATTTATGACTTGATTTCCAGAATTCTGATTTGATCGATATTCAGTTCGTATCGAAAAATCGATTTATAACGTATATAAAGCGTCGCAAATTATAAAGGAAATCCACAGCGACTTTTCTAAAATTTGATTTGGACGTGAATCAAAATCTACACGACGAAATCCCGATTTTTCTCTTCCACTAGAAAGATATACTCCACCAGCTCCACACGTTTCTTGTTTCATAGAAATCCGACTTAATATGAATCCTGTACATCCAGTTGAAGTTCGAATCGCCAAATAGCGAACTGCAGCGCCATTTCAAGCTCTATTTTAATTATATTATAATTCTACGTTCAAACTGTCATCGATTCAATATAATCGTTATTATATTTCGAATCGAAACTCCACCAAATCTCGTATGCTATTCAATTCACATGATATTGTGAATTTCACTATTTCCGACTATTTCGACATTATAATATATTATTATATTATAATTATTTATTAAATATTCAATATTATTTAATTAAACGATCATTAACTTCTCTAAATCACCAATTATATAATTAAATAAATTAATTATATATCGCAGAAAATGCGGGTCATTACAATTCAACACATGAATTTCAATTCAACGAATGAATTTCGATTCAACACATGAAGGTTTTCTATAGTTTATATATATAAATAAAAAGGTGATTTTTATATTTAAAACACGAATACCATTCAACACATGAATTTCTATTCAACGAATGAATTTCGATTCAACACATGAAGGTTTTCTATAGTTTGTATATATAGGATAAAAATGTGATTTTTATTGTTAAAACAATTTATTCAAAACACGAATACCATTCAACACATGAATTTCTATTCAACGAATGAATTTCGATTCAACACATGAAGGTTTTCTATAGTTTATATATATAGATAAAAAGGTGATTTTTATATTTAAAACACGAATACCATTCAACACATGAATTTTTATTCAACGAATGAATTTCGATTCAACACATGAAGGTTTTCTATAGTTTATATATATAGATAAAAAGGTGACTTTTATATTTAAAACACGAATACCATTCAACACATGAATTTCTATTCAATGAATGAATTTCAATTTAACACATGAATATAGTTTTAACACAGGAAAATAATTCTAACACATGAATATTATTCGAAATTTCGGTAGCATAATGGCAGGGTAGTTAAAATCGGGACCGTCCCTAGTATGGCTCCTCGCTCTACCTCAAAGCCTCGCAGCTTTTGACAATGGGGAATCATGCATCTAGTTCGCACGCAGGCGGCATGTATATTTTTTTCATTTCCACAAACTAATCCTATGTCGTTTCAACCAAATATTTCTCAACCACAAACGGGTATTTTTCAACCACAATCAATCAATTTCAACCACAACAATTTCTAATCAACCATTCGCTATCAATCAATTTTCACACCAAACACAACTAATAAATATCGTCCATGGTTTGTAGACGAGGGGCGTATATATATATATATATAAGAATTTCACTTTTATTCAACACATATATAATTTTTACAACGCATATATAACTTATATATCGAACATACAACTTATACAATACTTATACAAGAGGTGTACAGCGCTTATATAACTCATACATCGACTATATAATTTATAAATCGTCGTTTTCCATATCATTTATAAATTAGAAATCTCACATTGGGTTCCACTCCACCAAAAATAGCAGAAGGCTCAGAAAAATATGCGGTCTCTTCTAGAATGTAGAAGACGTCCACACGAGTCCACTATCTCTTGTTTCACTGTATTTCATCCGGAAACGAAAAAGATATGATTTTTACAGTGAAATCATAAACGGTAGCACTTTAAAGTGCTATAATATATAAAATAATTTTAACTGCCGTTACCTATCTCGTTGGTTCAAAACTAGGGTTCGCCCTAGCGCTCGATCCGAAGCACTTGGGGTCGATCCACCTATGCCACGACTTCCAGCTCCGAGAGGCGCGCCTGGGTTGCTGACGGCGTCGAACTCACACGCGCCAGGGAGGAGGATTTCGAGGGTGAACGGCGCGATTTCGTGACCTCCGTTCGAACAAAATACAGGGCGAGGGTAGGTGAATCAAGTATGGATTTGGAGAGGAGGAGGAGCTCTTCAAAAACATCAACTGGAGCTATGGCTGATTTTGCTTGTGGCGGTCGGAAAATGGTCGGGAAGGGTGGAATCGATTTCCGCCTTCGATCAGACGTCAGGGAGAGGGAATATGGGTAGAGAGAGAGAGAGAGAGTGTGGCCCAATCAGATTTTTTATTTAATTTATATATTTTTAAATTTCTAAAATACCCTTTGTCACACACGAACACCAATTCAAACCCAACGACTGTCGTCCCTAGCGTTTTACCCCCATTTCGAATATAATGGGATATGTTTCATTGGCCCATTCGACTATTTCAGTCAGTTTTCCTTCAAATTAAAGTATAAAACATTCAATATTAAATTTGAACGTACATTTCAACTTGCCAGGACCACAAACTAATTCGAAAAATTACAGAAAAATAAATCTAGATATGTTTTGACGATACGGTCCCAACAAAACTAGTTTCATCGAATTCTGAGACCGTTTGAAAAATGGCCCTTTTCTGGTCGATCCAATTTAACTATAATTGACCATAACACATTTTCCTTTGCCACGCTCACATACTAGCTTCAAAAATTATGAAATTTGAAACCCAGCAATAACTTCACATTCCGGATCCAACAAAAGTGGTTTCGTCGAATTCCGAGGTCATTTGCAAAATGGCCATTTTCACGGGCTATATAATTTCTATAGCGACCTTTCTGAAAATTCATTTGGCCATAACTTTTGCTTCCCGCTATGAAACTTTGATTTTTCAGATTCGTTAGAAAGGTATTCATTAACAGATTTAAATATTTTTGGTTTTACTCAAATTCCTTTTGTTTTGCACCCGGTACAGTCAGTCAAAGTTTGAATTCAAATTTTGAAACTACCGTGCAATTTCAGGCCTTGTTTATAATTTGAATTAATTATATTCGTTTTCTATTATCGATTCAAACTTACTTTACTTCGATAGTATTTAAAATATTTATTTTAAATATTTAAAATCCACTAAAATAGCCAATTTAAACATTTTAAATTGGTTCAGATTTTCCGGGTCGTTACAAAGAACGAGAAAGTAAAAGGGAAAAAGGGTTGTTTGGGCATAATATGGGTTGGAAAAATTTATGTATGATTTGGATAGAATTATGGACATAATTGTATGGTAATTTTAAATTTATGTAGTTTGGCATGATTGAAATTGGATATGGAATTAGTACAATTTAATATTAACAACATGTAATTGGATATCTTGGATTTGTGAAATTTATTGGTAAGATAAGCCTAAAAGGTGAATTAGGTTATATGTATGAACATGGGAACGTTGGGAAATATATTGGAAAAATATTGATTTTATGAACTTGAGTATTATTGGATATTTTGGATAATTGGAATATAAAAGAAATTGGCATATTTGGGTATGGATTACATGGAATTGATGAAATTGCCTATAATTGGAAATTTGTAATTAAGGCTAATTAATATGTAATTAGTGACAAGTTGGAATAGGCAAAATTCTAAACATTACTATATGTTGAATTAGAAACACATAACATGAAAATTGGGATTTAGGTGAAATACGATGTTAATGAACCTTTGACACGAGATTAGGTGCAATTGTGGTGTAAGATTGCCCGGAACCGCCCAGCAAATCCAGCTGCCACAATTGGATGTTTGATGTGAGAGGTCAAAGGCATGAATTGTAGGCGTAACGGTTGGTGACACGAGGTTAGACCCTCTTTGTGGTGTAAGACTGCCCGGAACCGCCCGACAAATCCAGCAGCCACAAAGTGTTCGGTCTAATGTGGGAGGTCATGCACCATTCGTCATCATGAATGAATTAAGGAATACTAACCATAATAATACATGTGGGTGACATGGGTATGGTTAGAAGGTTAAGTGGGTGACATGTAAAATATGACATGTAAATATGGACGTAACCGTAGTAAGACAAGACATGTAAAACAAGTAAATATGGACTTAACCGTAGTAAGACAAGACATGTAAAACATGTAAATGTGGACTTAACTGTAGTAAGATACGTGAAGTAAAACATGACTAAGGTGGACTTAACCGTAGTAAAGCATGTGTAAGACATGGAAACAATAATAAAAGAGGTTAAGTGGGACATGGGCGACATGTAAGACATAAATAAATAATGCTTAACCAAAGGGGACCCGTTATGGCATCACAAATTAATTGAATTGGGTAAAGTTTAGGTAAAGGGATAAATAAATGGAAAGGGTTAAGTAAATCTAAATTAATGACAAAAGCGGGGAATGGTAAATAACCTATTATGAATGAATTTGAATAAGAAAAGGAAGGATAATAGGTTAGACTTGTCCTAGGGACAAGTGGAAAGTATAACGTATGGGATAAGGTAAGTTATAAGAAACGATAGAGGAAAATAAGGTAACTTATATGTGAAGATATACTTAATTATAAATTAAGTAGCTTGGGAAGGAGAAGTGTGAAATTTAGGATGATATAAGTTATATAAATGGAAAAGAGGTAAATTAGAATCATATATGTTGGTTGGGTTTAGTAATTCTCTGGGTGCCAGTCTGATGTTGATTTCGGTCTTCGGGGCTGGTGTTTAGGGTATTATTGTCCTAATCAGTATATATGTGGATAAGACATACTTAACTATGAATTATGTATAACATGTTGTTGCAACCCTAAAAGGGAATAATTTATGAAGTTGGAAAACAACATGTTGTGGTCTTATTAATGGACTTAAATGGGTTAAGTATTGATTGAATTAATAAGCGAGGGTAACTTGGTAAACTTGAAAAGGAAGTCAATATGAATAAGAATAACCAAGTTAAATAAGAAAAACTGACGAGGTAACACAAGCGCGTAAGAATTGATTAGACGTAGGGTCTAACGGCATATAAAATCAAGGTGCTTGGGGCAATCTGTACGTTGTAGGATGAATAACCCAATAAGGTAAATCATCACGGTGTCATAAGACATGAGGGGAGCCCACATTCGTTATTTTGGCGGCTCCAACGGAATGGAAGGGGAAGCACGCGACTTCCTGAGACATTAAAGGTGCTCCTAGTAGTCCTCTGTGTGGTGACAGATGTTTCAGGCTGTGCCCACAGAGGTTGAGTCTGCGCGTAACTACTAGGTGGGTGGGTCTTGACTGGAAGAATAGCTGGGCAGTCAGAATGCTGTTCGCGGTGACGGAAAAGGTGATTCGACGGCTGCCTCAACGGAGATGGAGGGTCAGGACCAACAAGGATAGTAGGTCATCGAGTGCCTGTTACCACAGCCAGTAGGATGCGGAAAGACTAGAGCTAGACCCAATATACCATTAACCATTCACTATCGTGGGACGGTGGTTGAGCGAAGACGCCACATGGATGTTTAGATTGGTTTCTTAGGGGCTTGTCGCTTAGCTCTCGTAGTCTTTATTAGTTATAGGAGGGGCCGAGGTGGGGCCATAGCCACCATAGAAAACAGACCCTAGAGATATTTGTGTAGGAGGCTCTTAAAGGTGGGCCTTGCACAAGTATAAGGAAAGCTCCCGACCAAGTTCCATGTTTCTTGTGTAGCCTTGCCACGGAACTCGGGCATGCATACACGATGGGTGTGTGGGTAAGATATCGAATACAATAGAGAATACGTACGTGGAAGAGTCTAGATATAACCATGTCTGCTCTAGGTGGTGTATCGTATACTGGTGGGCATTATTCGATAACGACAGTCACATTAGAGTGATCCTATGTGGGCGTAGTGTTGTATTATATATATAAGAGGAATATACATTACTATGACGTAGGACGGGGGACTACGTATATCACTGCGAGGATACGGTGGGGACCATGCGAGTGGGGTACCACGGGGTGTACCTCGGTTTGGGGGTAGCTACATATACATTATATTAGGTAAATCTACTAGGAGTAGATGGGTGCGACATGTATGTAAGCCTTGAGTGCTAATGACACAAATAATCTAATAAACAATAAAATGTAATTAAATGGTATATGTAGGATTATTCAAGAGGTGTAGTTTAAAATCATTCACACAGAACTTATGTTCTGACCCCCTCCTCATAACATTTGTAGGTTAGATTCATGACAGAGACTTATAGCTTTGGAGATACTGATTTAGCAGTATTGTAATTAAGGTAAAGATATGTTTATATATATTATATTTTATTCCTTCCGCTGTGAGGTGTTTTCCGAACTCTTGACATATTTCTTGTCTCTGTCTTTTCTGTATGATACCAGAGCAACCAATTCGGGTTTTGATGGATTGGGTTTTTGAAAAAAAAAAATCGGTCCGTCGGAATTCGGGTTGTTACATTTGGTATCGGAGCATAGGTTTACGATTCCTATATAGATAATGAGAGAGCGCATTTGTATTTTCAAAAATATAAATATATTATATATAAACCTAGATCTATAAAGAAGCCCACTAAATAGAAAGAGTAAAATATGGAAAGAATTGGGATGACTGTTTTGTACGCTAAAAGAATGAGCAAGTAAATCTTAGACCTTTAGGTATGTTGGGTGGAAAGTATACAAAATGATTGGTGTTAAGAAAGATGTATCCCATACAATAGTAACTGAGATTAGTGGGTTTAGTAGGGAAACCTTATAAAGTGGAAAATGGATTAGGAATATATATAGTTGGAAGAAATGATTTCGTGGATGTGTCTAGGAAAACCTAGGTAATTTGAAAACCCGATTAAGAAATAGTTGTCCTTGTCTACTCCATTTTTTGAGGTTTGAAAAAAATGTTTTGCATTTTTGCTACGAAGTGTTTTTATGGTTTTGCAAAAGCAAGTTTTGGTAAAGAAAATAAAGTTTTACCATTTTTAATTTTTGGGAGAAAAATTAAGAAAAAAAAAGAGACCAAACCATGTTTTAAAACGAATGGAGTAGGTAAGGATTAGTGTCTAAAAAGAACGAGTTTGAGGCTAGGAAGTAAATATTAAGGACTATCCTAGAATAATAAAAATAAATTCCCGTAGAATGCATAAGCATTATAAAGAATAGAATTGTTGCTCGAAAAAGATAAGTTGAAAAAAAAAGTTTCTTATGTAATTGTGCTTGGATAGGAAAATAGGAATTTTTTATAGAATAGCTATGTAAAAATCCAAGTGCAGCCAGAAAAGGTACATAAAAGAAAAATGGAAAATGTAAATTCTTCCGTTTTATACCTTTTTGTAACATAAGAAATCGAATTTGGAAAATTAGATTTTTATAAATTTCGAATTTAATAATGGTTGGTAGGATTTTGGATGCAACAATTGGATGAACTATGCTCTTATTCTATAAGAGTATGGGGAAATTTGGATGAAAAAAGTTTTGGTTTTTCAAAAATATTGCATTTATATAGAACTGCAAGTATATTTAGGATGTGAGCATCATGTTTTGGAAAAAAAAATTGAAAGTTTGCATACATATAGGTAGTACCAAATTAGGCATACATGCATTACTATGATGTATTTCACTTTGCACATGTGCGCAATGTTTGCAAAATAATTGGATGCACACTTGATGGTTTGATATTATGCGAGGAATTATATATTTTACCTCTATCGAATTTCGAGGACGAAATTCCATAAGGGTGGGAGAATGTAACACCCCGCATTTTTAATATAATTAAAAATGAGATATATGTATATATGCTTGGATATATTTAAAGGAAAGATTAAATAATATTAATGTAATTGCATGTAAGAAGTTTATGCAGTGAAATAAAGAAAAAGATTAATAAAGAAACTACATGCAATACTTAAAATAAGAAGAAATATAGTGAAATGCGAAGAAATACATGTGAACATTTAAAAATAAATAAAAAGGAGAATTTGAAGAGACTCTAGAATTTGGTCATGAAATTAGCGTCATTACGTTCGTGGCGATTTTCTGGTCAATTTAGACCTATAGTTTGTAGAAAACTGATTTAAAACGAAGAAGTTATCATTAATTTAAGAAATGCAACAAAACATGAAAAAGAGCAATAGGAAAAGAATAATATGTAGCTTGGTCCTAAGTCTTGTTAATAAAAGACTTAGTAGCTCATTTGGTTAATACATGAGACTTGTACATAAGAGGTTGTGAGTTCAATCCCCACCAGTGTCGGGGCGGCTAAATAGTGGCTTAGCAAATTGGTTCAGTGCGAAAGGGGATAAGTTAATCGGAGGTTTAATTAAAAGAATGTAAATAAACCATTAATTGATTAAGGAAGATAATTTTCAAATAAAATAGACAATTGTTCGCATATAAAAATTTGTATACGCATAAGAGATGGATGCGTATGAACATGATTCAAATTTGAAGTTGCGCGCGAACATAGAGACAAACAAAAAGGGGGCATATATGTATACATGTTATTTGAAATTAACGCAATAAGGGAAAGAGGATATGTGAAATTATTGCATTAATTAAATGGATGATTCATGAACCTGAATAAAAATAAATTAATGTCATGCAAATAAAAGAAAGAGAATATGGAATGCAAAACATGTCAAATGTGCAATTAAAGCATGCATAGAAAAATGTTGTAAACATTAAAATGGAGCAATTAAATGTGACGAGGATCAATTTTTGAAATTTAAACGTTTAAAAAGTAAATTAATAAGGCCATAAGCATGCCACAATTGGAGGAAGGTTAATGTTATTAAATAACATTCAAATCAGAGATGCATGCACATGTGATTATATGTAAATAAATAAAAGAAAATGGTTTAAGGACATGCAGTTTCTTTTCAAAAAGAGTAGACAAAAAGAGAAAGAAATCAATTAATTGATTAGGAGAAGAATATAGCAAATAAAAGTTCACGTATAAGTGCAAATAAATAAATAAATAAATAATTGAATGCATGAAGGAAAGAGTTGATATACGTTAAAAATAGTATGTAATGCATTAATTAGAAAGAAATAAAGCATTTTCTTTTTTTAATTTTATTTAAAGGAGCACTAAGTGTGAAAAGGGTTGTTCTGGATGGTTCTTTTTTAGGGTGAGGTGGACGATTTAGATGAGTTTTTATTTAATCCTAAGGTCCTAGTTGCTCTAACCCACCTATAAAAGAACACCTAACCTAACCCTAAAATCATTTTATCTCTTATAAGACGCCTCGATGCCACCAAACTTCAACCCAACATAGCCGTCGCCTCTAAACTCTGAATTAAATTGCAAGTTCTTCATCAGTTTTGGAGTTTAATCAAATCAAGTAGCAAGTTTCTTCAACAACAATTCACGTTCTGCATCAATAATCAAATAAGAATCCTAAACCAACATTCTACCTCAACAACCAATTGTTTATTTCTCCAATCCAGTCAAGGTGAGTGGTTTAAAATACAGTTGTTGTATAATTGTACTTCTATCATTTGCCATTCCCTATAATGAATATGATGATAATTTAATAAGATCAGTTATTTCATTTATGCTTACGATTGAGTTCTCTCCTTTTTATTCTTTCCCCTTTTTATTTTTATATCTAGGCTATCTCGAGCCTACATCTATCATGAATTTATGCGTTGTAAACGAGAACGAGAAAGTAAAAGGGAAAAAAGGGGTTGTTTGGGCATAATATGGGTTGGAAGGATTTATGTATGATTTGAATAGAATTATGGACATAATGGTATGGTAATTTTAAATTTATGTAGTTTGGCATGATTGAAATTGGATATGGAATTAGTACAATTTAATATTAACAACATGTAATTGGATATCATGGATTGGTGAAATTTATTAGTAAGATAAGCCTAAAAGGTGAATTAGGTTATATGTATGAACATGGGAACGTTGGGAAATATATTGGAAAATATTGATTTTATGAACTTGAGTATTATTGGATATTTTGGATAATTGGAATATAAAAGAAATTGGCATATTTGGGTATGGATTACATGGAATTGCCTATAATTGGAAATTTGTAATTAAGGCTAATTGTAAATTAATGACAAGTTGGAACAAGAAAAATTCTAAACATGACTATATGTTGAATTGGAAACACATAACATGAAAATTGGGATTTGGGTGAAATACAATGTTAATGAACCTTTGACACGAGATTAGGCGCAATTGTGGTGTATGACTGCCCGGAACCACCCGGCAAATCCAGCTGCCACAATTGGACGTCTGATGTGAGAGGTCAAAGGCATGAATTGTAGCCGTAACGGTTGTTGACACGAGGTTAGACCCGCTTTGTGGTGTAAGACTGCCCGGAACCGCCCGAAAATCCAGCAGCCAAAAAGTGTTCGGTCTAATATGGGAGGTCATGCACCATTCATCATAATGAATGAATTAAGGAATACTAACCATAATAAGACATGTGGGTGACATGGGTATGGTTAGAGGGTTAAGTGGGTGACATGTAAAATATGACATGTAAATATGGACGTAACCGTAGTAAGACAGACATGTAATATGTAAATATGGACTTAACCGTAGTAAGACATAATATGTAAAACATGTAAATGTGAACTTAACTATAGTAAGATACATGAAGTAAAACATGACTAAGGTGGACTTAACCGTAGTAAAGCATGTGTAAGACATGGAAACAATAATAAAAGAGGTTAAGTGGGACATGGACGACATGTAAGACATAAATAAATAATGCTTAACCAAAGGGGACCCGTTATGGCATCACAAATTAATTGAATTGGGTAAAGTTTAGGTAACGGGTTAAATAAATGGAAAGGGTTAAGTAAATCTAAATTAATGACAAAAGCGGGGAATGGTAATTAACCTATTATGAATGAATTTGAATAAGAAAAGGAAGGACAATAGGTTAGACTTGTCCTAGGGACAAGTGGAAAGTATAACTTATGGGATAAGGTAAGTTATAAGAAACGATAGAGGAAAATAAGGTAACTTATATGTGAAGATATACCTAATTATAAATTAAGTAGTTTGGGAAGGAGAAGTGTGAAATTTAAGATGATATAAGTTATATGAATGGAAAAGAAGTAAATTAGAATCATATATGTTGGTTGGGTTCAGTAATTCTCTGGGTGCCAGTCTGATGTTGATTTCGGTCTTCGGGGCTGGTGTTTAGGGGATTATTGTCCTAATCAGTATATATGTGGATAAGACATACTTAACTATGAATTATGTATAACATATTGTTGTAACCCTAAAAGGGAATAATTTACGAAGTTGGAAAACAACATGCTGTGGTCTTATTAATGGACTTAAATGGGTTAAGTATAAATTGAATTAATAAGCGAGGGTAACTTGGTAAACTTGAAAAGGAAGTCAATATGAATAAGAATAACCAAGTTAAATAAGAAAAACTGACGAGATAACACAAGCGCATAAGAATTGATTAGACGTAGGGTCTAATGACATATAAAATCAAGGTGCTTGGGGCAATCCGTAATGTAGGATGAATAACCCAACATGGTAAATCATCACGGTGTCATAAGACACGAGGAGAGCGCACATTCGTTATTTTGGCGGCTCCAACGGACTGAAAGGGGAAGCACGCGGCTTCCTGAGACGTTAAAGGTGCTCCTAGTAGTCCTCTGTGTGGTGGCAGATGTTTCAGGCTGTGCCCGCAGAGGTTGGGTCTGCGCGTAACTACTAGGTGGGTGGGCCTTGACTGCAAGAATAGCTTGGCAGTCAGAATGATATTCGCGGTGACTTAAAAGGTGATTCAACGACTGCCTCAGCGGAGGTGGAGGGTCAGAACCAACAAGGATAGTAGGTCGTCGAGTGCCTGTTACCACAGCCAGTAGAATGCGGAATGACTAGAGCTAGACCCAATATACCATTAACCATTCACTATCGTGGGACGGTGGTTGAGGGGAGACGCCACATGGATGTTTAGATTGGTTGCTTAGGGGCTTGTCGCTTAGCTCTTGTAGTCTTTATTAGTTATGGGAGGGGCCGAGGTGGGGCCATAGCCACCATAGAAAACAGACCCTAGGGATATTTGTGTGGGAGGCTCTTAAAGTCTGGCCTTGCACAAATATAAGTAAAGCTCCCGACCGAGTTCCGTGTTTCTTGTGTAGCCCTGCCACGGAACTCGGGCACGAACACACGATGGGTGTGCGGGTTAGATATCGAGTACGATAGAGAATACGTACGTGGAAGAGTCTAGATATAACCATGTCTGTTGTGGGTGGTGTATCGTAGACTGGTGGGCATTATTCGATAACGGCAGTCAAATTAGAGTGATCCTATGTGGGCGTAGTGTTGTATTATATATAAGAGGAATATACATTACTTTGACATAGGACGGGGGACTGCGTATATCACTACTAGGATACGGTGGAGACCGTGCGAGTGCGGTACCACGGGGTGTACCTCAGATTGGGGGTAGCTACATTTACATTATATTAGGTTAATCTAATGGGAGTAGATGGGTGCGACGTGTGTGTAAGCCTTGAGCGCTAACGACACAAATAACCTAATAAACAATAAAATGTAATTGAACGGTATATGTAGGATTATTCAAGAAGTGTAGTTTAAATTCATTCACACAGAACTTATGTTCTGACCCCCTCCTCATAACATTCACAGGTTAGATTCATGACAGAGACTTATAGCTTTGGAGATACTGATTTAGCAGTGTTGTAATTAAGGTAAAGCTATGTTTATATATATATATATATATATATATATATATATATATATTGTATTTTATTCCTTCCGCTGTGAGGTGTTTTCCGAACTCTGACATATTTCTTGTCTCTGTCTTTTCTGCAGGATACCAGAGTAACCAACTCGGGTTTTGATGGATTGGGTTTTTGAAAAAAAGGGTCCGTCAGAATTCGGGTTGTTACAACAATTCTAATTCAATTCAATAATATAAACAAAAGTGATATTTTTCATTGAATTGACAATTCTATTTCAATTCAATCATATAAGCAAAACGATATTTTTCAATGAATTGACAATCGAATTCAATTCAATAAATATGACCAAAATAATATTTTTAATTGAATTGACAGACTAATCCAATTCAATAAATATGTCCAAAATGATATTTTTAATTGAATTGACAAACTAATTCAATTCAAAAAAATATGACCAAAATGATATTTTTAATTGAATTGACAAACTAATTTAATTCAATAAATATGACCAAAATGGTATTTTTAATCGAATTGACAAACTAATTCAAGTCAATAAATATAAACAAAAAGATATTTCATCTTCGTCTAATATACATGATTCATAAAATATTGGCAAAGAAAAAATGATTTATTTTAATTTAACCAACATATACAGATCTATAATTTAACTAATAGATCTATCATACATACATACAAAATAAATAAATCAATCATCCAAAATTTCATCACACCGCATAACTAATTCATTAACATACATACAATTATTTAACAGCGAGAAAAATAATTAAATTGATTAATTATTTAAAATCATAAATCTCACAGTCGGGTTATTCTGGTTTGTTCAAATCTGCAAATTTGTCCAAAATTCAAACAGCTCAGAATTGCTTCTAGTTAGAACAACAACGTAGATCTCATCGCTATGATCACACATGATCTGAAATCATTCATTTTCGATATCGTATGAATTAGTTATGATTTAAATAAGATAGATAATAATTTTTAAATTAAATTAATAAAATAATTAAAGGATTAAACCTTCTTCTTCCTCTTTTAGAAATCGGCCATAAGCTTTCAGAAAGGTTCAAAAATTCAGATTAACTTTGCACAAAATCAGAAGCAACAGAGGTCGATCGGAAGGCGACACGTCGAAGGGCTACTGGCGGCGCACTAGGGGGGCCCGCTTTGGTGCAGCTCGATCGAGCCTAGAGGGAGGGCGGCAGTGGTTTTGGCGCGGGTTTAGGGTCGTGGATCTCGGCCTTCGAGCCACTTGCAGGTGATCCAACCGTATGAAATTGAGGG
Source organism: Allium sativum (assembly GCA_030737875.1). Classification (NCBI taxonomy): domain Eukaryota; kingdom Viridiplantae; phylum Streptophyta; class Magnoliopsida; order Asparagales; family Amaryllidaceae; genus Allium; species Allium sativum. The sequence goes on from CM060910.1 coordinate 244,809,003, forward strand.
GAATGAAAATCTCTGCAGAAAAGCCTAAAGGAGTGGAGTCTGTTATGTGGAGGAGGAGGGGAATTTAGTGGAAGAAGGTGGAGGTGTTCTCGACCATGGATGAAAGGTTTAGGCGGCGGATATAGTAGAAAGGATTAGGGTTTGTAGAAAAACATGTATTTTTATAATATTTTAATGTAAATTTCACAAATAAATCCATAAGTCTTAAACAATTCCAATTTCAGTCCAATAGGAGTTGATCCAACCCAATAGCCCCCGTTCTGGATCCAATAGGCTAGGTCTCGTCAGCCTAAACGACTGTCAATGGCCTGAAATCTTTAATTTAATATTTAAATCTTTTAATAAATTAATTCGATAATATATTTAAATATACTGGGGCCACATACGAACTCAGAAAAATCATTTCTAGCTTTGTTTTGACGATATGGTCCTAACAAAATTAATTTCGTCGAATTCTGAGACTGTTTGAAAAATGGCCATTTTCAAGTCGATCAGATTTGACTGAAATTGACAAAACACATTTTCGTTTGCCACGCTCACATATTAATTCCAAAAATTCGGAAAATTAAACTTAGCAATAATTTGACATTCCGGATCCAACAAAAGTGGTTTCATCGAAAACGAAGGTCGGTTGTTAAATGGCCTTTTATACGGGCTATAAATTATACTATAGCGACCATTCTGAATATTCAACTGGCCATAACTTTTGACACCCACTATGAAATTTTGATTTTTCGGACTCGTTGGGAAGATATTTTCAAAGAGATTTAGATATTTTTAGTTTCACTAAAATCCGTTAGATTTTGAATCCGGTACATTCAATCAAAGTTCAAGTTTGACTTTTCAAACTACCGTACTATTTCTAATTCCTTTTGAAGTGAAAATAAATATATTCACTCAAACTTCGATTAAAAAAAATTTTAATCATTATTATTTAAAATAAATTATTTTAACTATTCAAAATTTACTGAAATAGCCAAAATAATTTTTTTAAATTAGTTCGGATTCTCCGGGTTGTTACAACAGTCTTCCTCTACAGAAGGCCACTTCGATTATTGCCAAATCGAATTCCATTCAATTCCAATTTAATATGTTAAATTGGAAAACTTTACTTTGGAAAGTCTCCCTTAATCTTGATAAAAGATTTATAAATTCCAAATCACATTTCACTGTAAATCGGGTTAAAGACCGAGTGTCGCTAGAAAACACTGTTCACGACAAACCCAATTCACATTCCATTTTATTCCAATTATTAAATGTAATTAGAAACTCTAGCAATCTTAATTAAAAGATTTATCCTCTTCACATGGGGTTCAAGAACAGTGTTTCTGAAGACACCGTTCACGACAAACCCAAAATCCCATTTGATATTAAACACAAGGCTCTAAATAGAAAATATATCGGCTTATATTCAATATCAAATACCACAACCAACCAATATCGTATTGGAAGTACCGATATAAAAATATCTATCAAATTTCCATAACGATATATGTATAATCACGATACCCAACATCGAAATATTACGAAGACAATTTCAATTCAAATCAAATCCAATTTATATATTGGGAATTCTGGTTATTTTTAAAACCATTTCATATCCAATTTATTTATTTAAAAATATTGGATTATAATTCTAGTTAATAACTAGTTCATTTCAAGAAAAATCTACTTTTATCTTTTCAAATATGGAATTTTTCATCCCAATTCTTTTCAAATCATTTCTTATGATTTTACACTAATTATTGATATTTTTAATAATTTTATCAAGGCCCGTACAGTCGATTTCCATAAACGGCCATCGAACTGCACTTACAACGACCTTTTCCAAATTTTATTTTGACATAATTCCAAATTCAACCTTTAGATTTCAAATCTCTAATATTCGTTAGAAAGCTCTTTTCGATACGAACCCAACGGTTCCGCTTTTAGGAGAATCCGACAGACGGATCTCCCGTAATATCCATTCGAAGTCAATAGTCGAAATTCAAGAACTGCCACGGCGCGAGGCGTTCTATTCAGGCCATTATATTATATATATAATATATATAATATATATTTCGTCGATTTCCATTTAAGACTTATTTTATAAATCGTTTTAAATTCGTTTTCAAAACGATTTCAACTTCATATTCAATTTCAAATCAAAATTAAATATTCCATATCATCGATATATAAATCATAGTATTTTCAAAACATTAGATTTTGAAATCAATTCCTTTTCAGTGTTCATTATAAAAATGAATAAAATCGATATAAATATCGTTCACGTAAAAATGGCATTAATCTACCCCACAGGCTTCATATATTTAAATATTTTCGTGTCCATCCCAGATCGGACATCAAAATCAGATTTTGATCCTTTACTGAATATCATTTCTAAAATATTCATTATTTTAAAATAATCGTTATTTTAAAATATTCATTTTTTCTGAACTGGAATCAGACACAGTCAATTACCATATAATTTGATTTATATGGATTTCAAACAACAAATGTGTATAACAACAATGAAAACAACAATCCATCATCCAGAGTGCATTCTACACTGCATAAGCATTAAATATAAATATTTAATGCTTACAACAGCCTGTCGATCAATCGATTGACATATCACTAAACAGTTGGGATTATTGTACGTCAAATATCATCCCAACACCCGTGTGGGGTTTCAATCCACAAACACTTAAAACTATTTGTGCATTTGGGCGATGTGTAAAATATATCGTCCCAATTCATATTAGTAAAATGGGTGTTCATAAACAAATTGTCTGATTTGTAAATGAATATTTGTTTTATTCATATACCCGTTAAAAATTCTATTTTTAACGATAAAATATTTATTCGGTTCATTTACACAGTAAAAATGATATTTTATTGTTCTAACATATTTTAGAAAATTTTGGTGGCATAACGGCACGATAACAAAATCGGGTAATGTCTAGCATTACCCCTCTCCTGATATTGACTCGCGCCATACACACATAACAATTCTAATTAATTCATTTCACCCAAACAACCAAATTCAACCAAATAATCTAATCAACCAAACCAAACAATTCAAACAAGTCATCCATGGTCTTTGGACGACGAGGAACAGTTCATATAAGCAGTTATAAAAATAAATAACCATATAAGAAAATATGGTGAGGAGTTCTCACCTTGGAGATCCACTCCGCCATTCTCTATTTCTGAATGGTTCGGATTTTCCAAAATTCCAATGCGATCCATTCCCGTTGTTCATAGTAAAAATTGCATTTTTAATATGATGTTTATTTTTAAAAAATCCCATTTTTATAATGGCGCTTCATATATAAAAATCACATGTTTATGATGCTACATGTATAGAGAAGGTTATATTTTTATTTCGCTACATATATAAAAAAAATCAAATTCTTTATTTCGCTACCTCATTATAAAAATTATATTTTTATAGCGCTTTATATATAATAAAAATTATATTTTTACATCGCCTTTCAAACAATAAAAATCATATTTTTATTATCTCTATAATATAAAAATCATATTTGTATTATCTCTATAATATAAAAATCATTTTTTTTATTATCTCTATAATATAAAAATTATATTTTTATTATCTCTATAATATAAAAATCATATTTTTATTATCTCTGTAACATGAAAATCATATTTTGATTCAAACAAAATCTAACCCTTTCATATAAACAAAATGAAATATTTTTTAATTAAACAAAATCAAATCTTTTTGTTTTGCTATTTATATGATAAAAATTATATTTTTATCACAACGCTTCATGTATAAAAATCACATTTTTATACAATGTTTTTTATAATTTAAAAATCAAATCCTTTCATTTTCAAAAATCAATTCTTTCTTCATTTTCAAAAATCAGTTATTTCCTTCTTTTTTTCTATGTTAAACCAATATTTTTATAAGCTAATAAAAAAACAAATTCAAAGAAGAAATTAAAAAAACTCACAGCGCATGGGGGGAGGGGGATGGCGCTCGCTGGCCTGGAAGAAGGGGAGACCTCGCGGTGGATGATGGGGGAGGGCGGAGCAGTGGCCACGGCGGTTTAGGAGCTCGGTGGGTTTTAGAAGGGAGAGAGGAGCAGCAGAGAGCAGAGAGGAGGGTGCGCCGGGGATGGAGATGGCGGGCGATGCGAGGTGGGCCCCCTGGCGGAGGCGTGGTGGCGATAGGGGGTGTTGCGATTCGATCGTTCGATCGATTTGGGGTTTTGTTTTTTGTTTTTTGTTTTTATTACGAATGGCGTTGACCTAAAGGAGAGAAGGAGAGGTAGGGAGTTTTATAATATTTTATACATTTAAATTTCAAAATGCAACGTTTTATTTCGAACTCGAAATTGAACCCATCGACTGTCATCCCTAGCTAATTACCCCATTCCGAACACAATGGGATATGTATCGTAAGCCAGTTCGGTTGTTACGATCAGTTTCCATTAAATTTAAAATATAAATCATTATATTTTAAATTCAAACGCACATTTTAAGTTACCGGGGCCACATGCTAACTCTAAAAATTCCAGAAAAATTATTTCTATTTTTATATTGACGATACGGTCCTAACAAAACTAATTTCGTCAAATTTAAGACCGTTTGAAAAATGGCCATTTTCTGGTCGATCCAAATTGACTGAAACTGTCAAAACACGTTTTCCTTTGCCACGCTCACATATTGATCCCAAAAATTATGAAAATTGGAATCTAGCAATAATTTGACATTCCAGATCCAATAAAAATGGTTTCGTCGAAAACGGAGGTCGTTTGCAAAATCGCCATTTTTAAGGGCTATATTTTCCATAGCACTATTCTGAATTTTCAACTGGGCATAACTTTTTATTCCCATTATGAAATTTCAATTTTTCGGATTCGTTGGAAAAATATTTTCGAATAGATTCTAATATTTTTGGTTTCACTAAAATCCGGTTTATTTTGAATCCTGTACATTCATTTGAAATTTGAAATCGAATTTTCAAACTGCCGCGCCATTTTCAGTTTCTTTTATAATTAAAATAAATATTTATATTCAAACTTCGATTCAAAATAAATATATACATTCTAATTTCGTCGAAAATAAATTTCTTGTTGCTATTATTTAAGATAAATCATTTTAAATATTCAAAATTCATTAAAATTGCCAAAATAAAAATTTTAAATTGGTTCTGATTTTTCGTGTTGTTACATTTTAATTCAAGAATTTCCAAAATTATATATATAGTTAAACACTTGAAAAATAGTTTAAAAAATATTTTTTTTATTTATATATATGTCGACATACAAATGTCATTTTTTCAATTTTCAAAGGAAGTATCTTTTCACTATTTGTAACGTTCCAAAAGCGTTGCAACCTTTCAAATCTTATAAATAGGGGTTGATTTCGAATTTTTTTCATCATTCTTCTTCTCTGTCTTCACGCCTCTTCATCCCTCCATTAATATTTCTTATTTTATTGATTTCTACACTTCTACCTTGACGATTTCTATTCTAATTACATAAAACTTCTTCTTTTCTCTCCCTCTACTCACTACTCTCTGAATTGAAGTGTTATTGAAGAGTTATAGGGCTGTTGTAATCTTTTGGGAAGTGTTTGGGAAAGGGTGTGTTCCTTTTGTCCCTGAAATCAAGGAAAGGGAGCGGTGGTAATCTTGTAGCCGTGAAATCAAGAATGGTTGGAGAAGTGTTAACCTTGTAGCCGTGAAATCAAGGGGATTGTACTTGGATTGTGATATTAATCAAACTCTGCGTAATCCTGGGTTGCGTGGGACTGAACGTAGGAGTAATCCGAATTAGTATAAAATCCAGTGTGTTCTTTTATTTTTCTGAATTTTATATTTATATTTATCTGTTTATGTGTTATGTTTGATTCTGTGTCTGTGATCATCTCTATTGTGTGTGATTCATATAGTAGATCATATAAGTTTAAGATTTTCATAAATTCTTTGAAAACACTATTCACCCCCTTCTAATATTTGTTTTGCCCTAAGATCTGCCTTCCCATTCCCTAACAAATATGATAATTTTGGTTTCTTATTATACAAAAGTTCATATGGTGTTTTATGAGTTAAGGGTCTGATTGAAATTCTATTTAAAATATAACAAGCTGTTACAACTGCCTCAGCCCAAAATTTCTTGGTAAATTACTATCAAATAATATAGTTCTTGCACACTCTTATATCGACCTATTTTTACGTTCAAATACTCCATTTTGTTGAGGGGTTATAAGGAATGAAAAATTATGGTTATTACCTTTTTTATTACGAAATTTTTCCAAATTTTCATTTTCGAATTCTCCTCCATGGTCACTACGTATTTTTTATTTTTAAGATAATAAATTTTGAATTCTTTTAGCAAAAGTTTTAAGCTGGTCAAAAGCATCACTTTTAATTTTAAGAAACAATGTCCACGTAAATATAGAAAAATCATCGACTATTACGTAAACATATCTATTGTGATTTATTGATTGGGTTTGGGATGGATCGAATAAATCCGTATGAATTAACTCTAATGGTTTCGAGGTTGTAATTTCCTCTTTTGATTTAAATGAGCTTCTTTTTAATTTTCTGAACCGACAAGCATTGCATAAATTATTAACTTTAAATTTAATTTTGGGTAATCCCCTAATTGAATCTAATTTAGAAATCCTAGATATGTATTTGAAATTTATATGACTGAATCTCTTATGTCAAATCCAAGGGTCACTTGTATTTGCCATAAGACATGGATGATTGTTAAAGATTTTCATACTCAATACATAGATATTTTTCTTTCTATCTCTTTCTGAAACACCCCACCTCCGCTAAGGTCACTCACAAAAGGAATGCCTTAATTTCAGTGGAGCATTATAGGTAAAAGATGCAGATAAATTACAAGACAGACAATTAAAGCAGCGACAAATAAATAAAACTTTATTTCATTGATAAACAACTTGTACAAAGATTATTTTACAATACTAAAGTATCTTGTCTTGCTTACAAAAATAAAGAAGCATAAAATGATTTCCCCAAATAAAGCATGAGCCAGCCAAAGTAGTTGAAGAGAGAGTCCAAGGCAATACGTCAAAGAGTCTTCAAGCTTGGAAAGAGTAACGGTCCAAACAAACCTGAGCTATTCCCTCCCTGACTACCTGCGGGGAGGGGGGAACGGAAGAAAAGAAGCGAAAGCAAAACTAGGTCAGACATAAAGTCTGGTAAGTCCAGTGATTCTTAGTATTTAAACGAGGAAAAGGGTCGTGACATGAATAAACTAAATATAAGACTAAACCATAGTAACAAGATAATATGGGATATGGCAAGATAAACTGAATGTACCGATAAACTAAATGTACTGATAAACTGAATGCACTTTTACTCCTTCACTGCTTCGCAGCTACCCTATTTATACTGATTTCTATATCTCTGCACTACCTAATTGGAGTCCAAACTAGTAATCTATGATCATATGATAACGTGATCCCAAAACCCGTATTTGCGGTTGCCTTCAGGTGTGCTTCTATTATGGGGATTCCGTTTATTACCTAGATCTAATCTAGGGTTTACTATCGAGTGCTCACTAGATTCTACCAGGGTTTACGCTACCCAAGGCCACTGGGGTTTATGCTACCTATTGAACGCTTCTTGGATTCAGGGTTTACGCGACCTAGGTCCAACTAGGGATTATGCTACCTACTTTGTATTAATTTTCCATGTGTCTGTGTTAGTCGGCCCTCTCTTGCATGTAGAAACTCTGTGCTGGCCCCACCATAAGGTGTATCAAGCCTTATGACGGCGACCCGACACGATTCAAGATGCACAGTGTATAACTACTGGTACCCAATGCCTTCTTTTTCCACTCCAGAGTACGTGCACGCCCGTAAACCATCAGAACCTACACTGACGTACCCCTTGCCGCTATTTTGACCGCTTATAATCAGCCCAGTAATTGTGCCCCATCCTGTCTAGTTTCAGGGTACCATGATACATCTATGTGGGTTACTGCTAAAATGGGTCCCCGTTACTAGGGTTTCCTGCTGGTTAAGTTCGTGGGCCTATATATACAAATATTACCCACCTATACGAGATGTACTTAACCCTCCCACCGATTCTAGCATGTTTTCTTAATGGTTAAGTTTTACAGGCCTATATTTACAAATATTACCTACCTACCAGACGTGTACTTAACCTTCCCACAGATTGAAGCATGTTTATTTAATGTTTAAGTTTTGTGGGCCTATATTTACTAATATTACCAACCTACCCGACGTGTACTTAACCTCCTACTCGTCAAGTCGTGTTGGTTAAGTTGTTCTTGTTAACTTAACTTATCTTGCTTATCATGTTGGATTGGTTAAGTGTGATTTATTAACTTAACCCCGTTCATTCATCAGGTTATATTGGTTAAGTATTTCCCATTTAACTTAACCCTATTCGTTCATCAAGTTATATTGGTCAAGTGTCAATAATCAACTTAAGTTAACTCAACCCACCCACTCGTCACGTCATGTTGGTTAAGTGTTTCCTTCTGGTGTTAACTTGACCCTAGCTCAAACCATGTTATATTGGTTAAGCGTTGCCTTCTCGTGATAACTTAACCCTTCACATACATCGTGTTATATAATTGGTTAAGCGTTTTCCTCTTGTATTACCTAACCCCACCACATGTCATTATATATTGGTTAAGTGTTACTTTAGTTAACTCAACCCTCCCATCGATTCTAGCTTGATTTATTCATGAGCCTTAATTAATTAATTAAAGCACCAACCACTCACATTAGACAAATACTGTTGTGGTTACTGGATGTGCCGGCCGGTCCCGAGCAGGTTTACACCACAACTCAGTCTAACCTCGGGTCTTTCTGGGCTTGATGCACTAATCACCCACATTAGACAGGTATTGTTGTGGTCACTGGATGTGCCGGTCGGTTCCGGGCAGTTTTACACCACAACTCAGTCTAACCTCGGGTTAGGCATATTCGTCTTTTACTAAATTTACATATTTATATATATTTTCCGTAAATCAATTTAGCCTAGATCATATTCAACTGTCATGCAAATTTACATACTTATATTCTATGCCCAATACTTGATTCACCAATCAATTAACCCAACTTGCAGTTTATACCAATTTAGATTTAATATTCCCCTTTTACAATTCATGCCCAATCTAGATTAATATTCCAATTTAAAGTTTATGTCAAAACTAGATTTAATATTCTACTTTTACCATTTACGTCCAAAACTTGGTCTACATGCCAATTACATACTTTGCGGCCAATTAAAATTTATCAATTTATGCCCAAGTCTAATATGCATGTAAATCATTCGCTATTATAGCCAATTTAGATTTATGCCAACATATTTATTGTTCCAAATTAACTTAATTCAGCTATGCCCAATCCCCGCATCATAATCGTATGTATAACATGATTTCACAAGTTCCTAAGTACTCATGGAATGATACTAATAGTATCAAAGCAAGGGATATGGGATAAGCACGAGAATTGACATAAAAGAATAGCCATGCAAGAATGAACCAAATACAAAAATAATGGTTCCAATGGGTTTGATGTACATATAGGAATAAACTAGACAAGTTACATCCCAAAAAATGAAATCCAACATAATTAAGGGAATAGGCATAGGTGATTTGGTCCAACATAATGCCAGTTCGAAGTACAACCTAATAGGTTAATGGGAATAGGCATAAGTCACTGACTACAATAATTATAGGCAATCAACCACAATATTCATGGACGAGTAATCACAATAGTTTCTTAATCCATGTCATAGGTAATAGTCTCATAGTCATAGTCATATGTAATAGTCTCTTTATCATGAATCATAGTCATAGGCGATAGTTTCATGGGCAACAGTTTCATAGTCATAGTCTTAGGCAAAAGTCCCATAGTCATAGTCTTTGGAAATTAGCCACAATAAGTTCTAGGCCAAAATGGAGAATCAGATCCAAAGGCATAGATAACGTTAGATTTGACATAAGCATGAATCAAAGATAATTAACTTGCCAGTAGGCACAGTTCTATATTTTAATTTATTACATTCACGAGTCTAATTACACGTTCAAATCTAAGGAATAACCGAACTTACAGTGGTTGGTTTAGAAAAGGCGATTTGCTATGATTTGCGTGGCGTTGCTCGAAGTCGTTGAATTAGCCTTTGATTCGCTTCTTGAAGCTTTAACTTGATTTAAATCTCTTCTTGAAAAACTTGAGCAGCATAACCTCATCTTAGATTTATATATTATTTTATTTTAATTAGAATTAGAGCAGAGTATAGCCATAGAGAAGTTGTGAGGAGAAAATATGAGGCCTAGGGGTGTTTTTATAGCTTTTTGATCAATATATAGGGCCAAAATCGCGTCTAGGTTCAAAAATGTGAATTCTTCCCAGATCTGGGGGTTAGGTCGACCCCCAGGTCGACCTCCTTTGGGGTAGGTCGACCTCTAGGTCGACCTGCTTGGGCGGGAATTTCCCCGCCCAGCCAGTTCTGCGATTTTTGAATTTCTGAGATGGTTCTGAATTTTTGCTGAAACTTCTGAAGGACATAACTTCTTCATACGGAGTCCGATTTACACAAACTCGGACTCTGCCTCATGAAGAATTTCGAGACGAACGCAATGGCATAACCCATTTCGCTTAATTATTCTTCTAAAAATTATTTATACTTTAATTTGTGAAACTTAATGTTACAAAATTATGGGGTGTTACATTCTCCGCCCCCCTTTAAAGGATTTCGTCCCTGAAATCTTCAAGTCAGGAAGAATGTGTCCTACCATTCAGTCATCCATCTACTCAATCATTCAATCATAGGCATTCATTGTCATTAAAAATATTTCTAATGCTTTCATTTTCATATGCATAGTGTGTGTATATGTCCTTATCTAATGCAAAATCAGGCGGTCTACTGATTCAGTTGAACTCCTTAATGCGAATTATGTCAGTGCCATGCGTCCAATATGTATGTAATCCTAAAGATACATATCATTTCTATATGAGTGCACAACCATTCACTCAAATGCAACGTCCACAGGATAACACATCAAGTTCAATCCATAACAAATACATATATGCAAATGCAATATGGAAGTGACTGAGCTGATCTAGTGCCATATGTGTGTATATGTATCCACGAGCAACCACGAGCAACCACTAGCAAACACTTGCAAACAATTGCATCCACCAAACATAACATGTCTCAAACACATGTTTACATCCATTGGCTTCTACCTAAGGATTGAGGATAGGACCGAGAGGATATACTTAGAAGCTAAAGACTAGCATGCAAATAGATTTTTCAGAAAAAGAGGAATCAAGGATATACCCTCAAAAAGGGTAAGATGCGTGTATCTGGTCTTCAGTCTTTTAAGTCGCATCTTCTTGAGCTTCCATTTCCAAAACCCACCAGTAAAGATAGGACCTCGCTCACTTACTATGCTAGAGGGTATCCAATGTAGTCGAACTATCCTCCCAAGAAAAACATATGATACCCAGTGTATATACTTAAGATGATTAGAGGTCTCTCCTCTACTTAGCTTATCCATCATGCTACAAATATGAGTGTCTAAAGCTAATGGTTACCATGTGCTTATTACCTCTCTTAGGGTGCCAACCCCAACCATTTATTTCTCACGCAAACCATCCTAGTCGAACTCGACATCCCTCAAGTACAAGCCCCAAAGGCCTAAACCAATATCATACAAGCACCCAAGGGATACCTCCTCCGAATTTGGACGATCTATGTGAGATGATACTAACAAAACAACCAAACAATTGAGCACTTTACCGACTCTAGCTATCCTCGCTAATCTTGCTCCAGAATTATCGTTGATCGTATAACTATCTTTGCAGTGTCATCTAGATACATGCAGAAGTCTGTCTCGAGTTCTTAGGGTGAAAACCCCTACCCTAGTCAAAACATCTTGCGTACTCATGGACTACCCCAACGGATCGAAAATCGTCGATAGATAGGTAAAGTGATTCTAGGTAGCTAAGACAAACTGATCCCTTAGGATCGTACGAAATCTCAAGGGTATTCTCGAGGCAAGTCGAAAGTCTAACTACTCTTGTTTCATAATTACTAGCTAACCAATCAATGCCTAGAATCAACCCATAGCCCAAAAACATAAGCATTAATATAGCTATTCTCAAATCCTCACAAGTCAATGATAAGTGGGTCGAACCAGCAGTTGGATTTGAGACTATAATGGGATCCTCTACTATACAATATCTAGGGTGCAAAACTCAACTATGGAAGCAGATATATATGAACGTGAAGCGCTAAAATCAAAAGGAGTACTAACAGGATAATCAAAAAGGAAAAACTCTTCCAACCGAAATCTTACTGCCTCTCTCTCAGGTATGCTGGCGGTGAGAGCATGCACTTGCCTTCCGAAAAATCATGTCCTTTGTTCTTTGCCCTTTCCCTTAATTATACGACCCGTTATACCGAAATAAAGATACTTCCTCTTGTTTTAGGTTTTACTATTCTTTCCTCCCCTCCTTTGTGAACCAATTCTATATCCATGGGTTCTTCATCCTTGTGTTGTGCTCCATAGCCAAACCCCCTCATTCTCAACTTTGCCATCCTTGTGTAACTTGTTGACATGTCTCTTGAAAGATGCCTCAATCGCATGGGGAATCCTACAAAGCTCGAAAGAAAATTATGGCTACAGATAGAAATTAGGCACTTGTTTGCCCTTTGACAAGTGTCGTAGTCTTGTCGAACCTACGGAACCATGCCACGATGAGGTTACCTCCCAGAAAGCCAGGAGCCCCAGAGACTCAAGAAAGAAGGAAATAAGGATTCAAATGGAGGATCAAAAGATAGTGCATATGGCTTTGGGGAATATCCTTTTAAACAAAACCTTTCTTTTCATAATGCTTCTTTTAAAATCGTTTGAAAATAATTTTTCAAATCTTTTTATCTGATCTGGTAACCTTCAGCTCTGATACCAAGTAAAACACCCCACCTCCGCTAAGGTCACTCACAAAAGGAATGCCTTAATTTCAGTGGAGCATTATAGGTAAAAGATGCAGATAAATTACAAGATAGACAATTAAAGTAGCGAAAAATAAATAAAACTTTATTTCATTGATAAACAACTTGTACAAAGATTGTTTTACAATACCAAAGTATCATGTCTTTCTTACAAAAATAAAGAAGCTTAAATTGTTTCCCCAAATAAAGCATGAGCCAGCCATAGCAGTAGAAGAGAGAGTCCAAGGCAACACGTCAAAGAGTCTTCAAGCTTGGAAAGAGTAACGGTCCAAACAAACCTGAGCTATTCCCTCCCTGACTACCTGAGGGGAGGGGGGAACAGAAGAAAAGAGGCGAAAGCAAAACTAGGTCAGACATAAAGTCTGGTAAGTCCAGTGATTCTTAGTATTTAAACGAGGAAAAGGGTCGTGACATGAATAAACTAAATATAAGACTAAACCATAGTAACAAGATAATATGGGATATGGCAAGATAAACTGAATGTACCGATAAACTAAATGTATTGATAAAATGAATGCGCTTTTACTCCTTCACTGCTTCGCAGCTACCCTATTTATACTGATTTCTATATATCTGCACTAACTAACTGGTGTCCAAACTAGTAATCTATGATCATATGATAACGCGATCCCAATCCCCGTATTTGTGGTTGCCTTCAGGTGTGCTTCTATTATGGGGATTCCGTTTATTACCTAGATCTAATCTAGGGTTTACTATCGAGTGCTCACTAGATTCAACCAGGGTTTACGCTACCCAGGGCCACTAGGGTTTATGCTACCTATTGATTGCTTCTCGGATTCGGGTTTACGCGACCTAGGTCAAACTAAGGATTATGCTACCTACTTTGTATTAATTTTCCATGTGTCTGTGTCAGTCGGCCCTCTCTTGCATGTAGATACTCCGTGCTGGCCCCACCATAAGGTGTATCAAGCCTTAAGATAGTGACCCGACACGATTCAAGATGCAAAGTGTATAACTACTGGTACCCAGTGCCTGCTTTTTCCACTCCGGAGTATGTGCATGCCCGTAAACCGTCGGAACCTACATTGACGTACCCCTGCCGCTATTTTGACCACTTATAATCAACCGAGTAATTGTTCCCCACCCTGCCTAGTTTCAGGGTACCATGATACATAGTTCAATTGCCAGATTGGTTGCCTGGAGTACATAACGTGTTTCTCGTATCTCAACTTCGAAAGCAAGCGCATGATCCCGACTTGATCGTGGAAGAAGCAGCGCAATGGGATATAGAAATTACTCCAGAATTGGTTGTGAGAAGAGTGCCGTTAAAGATTATTGGCAAAGAAACCAAAGAGCTGAGGAACAAGAATGTTCACTTGGTCAAAGTGCAGTGGAGTGGAGATCCGCGAGGCTGTACTTGGGAAACTGAGGAAAGCATTAAGAAAGCCTATCCTAAGTGCAGGGTGGATATCGCTGAATGAATCTGGTGTGAGGTACATTTACCATATTTGCAATTTCCATAATGTTCTCTACTTTGTTGTTGTTTTCTTTTTGTAAAGGCCCGCAAGTCCATACTATCTGAGTCGACTAATAACACCACATGTCCAACCCAAATTGCACAGAAATACGAATCATTATTAGAAAGAAGTTAGAGGATGAGAAATAGAAAGAAAGAAATATTAGAATAGAAGAAAACAAAGAAGACAAATCTCACAGCGGAACGAATAAAATATATCATATAACATAACTTTTGAAATACAAATCAGTAACTTTATGTACATACCATCATCAGAGCACAACAGTTATTCCTGGAACAGTTATAAACACCTGTTTCCAGATATAAACATGGTTCACAGCGGAATATATGATAGTCTATAACTAACTGGTGAAGCCTCCTGTTTCCATCTCTTCCAGGGGAATTTGAAAAATACCAACTACTTGACTGTCCGTACAAATTTGGGCACCCAAGAGTTTAGGGAAAACAAACAAAATAAACTCTGGGTCAGTCATGAGACTGGTGTGAGTAAACTCCAACCAATTGTTTAACTTTCAAAATCCTTTCGAAAGAAAAGATAACAGTAAGACCATCCCACACAAAAACATGGACGGTTTTTACCTTACTATAACCCAAAACACTTTAATACAAAATCTGTGATATTATAATAGTGTCTAAATCAAATAAATAACAATTTAGCGGAACACTTGCATCTCACGCTCCACATACATAATATAAAATCAAAAACCCACAGGGCGCTTATTGGAGATTGGATTTCCAACATGACAAGGTATGGAACCACCTTCCGATAGTGTATCTCTAGAGAGGAATACACTAGGTTCATAAAGAACATCTTGCAACCCGGCGCACACATGACCGACCACTCATTTCGCTTGAGTGTATCGAACGTATATCACCAACTGTTGTGATCAGCAACCATTTCCCGAATGGGACAACATCGTATAGAATAAGGAATTAAATGAATCTCTAGATAGGTGATTATACACCCTAATGGGAGCGACCCATATAGCCATGCTGCCTGATTTTTGTCATTTCTCGGTTGTTGAGGCCTGAGGCTACGATTACTTTCTATTCATTGATAGCATAATCACTTTGAATGCCACATTGTCAGATCCGTTAATCACTAGTTGATTTGCACAAATATTCTGGATGTTATGCTAAGGGAATAAATCCGTTGCAACCATATATATTTATACAGACCAACTCATGCGATCATTGGAAATACTTTGTCAGACATTCGTCTATATACGTTCGTTCTGGGACTGAACGAAACCGAAGGCATAATTTCTATTAATAGAAAAAGCCCTTTCATTTTACTCCGTCTTCGATTATCTTCATATAATCTGATTCGCAATGCTACTGCCAATACAGAGTGGTTCTCGGATAATAATCCAACTGGTCTCTTCATATTGACAACGATATTGGCAAACACTTCGATAGTCAGTTATTTAACCATCTAAGAAAAACGAACATCCATTCAAAACATCAAACAATCACTAGGCCATTTAATTTATATTTCATTAATTAAAATACTTCTCTACTTCCTTATCAATATTTGTTGAACAAATATTTTCAATTGTCATTTCGGTCTCTTACATTCTTTGGAAAAACATTTCTATATCTCGCCTTCTTTTATTTTCTACACTTAGAAAATATATTCTATTTGAAATTGAAACAATTTCAATCACTTATCTCTTTCCTTACTACTTTAATTATAATCAGGAAATATTTACTTTTATATTTTCAAAATTCCACTACTGGGTTAAAACGAATGCTGCGTAAAACATCGTTACAACAACCCAAAATATTTTATTCAATTAACTATTTTCCAACACTTCTCTTCGAGGCTGGATCTTGCTATTTATCAATTAAAAATGAAATCAATCAAATTGAGGTATTATTACCTCTCAGACCTTGACTGAAAACATCATTAACTTTAAAACAGACAAAACCACTTACCCCGAATAATCGACATTATAAAACCAATTATTCATTTTTAAACGTATATATGTTTCTCTTTCTATTACCAACTTATCGATTTCCCTTTTGTTTAAACGTATATATGTTTTTCTGAAAATTTGATTTTAACATAACTCAAAATCTATTCGACAAAATCCAGATTTTTCTTCTCCATTAGAAAACTATTATCAAATCGGTCCTGACGTTTCTTGTTTCAAAGAATTCCGACTTCAATTGAGTTTTGTATACTCAATTAAAGTTCGAATCGCCAATTTACGAACTGCAGCGCTACGGCGAGTTCATTTTAATTATATTTATATATATAAACGTTTGAACTTTGTTTATAATAAATTCAACTTCATTCTAATATATTTTTAATATATATCAAATCAAAATTTCCAATTCAACATAATATTTTCAATTATCTATAATTGTCAATTTCTTCTTACTCGGTAATTTATTTATTTATACTTTGATTTTCTATATTCAAATTCCATTTCAATTCAAAATGAATTTCCTATATTCAAATTCCATTTTCAATCTCCATTTGAATTTCTATATTCAATCTATTTTCAAACTTCATTTGAATTTATATATTCAAATCTATTTTCAACTTTATTTGAATTTCTATATTCAAATCTATTTTCAACTTCATTTGAATTTCTATATTAAATCTATTTCAAACTTCATTTGAATTATATATTCCAATTCCCGTTTCAACTCTATTTGAATTCTATATTCAAATTCCCATTTTAAATCCTATTTTGAAATTCTTTTTTCAAATTCCACATTTAAAATTTCTTTATTTTAATTCCATTTCACTTTCGAAATTCAAATTCTATATTTGAATTACATTTGAATTTCTATATTCAAACTCCATTTGAATCTTATTTTCAAATTCTATAGTTAAACTTCATTCAAATCTCTATTTGACTTTCCTTTATTCAAATCCATTTGAATTCCTTTGAATTCAAATTCTATTTTAATTCCTTTGAATTCAAGTTCTATTTCAATTCCTTTGAATTCAAATTCTATTTCAATTCCTTTGAATTCTATATTCAAAGTCTACATCTAATTCTCTTTGAATTCTACATTTAAAGTCCATATTTAATTTTCTTTGAATTCTACATCCAAAGTCCATATTAAATATTCTTTGAATTCTACATTCAAAGTCCATATTTAATTTTCTTTGAATTCTACATTCAAAGTCCATTTCAATTTCTCTTAAATTCAAATTTTATTTGAATTTCTCATATCCAAATTCTATTTGAATTTCTCTTATTCAAATTTCAAATTCTATTTTAGAAAAAAAAATAGAATTTCCTTTTTAAATCTGCAAAATTCCTTTTCATGATATTTTTAAATATCAATATTTGGGCCCAGTGATTTTTAAACACCAAACAACCAATTATTTATTTCAGGTTTTCAACACATCATATATGACAGTATATATGTAAACAAATAAACAAACAGATAATATATTTTTGAGGAATCCAGTTGGATCCCTCTAACCTGTTTTCCTGCATCCACAGACGTTAGTCAATATAGTAATACCCATCCTGCTTCAAGGCAGGATATCGCGGTATGAAGGTCGTCCACTAATATATTTGTGGGGCGCATAGGGAAATTATCCGCTATGAAACTCCGGGCATTCGCTAATGAGACTGTGGGAATCCAACCAATCATCAACCCAATATATATCTATATATATATAATAGTCAACCCTAAATAACTAATATATTTAAAGCAACTAGAAAAAATCCAAGCAAGCAACAACAATTATTTTTACCAGATAAAAATAATTTTAAATAAAAGGTGAGTGAGATTTACTCACCGGAAATTTATTTGCACTTGTACCAAATTTCAGTTTCTATTCATCGATTTCCGAGCCTTCGAACTTCACACGGATGATTCCATTTGATTTATATTCGCCTTTCATAAGTTAGATTCTCTTAAATCATAACCCGTCGACCTTCTCTAGTCCAACATCGATTTGTGCTAGCATTTTAGACCTTGTATAATTTAGCACAATATTTCTAAGGAGCCGATTAACTAAATTAGTAATTAAAACTTAATTAACTAAATTAAGTTCGCTTTCATCTCATTTCCTAATTTCCTTTAATCATGTTTAAATATTGTACTTATAAGTTAACGTGATTATATATATAATCCATTAAATAAATCTAAACCAATTTATTTATATAAACATGATATATCTAATTTTATTTAACAATTAAGCTATTTCAATTTAAACTAAATAAAACAATTTATTTGTTGTTGTTTAAATTTCTTAAAACAATACCTTATAGTCAATTGCCGAAATGCTGCTCTATATTATCAATTCAACCGCAATATCACTATCAAACCATCATCATACAGCTACAACACCGCTGTAATGCCACAAAGCCACATCAGACCTTAACGTTGCCCACCAAACTCCACTAGCTGACAGCCCCTTTTCTGCATCGATTATACAGAAAAACATAGACCCTTAGCCACACAAATTGGCAGACTAGAGTTTGAACACTTCCCGTTTGAGCTGTCGTTGACGGCGCTTCTCCCCATCGTAACGCAGAAACCCAAGCTGTTGTATGAAAATCAAAGCCACCACCAAATCTCAATAACCCCTAAATCGCTACTACAGTAACTCTGGTAGTCCCCTTCTACTTCGAGATCAGGCAAACCCGACACCACCCCTTGAAGTCCCAATCGAGGTCGACTTCCAACCGGAGACTGACCCCTTCCGTGATGCTTCCAACGTTGATCCCTAAATTTGCGAGCTCCTTCACTACATCATCGAGCGCCTTCACTACATCATCGAGCTCTGGGATCTGCCATAGTTTGGAATAACATTGGGTAGAACTCGCGATTTGCTTTTCGGATTTCCTGAGAAACAAAGGAAGTGCGGATTTGATTTTCAAGTGGAGAGGAAATGATTTTAATGCCTGCGAATGAGTGAATGAGGGAAACTGGAATGGTGCTTGCGAATTTATAGAAGAAGAAGGGGACAGGAAGTACACAACAAATCTTTGTATTTATTTAAAAAGATTTTCTAATTAATTTGATTTGATTCTGATTCGATATAAAGAGATCTTTTATTCTTTTAAAACAGATATTGATTTGATTTCGAACCTATCCACAATCAAATATCTCGGTGTCCGTTAATTTAAATCACGAACCGCTATTTTAACGCATCGACCGACGTTTCAATATTATAGCGTTATACTAAACTCAGTGGAATATATTCTGAAGTTAATTTGAACGTATATATAAAATAACCATATTAAATTAGTATAATATAATTTAAATTTAAAACAAATAAATTCTTCGATAATAAATTATTATTATCGCTTTTATATTCAAACAGAACTAACACTAATCATCTTAATCATTTCGATTTAGTTTTAACTTCGATTTCAATATATTTCATGTCACGATAATTTAATATATTCGATATTAAATCAAAATCGATTTTTAAATCGATAGCTAAAAAAATCATTTGTACTATCAATTCAATATTTAAGCCATATTAAATATTTAAAATAAACCGGTCAAAAATTTGGTTCGTTACATTCTTCCCCCCTTAAAATAATTTCGTCCCCGAAATTGCTAAGGTAGGAAAAATACTATAAACTCATTAACTTTTCAAAACTCCTTTATGTTGAAACTCACCTCTTCATATTTCAACAAATTAGCTCCAATCAAAACTTTTGGTTTTCACACATTTAATCTAAATGATTTACACCCAATTCAAATTCCATTCAAATTGATTTTAATCTGTTCATTTCGATCTATTTAACTTTCTTAAGTTAAATTTTTAAACAGAATTCAAATCCCTGGGTTTCATTTCAAAACAATATTGAAATCCCATAAATATATACATATATATTCATTACTATCTCTATTTCAAAACATTTGAATTTCAACCACTTGTTTTCTTTCAAACAAATTCCCAACAAAAACTTTTCTAAGGTAGCAATCCATCACTTAGAAACTTGAAAATGAACACTGATAATGTTGCAGTCATCATCAGAATTATCTTCCAGCCACTGAAGCGAGTTCAGTGCTTTATCACTTTTAAAATCCATTCAAAAATGATTTTTATTCAAAAATCCTTTCAAAAATGATTTTTATTCAAAAATCCTTTCAAAACAAAGCTATATTATTTTAATATACTTCAGAAAATATTTTCAAAATTCCCAAGATTTTAATTCCAAATTCTGGTTTGAATTCAATTTCAATTCATCTCATTTGTATATTTCATTCATATACAAATTCTACTTGGTTATATATAACCATTTCATTTCTTATAATCTCATTTAATTATAACAATAACAACCAATACATCCATATATATTAATTTCAAGAATTATTCTTTCTACATCAAAATAGAATTTTAGGCAAAATAATTTCATTCACCGACTTTAAAACAATATCGTGTTCAATCTTCTGTTCAAGTATTTACAAACTCTTATCAACGTCGTGGCGTCCCACAATCCGATCAAAATTCATAAACCACTCAACATACTAGCCAACACAATATAAAACAGTTTTTAAATCAATTTACAAATACGCTCTCTCGTATGTGTATATATATATATATATATATACACTCAACTCATTCTGGGGCACTACTCACCCTATCTCTAATGAGCACATCCCACCAAAGCCTAGGTATTCGCTCAACCTAAGCTCTGATACCAACTGTAAAGGCCCGCAAATCTGTAATATCTGAGTCGGCTAATAACACCACATGTCCAATGAAACGACCTGAAATCCCCCTTACGGGAAATCACAGATTGAGTTGAGAACAAGCCACATTGGAACGCAAACAGAAGAACGTTTCATTGTTTATTACAACAATTACATCAGAATACAAGAATATACAGAGTATGAATAAATATTACACATTATAAAATATCAGAGATTACAATACATTACGTAGCAGCGGAAAATAATACAATACACAACTAGAAGAGATATACGGATACAGAGCTTTCCGGATATCATTCCAGTTGTAAACCATGTTCCTGTGAATATAAATCTGCAAAACCATAACTACTAGCTGCCCGTGTCAAGAGTTTAGGTTAAAACGCTAAACTCCAGGTCAGTCATGTGACTGGTTTGAGAACTAAAACAGTTATCAATCTTTATTTTAAAGTTAGGTAAATCAAGGGACCACGCCGTATAACACGGAATGGGTTTCCTCCCAAGAATACCAGTGCATAAAACAAACAACGCAATGCTAAAAAAAGAAAAATGAAGCTATTATAAGACCCAGGTCCCATCACACAATGCAACGCAAGCCAGAGGATAGGGTTTTTACCTTATAATAGACAAAGAATGCTTGATACGCTGAATTTCATCTTTTGATTCTTAATCAGACTCCAACCGTAAATTAGTAAGAGAACGATTCCCTAAGTATTAACCCCGAAGGCCGAAACCAATACCCAAGAAACCACCCAACTTAGCTCATTTCGTGTTAGTTTCTAATTTTATATATAATCATAAATATCAATCATAGGCGGCATGAATGTCCCATACCACTATGTCACCATATATAGGTATACAATCAAAACTGCAATTGTCACGTATTGGAAGTTGGATTTCCATCTGTGAACCGAGGCAAAAGATAGTCCTCTACCGATTTGAGACAATCTAGCCTACCATGTCTTAGGAACAGAGCTCGAGTGTCCCTTGGATCCTCAGGGCCAGTCCATCGATGTGGATTAAACTTAAACCCTGAACATGCGTTTCCCCGCCCTATGGGGCGCAAATGAGCCAACTAATGACTCCATTCGGCCCGGATCGTCCGATCAAACCGAGGCGCCTCGCAACAGCAACAACCACACAGGTTAAAATAATATAAATGTCAGCCAGTTCAAGCACTGACACCACCTCTAGCTAGAAAGAAACGCATGCCCACCCTGATGTCCTCTCCCGTTTTTGGTTCACACCGGGGTATGAGGCTCGCGGATCAACGCTACACAAAGCTATGCCACACAGGCGGTGCTTTGATCATCAACCACAAGACTTTGCTTTTCAACAGAAGCCTTGATCATTTACCACTTAGGCATGCCACACAGGCAATTCACTCCATGCGTTTGATATCCATCAATATATAACCCCTGAACTCGTACGTGTCAGAGAAGGATGTTATTCAAGAGAATAAATTCTCCGCCGCCAAACAGATATATATTTAATAGAAATCAATCACACAGAATAAAATCCAATGTCAGACACACAGTCCATTTACAAGTTCGTCCTGGGTCTGAACAAAACCGGAGGCACATAGTACCTCGCATATCCATCGATCTCTAAGTACGTCTGGACGATCACCAACTGATTCCCTCCTCTTGGGTTTACAACCCCATCAAGATCATCAGTAATCACCCAAACGATGTGAAGACCTCCGGTCTTCGACCACTGTCTACATCCTCGACACCACGTCGAATCAGTTATTCAGAATGGGATAAACCCGGCCTTTCTGAATAACTCGCCTATATAATAAACAAGTGTTACACAAACACAACATACGCCTCATTCCAATTCATCAGTCACTAACCGTAAATTAGCAAGAGAATAATTCCCCAAACATTAACCCCGAAGGCCGAAACCAACATCAGATCAATACCCAGGAAGCCATTCTTCTTAGCTAACCTACAGTTAGTTTCTAAATTTCACATTCTTAGGGAAAGGTTCCCATTAATTTTATCAAAGATAAATTCTTTTAAATTTATTCTTTAATCTTTCTTTGAATATCACTTCAAACAAGTCGGGATTAACGAACTTTACCGAAGTAATCATTTGTTTTAATTTCCCAGTCCCAACCTATTCATCCCATGAAGTAAAACTGGTAATACTTCATATCTAACACCATGGTGTTATCGGTAAATTCAATTACCATTTTACGTTCAAATCTAATTAAAGATTTATCTATCGCCTTGAGCAAAACTGGTGATATTAAAGATTCAGTAAAACTCCACTTAGTTTTAATCTTTATCTGGGTTAAAGAACCAATGTAATTTAAAACACGGTTCATGATAAACGCAAAATCACATTCCGTTCTATCAGCCTTTAATCGTAAAATAGCAAGTGAGCAATTCCCTAATTATTAACCCCGAAGGTCGAAACCAACATCAGATCAATACCCAAGAAACCATTCAACTTAACTAATCTCCAGTTAGTTTTTGATTTTCTTAACTCCGTTGGGTCTAAGAACAATATTATTGAAGATACCATTCATGACAGCCCAAAATCACATTCCATTAATTATCGGGTTAAAGAACAAGTGTTATTTAAAACACTGCTCAAGATAAACCCAAAAATCAATACCAATTCAATTCCAATTAAATATTTTTTAATTGGTACACTTCATTAAATCTAAATAAAAAGATTTAAACTTTTTCTCAACTGGGTTTAAGAATAGTGTTAATGAAGACACCATTCACAACAAACCCAAATCACATTTGATATTAAATACAAGGCTCTGAATAGAAAATATATCGGCTTATATTCAATATCAAATTCTACGACCAACAAATATCGTATTGGAAATAATGATATTAATATATCTTTCAAATTCCCATAACAATATCTGTATCATCACGAAATCCAACATCGAAATATTCCAAAGACGATTTCGATTCAAATCCATTCCAATTCAATTATTGGAAATTCTAGTTATTTTCAAAACCATTTCAAATCCAATTTATTTATTTAAAAATAAATGGATTTTAATTCTAGTTCAAAACTAGTTCATTTCGAAAAAATCTATTTTTATCTTTTCAAATATGGAGTTTTTCATCCCAATTCTTCACAAATCATTTCTTGTGATTTTACACAAATTATTATTAATTGTAATAATTTTATCAAGGCCCGTACAATCGATTTCCATCAATGGCCATCGAACTGCACATACATCGACCTTTTCCAAATTTGATTTGGACATATTTCCAAATCCAACTGTTAGATTTCAAATCTCTAATATTTGTTAGAAAGCCCTTTTCGATACGAACCCAACGATTTCGGTTTTAGGAGAATCCGACGGTCGGATCCCCCGTATCGATTCGAAGTCAATGGTCGAAATACGCGAACTGCCATGGCGCGGCGCGTTCTATTCAGGCCATTATATATATATATATATGTGTGTGTGTGTGTGTGTGTGTATTATATATTTCGTCGATTTCCTTTTAAAACGAATTTTATAAAACGTTTTAAATTCGTTTTCAAAACGATTTCAACTTCCATCTCAAATTCCAATTAAAATTAAATTTTCCAATATAAATTCGTTTTAAATTCACTTCAAATTGATTTCACTTCAAATCAATTTCAATTCAAATCAGTTTCAATTCAAATCAATTTCAGTTCAATTTCAATAAGTTTTAAATTCAATTCAAAACGATTTCAATTCTATTTCAATCCAATTCAAATTTCAATTCTTTTCAATTTAATTCGAATTTCAATTCATTTCAATTTAATTCAAATTTGAATTCTATTCAATCTAATTCGAATTTCAATTCATTTCAATTTAATTCGAATTTCTATTCTATTCAGTTTAATTTGAATTTCAATTCATTTCAATTTAATTCGAATTTCAATTCTATTCAGTTTAATTCGAATTTCAATTCATTTCAATTTAATTTGAATTTCAATTCTATTCAGTTTAATTCAAATTTCAATTCATTTCAATTTAATTCGATTTTCAATTCTATTCAGTTTAATTCGAATTTCAATTAATCAGATTTTGAAATCACTTTCGACATTCATTGTAAAATGAATAAAATCGACCAAATTCACGTTCACGTTGAAATGGCGTTTAACTACTTAACACGGCTTCCCAATTCAATTTTCATTGAATATTATTTTAAATTATTCGATAATTTTGGACTGTAATCAGACACAGTCAATTACCATATAATTTCTGTTATATGGATTTCATCTTATTCATATATACAACAATGACGATAAACAATCAACCATCATCCAAAGTGCGTTCTACACTATTTAAGCATCAAATATAAATATTCAACGCTTATAACCGTCCGTCAATCAATCGACATACAACTAATTATTGGGATTAGTGTATGTCATATATCATCCCAATACCCGTGTGGGGTTTCAAACAATCAAACACATATTTTATTTGTGCAATTGGGCGATGTGTAAAATTTATCTTCCCAATCAATATTAATCAAATGTGTGTATATAAACAAATCGCCCGATTTGTTTATATTTATTTTATTTTAAATACACATTAAAAATTCTATTTTCAACTATAAAATATTTTTAACTATATAAATATTTTATTTCATATCACACAATCAACTACACATCAAAATCAAACAAACAAGCATATAAGCCGTCCATTGTCTGTGGACGACGGGTGTCGGGTGCTACTAAACACCGTCTGCATCCTAGTATATATTTCAAACTAGAAATAAATTAAAAGTGAGGAGTTCTCACCGAGGGTTCCACTCCTCCGTGCTTTCCTTCTGAACTGTTTGGGTTTCGTTTTGATTCCAGTCGATACCATCACCATCTTTTCCCGCTGTTCACAGTAAAAAAAATCATATTTTTATTTCAATTTCATATATTTTACAACACTTCTTTCTATATAAAAATTATATTTTTATATTTCTACTTCTTAAAACAAATCATGTTTATATTTTTAAAACAAAGAAAGTTTATATTTCAAAACAAAGGAAGTTTATATTTCAAAACAAAGGAAGTTTATATTTCAAAACCCTATTTTTATAAAACATTTTTAGAACAATCTTTTTCTATTTTATATTTTCATTTTTTAAAAAAAATCAGATTTTTCTTTTCATAAAACTATAACATATAATGATGAAAAAATAAAAATAAAAAAGGTTTAAGGTTTACTGTTGAATGCTTCAGGGAATAACCCCTTTTTCCTTTGTTGTTGATCCCTGTACAAAAACAAACCCATCATCACCATCGTTGAAGAACCGCCGTCGCATAACCCTAGGGGCCACCGCACCCTCATCTGCCGCGTCCACCCTGTTCGCCATCACTTAAACCCCCACCGCCCGGGCCAGCGACCAACTCCAACCCCTAATAGCACCGAAAAACGCCTGAGAACAGCTTGACTTTGAGCCTCAAATTCGAGAGCTCCATCTAACCAGAAACGATCGCAGGTGTATAGGATGATAGAGGATGAAAATCTCTTCGAGATTCACGTTGAAAGCCTTCGATTTTTGTGGATGGATTCGAAGATTTCGATGGATAAAATCCAGAGAATACCGACCGTGCGTTTCTATGCCTGGAGGAGGCTTTGAGTTCTGTTAGGGTTTAGAGAAAATAATTCGATTTATATAATATTTTTAATAATATTTTAATACTTTATTTCAAAATCTCTAAGTTTAATATCACGAACACCAAACGAACCCCAACGATTGTCACCTCTAGCACATTACCCCCATTCCGAACACAATGGGACGTGTATCGAAGGCCAATTCGGATGTTACGATCAGTTTCCATTGAATTTAAAATATAAATATTTATATATTCAATTTAAACGCACATTTCAATTTACCGGGGCCACATATTGATTCTAAAAATTCTCCAAAAATATTTTCTAACTTCGTATTGATGATAGTCATAACAAAACTAGTTTCGTCGAATTCTGAGGCCGTTTGAAAAATGGCCATTTTCCAGTCAATTAAAATCAACTGAAACTGGTCAAACGCGTTTTCCTTTGCCACGCTCACATATTGATTCAAAAAAATATGAATTTTGGAATCTAGCCATAATTTGACATCACGGATCCAACAAAAGTGGTTTCATCGAAATCCAAGGTCGTTTGCAAAACGGCTATTTTCAAGGCCTTTATATATATATATATTACAATATATATATATAAATTCCATAGCGACTTTCCTGAATTTTAAACTGGGCATATCTTTCAACTTCTAAAGCGAAATCTTAGTTTCTTACATCCATTACAAAGTATGATTAAACAAATTCGAATATTTCTGGTTTTGTCCAATTCCGACTTAAAACGAATTCTGTATATTCATTTGAAATTCGAAATCAAATTTTCAAACTACCGCGCCATTTCAGACTCGTTATATAATTAAAATAAATTTATTCGTTTTAACTTCGTCGAAAATAAATTTTCCGTCGTTATTATTTAAAATAATTCATTTTAAATATTCAAAATTCACTAAAATCGCCAAAATAAAAATTTTAAATTAGCTCGGATTTCCGGGTTATTACAATCTCCCCCACTTAAAACTTTTCATCCCCAAAAAAGAACAAAGCTGAAAGTTGTTTAACAAACCAACTCCACTTTCATAATTTTCACTACGGCTTAAGTTTTTCAACTTTTCAGTTTTTAAGAACTTTTCACATTTTTCAAAAATTTGGCTAACACCCTAAATTTTCGAAAAATTTCGCCATAACCTCCCCTGCACCGGGGACTTTGGGATATTTCATATAGCCTCCCGTGGCCTTCTTCAATCCAAAAGAAAAAGAAAAAGCAAATCGGCTTATAAAATCATCATCACCCAAACAAAACAGTAAATTATGGTAAACATGTACCTATTTGTCAGGCAAACAATTTTATTCTTCCGCTCTAGCCTCCTTGCTTTGACCTGTTCAATGTGAGTACATGTATATGCATGCAAATGCGACTAATTTTCAATATAATTCAATATTCGTTTCAATTGTGCTAAAGGTTCAACATTTAATTAATCAAAAAATAATCAAATAGCACAACCAGCAATCAATTAGTTGATTAGCTTTTCAAAATCTTAATTTTGATACATAGTCAGAAATCAGATTTTTGATGCCAAATCCCAACAATAGACCCTATCTAGCTTTGGTTCTCACATCAGTCAATTGGAAATATATAGAAATCCCACTTTCGTCATTCGAAAATAAATACTGTGGTATATACTTCATCATCAGGACCATGCCCGAGTGACTAGAGTGTGATTCTATATCTATCCGTATATTAAAACTTCGAATACATGTGGATCAGATGTATACGCAAAATCTTTATATACTGGATTGTCCAAATTCAATATAAATAAATATTCAAATACGTTGAATAAGTTTAAATTTTCAAAATAAAATTCATTTTCATTTTAATAATATACTCTTCACACTCGTTCTAGGATACTACTGATCCCATCTCTAACGAGTCATCCTCATTGGATATTACTAATCCAATCTCTGATGAATTCTTTCGTATAGTTCTAATGTGTCTTGTTCTCCAAGCTCTGCAAACCAAAGCTCTGATACAAAAATGAAACAACCCGAAATCCCCCTTACGGGGAATCACAGATTGAGTAGAGAACAAGCCACATTGGAACGCAAACAGAAGAACGTTTCATTGTTTATTACAACAATTACATCAGAATACAAGAATATACAGAGTATGAATAAATATTACACATTATAAAATATCAGTGATTACAATACATTACATAGCAGCGGAAAATAATACAATACACAACTAGAAGAGATATACGGATACAGAGCTTTCCGGATATCATTCCAGCTGTAAACCAGGTTCCTGTGAATATAAATCTGCAAAACCAAAACTACTAGCTGCCCGTGTCAAAATAAGGGCACCCAGAGTTTAGGTCAAAACAATAAACTCCAGGTCAGTCATGTGACTGGTGTGAGAACTAAAACAGTTATCAATCTTTATTTTAAAGTTACGTAAATCAAGGGACCGCGCCGTATAACACGGAACGGGTTTCCTCCCAAGAATACCAGTGCATAAAACAAACAGTGCAATGCTAAATAAAGAAAAATTAAGCTATTATAAGACCCAGGTCCCATCACACAATGCAACGCAAGACGGAGGATAGGGTTTTTACCTTATAATAGCCAAAGAATGCTTGATACGCTAAATTTCATCTTTTGATTATTAATCAGACTCCAACCGTAAATTAGTAAGAGAACGATTCCCTAAGTATTAACCCCGAAGGCCGAAACCAACATCAAACCAATACCCAGGAAACCACCTATCTTAGCTCGTTTCCAGTTAGTTTCTGATTTTATATACGATCATAAATATCAATCATAGGCGGCATGAATGTCCTATACCACTATGTCACCATATATAGGTATACAATCAAAACTACAATTGTCATGTATTGGAAGTTGGATTTCCATCTGTGAACCGAGGCAAAAGATAGTCCTCTACCGATTCGAGACAATCTAGCATACCATGTCTCAGGAACAGAGCTCGAGTGTTCCTTGGATCCTCAGGGCCAGTCCACCGATGTGGATTAAACTTAAACCCTGAACATGCGTTCCCCCGCCCTATGGGGCGCACATGAGCCAACGAATGACTCCATCGGACCCGGATCGTCTGATCAAACCAAGGCGCCTCGCAACAACAACAACCACACAGGTGAAAATAATTTAAATGTCAGCCAGTTCAAGCACTGACACCACCTCTAGCTAGAAAGAAACGCTTGCCCTCGTTGACGACCTCTCCCGTTTTTGGTTCACACCGGGGTGTGAGGCTCGCGAATCAATGCTACACAAAGCTATGCCACATAGGCGGTGCTTTGATCATCAACCACAAGACTTTGCTTTTCAACAGAAACCTTGATCATTTGCCACTTGGGCATGCCACACAGGCAATTCACTCCATGCGTTTGATATCCATCAATATATAACCCCTGAGCACGTACGTCTCAGAGAAGGGCGTTAAGAAAGAGAATAAATTCTCCGCTGCCAAACAGATATGTATTTAACAGAAATCAATCACACAGAATAAAATCCAATGTCAGACACACAGTCCATTTACAAGTTCGTCCTGGGTCTGAACGAAACCGGAGGCACCTAGTACCTCGCAAATCCATCGTTCTCCAAGTACGTCTGGACGATCACCAACTGATTCCCTCCTCTTGGGTGTACAGCCCCATCAAGATCATCAGTAATCACCCAAACGATGTGAAGACCTCGGTCTTCGACCACCGTCTTCATTCTCGACACCATGTCGAATCAGTTATTTAGAATGGGATAAACCCGGCCTTTCTGAATAACTCGCGTATATAACAAACAAGTGTTACACAAACACAACATACGCCTCATTCCAATTCATCAGTCACTAACCGTAAATTAGCAAGAGAATAATTCCCCAAACATTAACCCCGAAGGCCGAAACCAATATTAGATCAATACCCAGGAAGCCATTCTTCTTAGCTAACCTACAATTAGTTTCTAAATTTCACATTCTTAGGGAAAGGTTCCCATTAATTTTATCAAAGATAAATTCTTTTAAATTTATTCTTTAATCTTTCTTTGAATATCACTTCAAACTAGTCGGGATTAACGAACCTTACCGAAGTAATCATTTGTTTTAATTTCCCAATCCCAACCTATTCATTCCATGAAGTAAAACTGGTAATACTTCATATCTAACACTACGGTGTTATCGGTAAATTCAATTACCATTTCACGTTCAAATCTAATCAAAGATTTATCTATCGCCTGGAGCAAAACTGGTGATACTCCATTCTCGATCTTTTCAATCTATTTAAAGATTCATTAAAACTCCACTTAGTTTTAATCTTTATCTGGGCTAAAGAACCAACGTAATTTAAAACACGTTTCACGATAAACCCAAAATCACATTCCATTCTATCAGTTTTTAATCGTAAAATAGCAAGTGAGCAATTCCCTAATTATTAACCCCGAAGGTTGAAACCAACATCAGATCAATACCCAAGAAACCATTCAACTTAACTAATCTCCAGTTAGTTTTTGATTTTCTTAACTCCGTTGGGTCTAAGAACAGTATTATTGAAGATACCGTTCACAACAACCCAAAATCACATTCCATTAATTATCGGGTTAAAGAACAAGTGTTATTTAAAACACAGCTCACGATAAACCCAAAAATCAATACCAATTCAATTCCAATTAAATATTTTTTAATTGGTACACTTCATTAAATCTAAATAAAAAGATTTAATCTTTTTCTCAACTGGGTTTAAGAACAGTGTTAATGAAGACACCATTCATAACAAACCCAAATCACATTTGATATTAAATACAAGGCTCTGAATAGAAAATATATCGGCTTATATTCAATATCAAATTCTACAACCAACAAATATCGTATTGGAAATAACGATATTAATATATCTTTAAAATTCCCATAACAATATCTGTATCATCACGAAATCCAACATCGAAATATTCCAAAGACAATTTCGATTCAAATCCATTCCAATTCAATTATTGGAAATTCTGGTTATTTTCAAAACCATTTCAAATCCAATTTATTTATTTAAAAATAAATGGATTTTAATTCTAGTTCAAAACTAGTTCATTTCGAAAAAAATCTATTTTTATCTTTTCAAATATCGAGTTTTTCATCCCAATTCTTCACTAATCATTTCTTATGATTTTACACAAATTATTATTATTTTTAATAATTTTATCAAGGCCCGTATAGTCGATTTCCATCAACGGCCATCGAACTGCACTTAAAGTGACCTTTTCCAAATTTTATTTGGACATATTTCAGAATCCAATAGTTAGATTTCAAATATGTAATATTCGTTAGAAAGCACTTTTCGATACGAACCCAACGGTTCCGGTTTTAGGAGAATCCGACGGTCGGATCTCCCTTAATATCCATTCAAAGTCAATGGTCGAAATTCGTGAACTGCCGTGGCGCGGCACGTTCTATTCAGGCCATTATATATAATATATATATATATATTATATATTTCATCGATTTCCTTTTAAAACATATTTTATAAATTGTTTTAAATTCGTTTTCAAAACGATTTCAACTTCCATCTCAAATTCAAATCGAAATTAAATTTTCCAATATAAATTCGGTTTAAATTCATTTCAAATTGATTTCACTTCAAATCAATTTCAATTCAAATCGGTTTCAATTCAAATCAATTTTAGTTCAATTTCAATACATTTTAAATTCAATTCAAAATGATTTCAATTCTATTTCAATCCAATTCGAATTTCAATTCTTTTCAGTTTAATTCGTATTTCAATTCATTTCAAGTTAATTCGAATTTCAATTCATTTCAATTTAATTCGAATTTCAATTCCATTTAGTTTAATTCGAATTTCAATTCATTTCAATTAAATTCGAATTTCAATTCTATTTAGTTTAATTCGAATTTCAATTCATTTCAATTTAATTCGAATTTCAATTCTATTCAGTTTAATTCGAATTTCAATTCATTTCAATTTAATTCGAGTTTCAATTCTATTCAGTTTAATTCGAATTTCAATTCATTTCTATTTAATTCGAATTTCAATTCTATTCAGTTTAATTCGAATTTCAATTAATCAGATTCTGAAATTACTTTTGACATTCATTGTAAAATGAATAAAATCGGCCAAATTCACGTTCGCGTTGAAATGGCGTTTAACTACTTAACCCGGCTTTCCAATTCAATTTTCATTGAATATTATTTTAAATTATTCGATAATTTTGAACTGGAATCAGACACAGTCAATTACCATATAATTTCAGTTATATGGATTTCATCCAATTCATATATACAACAATGACGATAAACAATCAACCATCATCCAAAGTGCGTTCTACATTGTATAAGCATCAAATATTCAATGCTTATAAATATTCTACACTGTACAAGCCGTCCATGGTCTGTGGACGTTGGGATTAGTGTATGTCATATATCATCGCAATACCCGTGTAGGGTTTCAAACAATCAAACACAGATTTTATTTGTGCAGTTGGGTGATGTGTAAAATTTATCGTCCTAATCAATATCAATCAAATGTGTGTATATAAACAAATCGTCCGATTTGTTTATATTTATTTTATTTTAAATACACGTTAAAAATTCTATTTTCAACTATAAAATATTTTTAACTATATAAATATTTTATTTCACATCACACAATCAACTACACATCAAAATCAAACAAACAAGCATACAAGCCGTCCATGGTCTGTGGACGATGGGTATCGGGTGCTACTAAACACCGTCTGCATTCTAGTATATATATTTCAAACTAGAAATAAATTAAAAGCGAGGATTTCTCACCGAGGGTTCCACTCCTCAGTGCTTTCCTTCTGAACTGTTCGGGTTTCGTTTTGATTTCAGTCGATACCATCGCCATCTTTTTCCGCTATTCACAGTAAAAAAAATCATATTTTTATGTCAATTTCATATATTTTACAATGCTTCTTTCTATATAAAAATTATATTTTTATTTTTCTACTTCTTAAAACAAATCCTGTTTATATTTTTAAAACAAAGAAAATTTATATTTCAAAACAAAGGAAGTTTATATTTCAAAACAAAGGAAGTTTATATTTCAAAACAAAGGAAATTTATATTTCAAAACCCTATTTTTATAAAACATTTTTGGAACAATCTTTTTCTATTTTCCATTTTCATTTTTTAAAAAATCAGATTTTTCTTTTCATAAATCTATAACATATAATGATAAAAAAATAAAAATAAAAATGGTTTAAGGTTTACTGTTGAATGCTTCAGGGAATAACCCCTTTTCCTTTGTTGCTGATCCCTGTACAAATACAAAGCCCATCATCACCATCGTTGAAGAACCGTCGTCGCATAAACCTAGGGGCCACCGCACCCTCATCTACCGCGTCCACTGTAATAACCCGAAATTCTGGGCTAGTTTAAATTTTTTATTTTGGCAATTTTAATGAATTTTGAACATTTAAAATGAATTATTTTAAATAATATTGACGAGAAATTTATTTTGAATGGAATTCGAAACGTATATATTATATACATCGTCGTCAGAATATAAATAATTATATATAATTATAAATAGAATTGAAAATGGCGCGGTAGTTCGATAATTCGATTTCAAACTTCAATTGAATGTACCGGGTGCAAAACAAACCGGATTTTAGTGAAACCAAAAATAATAGGATCTATTTGAGAATATATTTCCAACGAATCAGAAAAATTGAAATTTCATAGCGGGGATCAAAAGATATGTCCAGTTGAAAATTCTGAATAGTCGCTATGGAATTCAGGCCCTTAAAAATAGACATTTTGCAAACGACCTCGGATTTCGATGAAACCACTTTTGTTGGATCCGTGATGTCAAATTATTGCAAGGTTCCAAATTTCATAATTTTTCGAATCAATATGTGAGTGTGGCAAAGGAAAACGCGTTTGACCAGTTTCAGTTGATTTTAATCGACTGGAAAATGGCCATTTTTCAAACGATCTCAGAATTCGACGAAACTAGTTTTGTTAGGACCGTATCGTCAATACAAAGCTAGAAAATATTTTTCTGGAATTTTTCGAGCTAGTATGTGACCCCAGTAAATTGAAATGCGCGTTCAAATTCAATATATAGAGTTATATGTTGATTTTGACGAAAACTGATCGAAATGATCGAATCAGCTTACGATACATATCCCATTGTGTTCGGAATGGGGTAATTAGCTATGGACGACAGGCGGTGGGCCTCATTTCGAGGTCGAAATAAAAAGTCAACTTTTTGTAAATAAAATGATTAGATAAATTAAACTTTCCCTCTCTCCTCTCTATATTCCTCTGCCCCCCCCCCCCCGTTCCAATTCATTTCAGAAGGAAAGGAAAAAAAAACGATCCCCTTTTCCCGCTTACCCCTCCCCTCGCGCGATCAACGCCGCCACCGCCCTTCGGAGCTCCCCACCACCGTCGCCGCCCTCTCCAGCTCGACCTCCGCTCCACCCTCCGATCCCGCTTCTCTCCACCTCGACGCAGCCGAACCCCGATGCCCTAGCCCCCCCCCCCCCGCCGCCGCGCGAGGCACCCCCCTTCCTCCTACTGCTGACCGAAGACCCCCCCCCCCCCCCCCCCCAGCGATACTCTCCTCCCCGTTCGATCAACCACAGTAAGTTTTTATTTGTTTTAATTTAATTAATTTAATTAATTTATTTCTTTTATATATGATTAGCAAACAGAGAAAATCAGTTTTTGTATATGTTTTAAAATAGAAAGTTAGAATTTTTAATAATGGAAAGGCGATATTTTTCATATTGGAAAGGCGATATTTTTCATATTAAAAATTCGATTTTTATATAGCGAAGTAAAAATTCGATTTTTATACATTGAATAGCGAAGTAAAAATTCGATTTTTATACATTGAATAGCGAAGTAAAAAATTTGATTTTTATACATTGAATTGCGAAGTAAAAATTCGATTTTTATACATTGAATAGCGAAGTAAAAATTCGATTTTTATACATTGAATAACGAAGTAAAAATTAGATTTTTATACATTGAATAGCGAAGTAAAAATTCGATTTTTATACATTGAATAGCGAAGTAAAAATTCGATTTTTATACATTGAATAGCGAAGTAAAAATTTGATTTTTAAATATTGAATAGCGAAGTAAAAATTCGATTTTTATATATTGAATAGCGAAGTAAAAATTCGATTTTTATATATTGAATAGCGAAGTAAAAAATTCGATTTTTACATATGTAGAGAATACGGGCAACGAAGGTGACAAAAAGGCGAGAACGATGAAGATTTCTATAAATGAAGTGTCGTGAAGTTGGGATAGCTTTCGGTGAGAATTTCTCACCTTTCAATTTCTTTTTCTAGTTATATATATACTAGGATGCAGACGGTGTTTAGTAGCACCCGACTCAATCGTCCACAGACCATGGACTTGTTTG
The DNA here is from genome assembly GCA_030737875.1 of Allium sativum. Classification (NCBI taxonomy): domain Eukaryota; kingdom Viridiplantae; phylum Streptophyta; class Magnoliopsida; order Asparagales; family Amaryllidaceae; genus Allium; species Allium sativum. Next base: position 244,845,089 of record CM060910.1, read on the forward strand.
TTTGGCTGTGTAGTTGGTTAGATTATTTGGGTTGAATTGAATTGTTTGGTGAAATGAAATTGATTTGATTGATGTATGAATGGCGTGGGCCTTCACTAGACCGGGGATAAGGCTAGGCCTTGTCCCGTTTCTAGTATCGTGTCGTTATGCCGCCGAATTTTTTTAAAATAAGTTAGAAAAATAAAGATAGCATTTTATTTAATAAATGAACCGAATAGAATATTCATAGGTTGAATAAAATAATTTGGTCGTTGAAAATATAATTTTTAACGTGAATGTGAATAAATGAATATTCATTTACAATCCGGACGGTTTGTTTATGTACACCTATTTGAAGGACATTGATTGGGTCGATAAATATTACACATCGCCCAACTGCACAAATAAAATCTGTGTTTGATTGTTTGAAACCCCACACGGGTATTGGGATAAAATACGACATACACTAATCCCAATAATTAGTTGTATGTCGATCGATGGACCGACAGGCTGTTATAAGCGTTAGATATCTATATTTGATGCTTATACAGTGTAGTGCACTTTGGATGATGGTTGATTACTTATCGTTGCTATTATATACATGTGTTGTATGGAATCCATATAATTAACTTTATATGGTAATTGATTGGGCCTCATTCCAATTTAGAAAATGAAGAACATTATAAAATAAAGGTTCATGTGTTGACCGTACTCATCCGTTGAGATTAGTCATGTGTTGAATGAAATATTTTAACAATAAAATTTACATCTTTATCATTATAAAATAAAGGTTCATGTGTTGACAGTACTCATCCGTTGAGATTAGTCATGTGTTGAACGAAATATTTTAACAATAAAATTTACATCTTTATCATTATAAAATAAAGGTTCATGTGTTGACAGTACTCATCCGTTGAGATTAGTCATGTGTTGAACGAAATATTTTAACAATAAAATTTACATCTTTATCATTATAAAATAAAGGTTCATGTGTTGACAGTACTCATCCGTTGAGATTAGTCATGTGTTGAACGAAATATTTTAACAATAAAATTTACATCTTTATCATTATAAAATAAAGGTTCATGTGTTGACCGTACTCATCCGTTAAGATTAGTCATGTGTTGAACGAAATATTTTAAAAATAAAATTTACATCTTTATCATTATAAAATAAAGGTTCATGTGTTGACCGTACTCATCCGTTGAGATTAGTCATGTGTTGAACGAAATATTTAGATTCACGTATTGAATAGGATAAATATTCATTTGTTGAAAAGAATAACGGGATTATTGAAATATATAAAGCCGTGTTAATTAGAGATGCGCTATTTTGACGCGAACGATATTTATATCGATTATATTCGTTTTTGTGAATCGAATAGAAAACCAATTTGAATTGAATCGAATAGAAAACCAATTTGAATTGAATTGAATAGAAAACGAATTTGAATTGAATTGAATAGAAAACCAATTGGAATTGAATTTGATTTGAATAGAAAACGAATTTGATTTGAATAGAAAACGAATTTGATTTGAATAGAAAACGAATTTGATTTGAATAGAAAACGAATTTGAATTGAATTGAATATATAATGAATTCAAATTGAATTTAAATTTGAATTGAATTGAAATGAATTTTAAAACGAATTTATAAGGAAAAATTCAATTTTGATTTGAATTGGAAATGGAAGTTGAAAATGTTTTTGAAACGAATTTAAAACGATTTATAAAATTCGTTTTAAATAGTAATCGACAAAATATATATTATATATATAATATATATAATATAATGGCCTAAATAGAACGCGCCGCGCTGCGGTAGTTCGCGAATTTCGACCATTGACTTCGAATGGACATTACGGGAGATCCGACCATCGGATTCTCCTAAAACCGGAACCGTTTGGTTCGTATCGAAAAGAGATTTCTATCGAATATTAGAAATTTGAAATCTAATGGTTGGATTTGGAGATACGTCCAAATCAAATTTGGAAAAGGTCGCTATAGGTGCAGTTCGATGGCCATTGTTGGAAATCGACTGTACCGGCCTTGATAAAATTATTAAAAATAGTAATAATTTGTGTAAAATTATAAGAATTGATTTGGGAAAAATTGGGATGAAAAACTCCATGTTTGAAAAGATAGAAATAGATTTTATCGAAATGAACTAGTTTTGAACTGAAATTAAAACCATTTATTTTTAAATAAATAAATTGGATTTGAAATGAGTTTTAAATAGAACCGATTTGTGGGTTTATCGTGAAGGGTGTTTTAAATAACACTTGTTCTTTAACCCGATGAATAAATAGAATGTGATTTGGGTTTATCGTGAACTGTGTTTTAAATGACATTAGTTCTTTATCCCAGTAAAAGGAGTTTTAATGAATCTACAATTAGATTGAAAGGTGAATTGATAATTTAAATTATCAAATTTAGAAATTGAGCGAGAATGGAGTATCACCAGTTTTGCTCCAAAGCGATAGTTAAATCTTTAATTAGATTTGAACGTGAAATGGTAATTAATTTTACCGATAACACCATGGTGTTAGATATGGAGTATTACCAGTTTTGCTTCATAGGATGAATAGGTTGGGATTGGGAAATAAAATAAATAATTACTTCGGTGTGGTTCTCTAATCTCGTCTAGTTTGGAAAACCATAATTTGGTTTGAAATGACATCCAAAGGAAGATTAAAGGATAAATTTTAAAGAATTTATCTTGGATAAAATTAATGGGAACCTTTCCCTAAGAATTGAAATTTAGAAACTAGCTGGAGGTTAGTTAAGAAGAATGGCTTCCTGGGTATTGATCTGATATTGGTTTCGGCCTTCGGGGTTAATATTTGGGAAATTGTTCTCTTGCTGATTTACGGCTAATGACTAATGAATTGGAACGAGGCGTATGTTGTGTTTGTGTAACATTTGTTTTTAATATACGCGGGTTGTTTGGAAAGGTCGGGTTTGTACCCATTCTGAATAACCGATTCGACGATATGTCGAAGACGAAGACGGTGGTTGAAGACCAGAAGTCTTCACATCGTTTGGATAATTACTGATGATCCTGATTGGGCTGTACACCCAAGAGGATGGAAATAGTTGGTGGTTGTCCAGACGTACTTGGAGATCGATGGATATGCGAGGAAAGTGCCTCCGGTTTCGTTCAGGCCCAGAACGAACTAGTAAATGGATTGTGTGTTTGACATTGGATTTTATTCTGTGTTGATTGATTTCTATTAAATATATATCTGTTTGGCGGCGGAGAATTTATTCTCTTGCTTAACGCCCTTCTCTGAGACGTACGAGCTTAGAGGTTATATATCGATAGATATCAATCGCATGGCATGAATTGCCTGTGTGGCATGCTGAGTTGCATGGATCAAGGCTTCTGTTGAAAAGCAAAGTCTTGTGGTTGATGATCAAAGCACGGCCTACGTGGCAGCTTTGTGTATAGTGTGAATTCGCGAGCCTCACACCTCGGTATGAGTTAAAAACGGGATAAGAACTGCAGGGAGAGCACGACGTTTCTTTCTAGCTTTGGTGGTGTCAGTGACTTACCAGCCCTGACGTTTATATACTTTTCACCTATGTGGTTGTTGGATGAGGCGCCTCGATTTTAGGTCTGTAAGGACCGGGAAACGTGTGTTCAGGAATAAATAATCCTCTAACGTAAGTGAGGACCGGCCCTGAAGATCCAGGGGTTACCCAGAGTGTGTAGTCCCGAGGCATTTGCTAGAGTGTCTCGAAGCGGAGAGGAGCTTGCCCCTTGCCTTGACTCATGACGGAAATCCAATTTCCAATACGTGCATTTCGGTTTTAATTATAGAACTAGTATGGCGACATAGTGGTATGGGGCACTTATGCTGTCTATGATTTATATTTATGATTGAAATTATTTTGACACTATACACTTATTATAGTATCAAATGATTTGTTTTAAACGTACCAAGCATGTTTGGCTGTTATAAGGTAAAACCCTATCCTCCGGCTTGCGTTGCATTGTGTAATGGTACCTGGGTCTTATAATAGCTTCATTTTTCGAAAAAGCATTGCGTTGTTTATCCTATGCACTGGTATTCTTGGAAGGAAACCCGTTCCGTGTTATACGGCGTGGTCCCTTGAATTACTCTCCTTTAAAGTAAAGTTTTAAATAACTGTTTTAGTTCTCACACCAGTCACATGACTGACCTGGAGTTTATTGTTTTAACCTAAACTCTGGGTGCCCTTATTTTCGACACGGGCAGCTAGTAGTTTTGGTTTTGCAGATTTATATCCACATGATCCTGATTTACAGCTGGAACGATGCTCGGAAAGCTCTGTATCCGTGTATTACTTTCAGTTGTGTTTTGTATTATTTTCCGCTGCTATGTAATTTATTGTAATATCTGATATTTATCGAATGTAATTTATTCATTTATACTCTGTATATTCTTGTATTCTGATGGAATTGTTGTAATAAACAATGAAATGTTCTTCCGTCTGCGTTCATTTGTGTGTTGTTCTCAAAGTATCCACTCTTTCCTTCATGGGGAAGTAACGGGTTCTTACATCCACCCTGTTCGTCGTCACTTAAACCCCCACCGCCTGGACCAACGACTAACTCCAACCCCTAACGGCACCGAAAAAGGCCTGAGAACAGCTCGACTTTGAGCCTCAAATTCAAGAGCTCCATCTAACCAGAAACGATCGCAGGTGTATAGGATGATAGAGGATGAAAATCTCTTCGAGATTCACATTGAAAGCCTTCGATTTTTGCGGATGGATTCGACGATTTTGATGGACAAACTTCAGAGAATATCGACCGTGCGTTTCTATGCCTGGCGGAGGCTTTGAGTTCTGTTAGGGTTTAGAGAAAATAATTCTATTTATATAATATTTTAATTACTTTATTTCAAAATATCTAAGTTTAATATCACGAACACCAAACGAACCCCAACGATTGTCACCCCTAGCACATTCACCCCATTCCGAACACAATGGGACTGTATCGTAGGCCAGTTCGACAGTTACGATCAGTTTCCGTTGAATTTAAAATATAAATCTTTATATATTCAATTTAAACGCACATTTCAAATTACCGGGGCCACATAATGACTCTAAAAATTCTCGAAAAATATTTTCTAACTTCGTATTTACGATACGGTCCTAATAAAACTAATTTCGTCGAATTCCGAGGCCGTTTGAAAAATGTCCATTTTCCAGTCGATTAAAATCAACTGAAACTAGTCAAACGCGTTTTCCTTTGCCACACTCACATATTGATTCAAAAAATTACAAATTTTGGAATCTAGCCTTAATTTGACATTACGGATCCAACAAAAGTGGTTTCGTCGAAATCCGAGGTCGTTTGAAAAATGGCTATTTTCAAGGCCTTTATATATATATATATATATATATATATTAAAAAATATATATATATATTCCGACTTTCCTGAATTTTAAACGGGGCATATCTTTCAACTTCTAAAGCGAAATCTCAGTTTCTTACATCCGTTAGAAAGATATGATTAAACAGATTCGAATATTTTTGGTTTCGTCCAATTCCGACTTAAAACGAATTCTGTATATTCATTTGAAATTCGAAATCGAACTTTCAAACTACCGCGCCATTTCAGGCTCGCTATATAATTCAAATAAATTTATTCGTTTTAACTTCGTCGAAAATAAATTTTCCGTCGTTATTATTTAAAATAATTCATTTTAAATATTCAAAATTCACTAAAATCGCCAAAATAAATTTTTTAAATTGGCTCGGATTTCTGGATTATTACATCCAACCCAAATTGCACAGAAATACGAATCATTATTAGAAAGAAGTTAGAGGATGAGAAATAGAAAGGAAGAAATATTAGAATAGAAGAAAACAAAGAAGACAAATCTCACAGCGGAACGAATAAAATATATCATATAAAATAACTTTTGAAATACAAATCAGTAACTTTATGTACATACCATCATTAGAGCACAACAGTTATTTCTGGAACAGTTATAAACACCTGTTTCCAGATACAAACATGGTTCACAGCGGAATATATGATAGTCTATAGCTAACTGGTGAAGCCTCTTGCTTCCAGCTATTCCAAGGGAATCTGAAAAATCCCGACTACTTGACTGCCCGTACAAATTTGGGCACCCAAGAGTTTAGGGAAACTAAACAAAATAAACTCTGGGTCAGTCATGGGACTGGTGTAAGTAAACTCCAACCAATTGTTTAACTTTCAAAATCCTTTCGAAAGAAAAGATAATAGTAAGACCAACCCACACATAAACATGGACGGTTTTTACCTTACTATAACCCAAAACACTTTAATACAAAATCCAGTGATATTATAATAGTGTCTAAATCAAATAAATAATAATCTAACGGAACGCTTGCATCTCACGCTCCACATACATAGTATAAAATCAAAAAACCCGCAGGGCGCTTATTAGAGATTGGATTTCCAACATGACAAGGTATGGAATCACCTTCTGATAGTGTATCTCTACAGAGGAATACACTGGGTTCAGCATGAACATCTTGCAACCCGGCCCACACATGGCCGACCACTCATTTCGCTTGAGTGTATCGAATGTATATCACCAACGGTAGGGATCAACAACCGTTTCCCGAATGGGACAGCATCGAGTAGAATAAGGAATTAAATGAATCTCTAGATAGGTGATTATACACCCTAATGGGAGCGACCCACATAGCCATGCTGCCTGCCCGATTTTTGTCATTTCCCGGTTGTTGAGGCCTGAGGCTACGATTACTTTCTATTCATTGATAGCATAATCACTTTGAATGCCACATTGTCAGATCCGTTAATCACTAGTTGATTTGCACAAATATTCTGGATGTTATGCTAAGGGAATAAATCCGTTGCAACCATATATATTTATAAAGACCAACTCATGTGATCATTGGAAATACTTTGTCAGACATTCGTCCATATACGTTCGTTCTAGGACAGAACGAAACCGAAGGCATAATTTCTATTAATAGAAAAAGCCCTTGCATTTTACTCCGTCTTCGATTATCTTCATATAATCTGATTCGCAACGCTACTGCCAATACAGAGTGGTTCTCGGATAATAATCCAACCGGTCTCTCCATATTGACAACGATATTGGCAAACACTTCGATAGTCGGTTATTTAACTATCGAAGAAAAACAAACATCCATTCAAAACATCAAACAATCACTGGGCCGTTTAATTTATATTTCATTAATTAAAATACTTCTCCACTTCCTTATCAATATTTGTTGAACAAATATTTTCAATTATCACTTCGGTCTCTTACATTCTTTGGAAAAACATTTCTATATCTCGCCTTCTTTTATTTTCTACACTTAGAAAATATATTCTATTTGAAATTGAAACAATTTCAATCACTTATCTCTTTCCCTACTACTTTAATTATACTTAGGAAATATTTACTTTTATATTTCCAAAATTCCACTACTGGGTTAAAAAGAATGTTGTATAAAACATCATTACAACAACCCAAAATATTTTATTCAACTAACTATTTTCCAACACTTCTCTTTGAGGCAGGATCTTGCTATTTATCAATTAAAAATGAAATCAATCCAGTTGGGGTATTATTATCTCTCAGACCTTGAATGAAAACATCATTAACTTCAAAACAAACAAAACCACTTACCCCGAATAATCAACATTATAAAACCAATTATTCATTTTTAAATGTATATATGTTTCCCTTTATATTATCAGCTTATCGATTTCCCTTTTGTTTATAATATTCTATTTTTAAATTTGTTCCTTATCGAATTCTATATATATCTATACATTTATTTCTAACTATCAAATTTTTCTTAAAAATATTCTAACTCCTTAAATTTCCGGAAAATTTCGCCATAACCTCCTTTGTACCGGGAGCATCGGGATATTTCAAATAGCCTCCCATCGCCCTCAGCAATCCAAAAGAAAAAGAAAAAGTCAAGCGGCTAGCCGATACGGCGCATAAAATCTCATATATGAATTTAAACATGTACCTTTTTGTCGGGCACATGAATTAAAATCTTCGTATACTTCATCCCTTACCTGTCTAACACATGTTCACCTGTTTTCAATTCAATTCAACTCAATCCAATCGTTTGAATTAAGTTTCATTCATATATTCTTTAATTAGCTATTTTGCCTATTCCACTTCTTTGTTTGAACATAACATATTCAGATAAAATATTTAACTCGCTTATAACCAAATTGAATTCCAATTTCAATTCTATTTTCCATTTCGATTTCGAAGATAACTTTTCAAATCAAATTCACTTATTCAAAGCCCAATATCAATTCAAAATCTCATTAACTAACTACTATTAAAATTAGTTAATTCTATTCAATAATCAAAAATCTGATTTCTGTTTCAAAAATCAATTCATTACTCTATTTGAGTTCACATATAATTTACTACTAAAATCTGGAATTTTCTAAACAGAAATTCGGATTTTATTCGCTTAAAATCCTTTTATAAAATTAAATAGACCGTTATGGTTTTTAAATGGTTATGGCGCTGTTTTTTTGAAAATTTGATTTTGACATAACTCAAAATCTATTCGACAAAATCCATATTTTTCTTCTCCATTAGAAAACTATTATCAAATCGGTCCTGACGTTTCTTGTTTCAAAGAATTCCGACTTCAATTGAGTTCTGTATACTCAATTGAAGTTCGAATCGCCAATTTACGAACTGCAGCGCTACGGCGGGTTCGTTTTAATTATATTTATATGTATATATAAACGTTTGAACTTTATTTATGATAAATTCAACTCCATTCTAATACATTTTTAATATATATCAAATCAAAATTTCCAATGCAACATAATATTTTCGATTATCTATAATTGTCAATTTCTTCTTACTTGGTAATGTATTTATTTATACTTCGATTTTCTATATTCAAATTCCATTTCAATTCAAATTGAATTTCCTATATTCAAATTCCATTTTCAATCTCCATTTGAATTTCTATATTCAATCTATTTTCAAACTTCATTTGAATTTCTATATTCAAATCTATTTTCAACTTCATTTGAATTTCTATATTCAAATCTATTTTCAACTTCATTTGAATTTCTATATTCAAATCTATTTTCAAACTTCATTTGAATTATATATTCCAGTTCCCATTTCAACTCTATTTGAATTCTATATTCAAATTCCCATTTCAAATCCTATTTTGAAATTCTATTTTCAAATTCCACATTTAAAATTTCTTTATTTAAATTCCATTTCACTTTCGATATTCAAATTCTATATTTGGATTTCTATATTCAAACTCCATTTGAATCTTATTTTCAAATTCTATAGTTAAACTTCATTCAAATCTCTATTTGACTTTCCTTTATTCAAATCCATTTGAATTCCTTTGAATTCAAGTTCTATTTCAATTCCTTTGAACTCAAATTCTATTTCAATTCCTTTGAATTCTATATTCAAAGTCTACATCTAATTCTCTTTGAATACTACATTCAAAGTCCATATTTAATTTTCTTTGAATTCTACATCCAAAGTCCATATTAAATTTTCTTTGAATTCTACATTCAAAGTCCATATTTAATTTTCTTTGAATTCTACATTCAAAGTCCATTTCAATTTCTCTTAAATTCAAATTTTATTTGAATTTCTCATATCCAAATTCTATTTGAATTTCTATTATTCAAATTTCAAATTCTATTTTAGAAAAAAATAGAATTTCCTTTTTAAATCTGCAAAATTCCTTTTCATGATATTTTTAAATATCAATATTTGGGCCCAGTGATTTTTAAACACCAAACAACCAATTATTTATTTCAGGTTTTCTACACATCATATATGACAGTATATATGCAAACAGATAAACAAACAGATAATATATTTTTGAGGAATCCAGTTGGATCCCTCTAACCTGTTTTCCTGCATCCACAGACGTTAGTCAACATAGAAATACCCATCCTGCTTCGAGGCAGGATATCGCGGTATGAAGGTCATCCACTAATATATTTGTGGGGTGCATAGGGATCATCCGCTATGAAACTGCGGGCATCCGCTAATGAGACTGCGGGAATCCAACCAATCATCAACCCAATATATATATAATAGTCAACCCTAAATAACTAATATATTTAAAGCAACCATAAAAAATCCAAGCAAGCAACAACAATTATTTTTACTGGATAAAAATAACTTTAAATAAAAAGTGAGTGAGATTTACTCACCGGGAATTTATTTGCACTTGTACCAAATTTCAATTTCTATTCATTGATTTCCAAGCCTTCAAACTTCACACGGATGATTCCATTTGATTTATATTCGCCTTTCATAAGTTAGATTCTCCTAAATCATAACCCGTCGACCTTCTCTAGTCCAACATCGATTTGTGCTAGCATTTTAGACCTTGTATAATTTAGCACAATATTTCTAAGGAACCGATTTACTAAATTAGTAATTAAAACTTAATTAACTAAATTAAGTTCGCTTTCATCTCATTTCCTAATTTCCTTTAATCACGGTTAAATATTGTACTTATAAGTTAACGTGATTATATATATATATATAATCCATTAAATAAACCTAAACCAATTTATTTATATAAACATGATATATCTAATTTTATTTAACAATTAAGCTATTTCAATTTAAACTAAATAAAACAATCTATTTGTTGTAGTTTAAATTTCTTATAACAATACCTTATAGTCAATTGCCGAACTGCTGCGCTGTATTATCAATTCAACCGCAATATCACTATCAAACCATCATCATACAGCTACAACACCGTTGCAATGCCACAAAGCCACATTAGACATTAACGTTGCTCACCAAACTCCACTAGCTGAAAGCCCCTTTTCTACATCGATCGTACATAATAACATAGACCCTTAGCCACACAAACTGACAGACTGGAGTTTGAACACTTCCCATTTGAGCTGTCGTTGACGGCACTTCTCCCCATCGTAACTCCTCTATGCAGAAACCCAAGCCGTTGTATGAAAATCGAAGCCACCACCAAATCTCGATAACCCCTAAATCGCTGCTACAGTAACTCTGGTGGTCCCCCTCTACTTCGATATCAGGCAAACCCGACACCACCCCTTGAAGTCCCAATCGAGGTCGACTTCCAACCGGAGACTGACCCCTTCCGCGATGCTTCCAACGTTTATCCCTAAATTCGCGAGCTCCTTCCACTACACCAAAACAGGTGATTGCCAACGAGTATAACTATCGCAAACAATTTCCGCAACACTTATTAGCATTGCTATGGGGGCGTGGAAATGTATTACCAACGCATATAAGCGTTGGAAAATATTCATTCCCAACGCTTATATGCGTTGGCAAATATTCATTCGCAACGCTTATATGCGTTGGTAAATATTCATTCACTACGCTTATAAGCGTTGGCAATATTATATTCGCAACACTTATAAGCGTTGGTAACATGCAACGCTAATATTTGCATATAAGATAGCACAAGCTCTATTTAATATGCAATCATTTAGCTATGGAATTATCTCAACATAGCAGCATGTAACCAAATCAATAAGGAAAAAAATCCATATTCATGATAACAGCAAAGTATGAACTAACAAAAAAATTCAATACATAAAGATACTAAATTTAATACATATACAATATCCGATTCCATAGTAATAACAATACAGAATTAACATAATGCAAGATGTTTTTCGTATTTGAAGTCTACAAGTACCAAACGCGAAACTCCAACTATATAACGAACCATACATCCAAAAATTTGCATAGCTTGTACCACCAATTTTTCTCATTTTCTCTGCTTCTTCTACTGCTTTCTGCGTGCATTTAATTTAATAACATCAATTAAGTTTCAAATAGCAGAAAATGTTATAAGTTCAAAGTCATACCTTTTCAATTTTGACACATCTTTTGTCTATTGAGCTCGATGAAATCTTGCAATTTAAGCTCCTTTTTAAGCCTTTTGTTTTCTTCAAGAACCTCCAATGCAAATTCCACACCACGGTCACATAATGGTTCGTCAATCCAGTGGATGAATCCACAATCTCTAAGAGTTCCAGTATTTGCACAAATAAAATATCGGCGACCAACATTTTTATTTAAATAGCATGTTCTGAATATTGGTTCAATGTTGCAATGGCATAAAAACCTTCGAGATTGTGCTTCTTCAACATAGCATGTTGGTATGGGTGGCAATCTTGTAGGTGTGGTCGATCTGGTAGGCGATGCCATATCATTCTGAACACTTAATAATGCCAAATCTCTTTCTAAACTCGACTCTATTCTCTAGCAGATGCTAAACGGAGTTGGTGTCTGAGATTCGGCTGAGCAAACAATTTGAATAGGATCGCCTGAATCGTGTGAATAGGCCGATGGACAATACCGTAGGAAGTAGTCGTGATAATCGGTCGAAGGCCTTGAGTAGGAGGACATCTGTAGAAAATAAATAAACAACAACAGTCTCAAAATGCAATCACTATTAAATATAGATTTCAAGTGCAAAATTGTAGATGAATTACACGGTTCCACCTATTTTTCAAAGTTCAATGGTTATTGCTAAATAAGTCGGCACGTGACGCATGCATGGATTTTAAATGCTTTATATATGTATCTATTATTATTTCAAACAACAACAAATAAAACTACACGTGACGCAACACAAAACTCAAGTAGACTGGTCCTGGAGCCGCCGCTTCTTTCTTTCCATTCCAAATTTTCTAATACGCTGGAAAAAAAACCTAGTTCGAAAAGAAAAAAAATGGCGAGTGCTTATGCATTGAAACTGAGTTGCAAGCATAAAGCTTGCAACTGAGTTGCAATGCATAAGCATTGCAACTCAGTTGCAAGCAGCAGCTTGCAACTCAGTTGCAAGCTTATTGAGTTGCAAGCTTATGCTTGCAACTCAGTTGCAAGCTTCAACTTGCAACTAGTTGCAAGCTAATGCTTGCAACTAAGTTGAAAGCTTATGCTTGCAACTCAGTTGCAAGCTGCTATGCTTGCAACTCAGTTGCAAGCATTAGCTTGCAACTCAGTTATGATGACAATTTGATCTGGTGATAATTGACATGAAAGAAGGGTCTTACATCATTTATAATTGATTAGAGCAGACATATAGTCATTTAGGAAAAGAACTTGAAGCCCATTTGACCAAAAAAATGTTATATATTCTTTTTGACTAAAAGTTAGTCCTACAATTAGCCTTAAACTAAAAGTTAGTCCTACAATTAGCTTGCAACTGAGTTGCAAGCATATGCTTGCAACTGAGTTGCAAGCATAAGATTGCAACAGAGTTGCAAGCATAAGATTCACATTCATTCACTTATGCCATATTACATACAGATACCACGTAACTTGGCAGGTTTCAAGTCCTCTTGGAGTTGCCATCATGGCAGGGCAACAATGCGCCACCTGGTTAATTTGAGTAGTCTTAAACACCAAAGGTTTAATTGGCCTTAATCTAAACTGATACAAACTCATTAAAAAAGGAATTGATCTAAGCTACACCCATTCTCTAATCAAACATTAATTCATATATACTGTAAACTCAGAGTGGAAACTGAGCCTCGGCTAAAACTGAGCCTCGGCTAAGTTTTCGCGTGAAAACCAAGCATAGTTGTTAAATTTGGCATTAAAATGTATAATTCTAATCAATATAATATACAATTAACACAACCGCTACATTTAGCTAAATTAGTGGAATTATTAAAGTCATATCGTTGTATAAATATCACATACTGTCACTTATAATGCAATGCCGAGGCACTGCGCATTGTAGTGCACATGCAAGATACGAAAATTAAGCAACTTGTTTAAAAATTAGTTAGGCTACTGTAATTTTATTTCAGATCATATAAATTCACTCACCATATAGATTTGCACAAAATCAAGCTTGAATTATCACACCTACTATAAAAAAGATTACTCACCTCACAACAAGAAGAGGATCAAAATTTGGCCATTATGAAGCTTCTTCTTCAGCCAACTTATGAAGCTTGTTTTGTTATGTATTTTACTTTCATGCTGCAAAGAAAGTATTATTTCATATAAGTTTGAAAATCAAATCCAAACTTAACTGAAAATCAATTAATTCGGTCAACTATCCCTGCACATATATAAATTAATGTAATTAGCTCAACCCACTTTCCATGCACAAATACGGTCATACAGAATTAACTCACTTTCACTAATGTCCCCTAAAACAGTTCACATACATTGTTGCACAAGTATTAAGACAAAACTTTCAAAAAATCTAACTGAGGGGACACAGGGAGAAGTTATGCAATCAAAATCTAACTCTGACTGACGCCTATATTTGAAAAACCATGCCATCTTTCTCAAACTGAAAATATAAAAACATTTCAATGGGAAACCAATTCAACCCCTGTAATGAATAACAGTGTTGCATTCACTATATAACACAGCAGTCAAAACAAAATCTTCCACCCCAGTTTATCTGATCTAATAATGTTAAAGGTAACCTTAGTTACTAAAGCATGATAATTCATGCTAAATGGTGAAGCAATCAAATGAACAAATCATATTGAAATTAGAATTAAGGGCAACAAAACGAGGGGACACAGGGAGAAAATTTCATACCAGTAGCAAGCTTACTGAGATTTGAATGTATATAGCCAGAACCTAGTTATCAGCCCAAAATACAAGTCCATCCCTTTAAGTGAAAATGAAACAAAGAGAAAAGAAATCAGCTTAATAAACAAGGACATTAAAAATAATATTGTGAGCCACTAAAAATGGTGGTTTAACCAAAAATGGAATTTAATATTCTTTTCCTTTTCAAATTTTTTCAGGTAAGATGGAATTTAATATTCTTTTCCTTGATTTTATCTGCCAGGATGCCTTTCGAGAAGCAAAAGCTAATGGTTTTAATGTGACTGTGATTAAGAAAAGGGAAATGAAGCTAAACATAGATCAAACACTGGAAGAAGTAGAAGAAAATATAATAGAAATTGGTAGCAAAATTTACCACGATAAGATCATGTCGGAACATGGAATTGATATTCGTACCCTAATGAAGGGTGTAATATCAACCAAAAACATGTGTTCTAAATACACAGTAATCAAGTTATTCATATTCAAGCATTTGTGTTGCAATACTGAGCCCTAGCTGCTGTGCAACAGCAGCTACAAGCTGCTGTGGCAACGGCAGCTTCAAGCTGCTGTGGCAACGGCAGCTTCAAGCTGCTGTGGCACTGCTGTTTGCACGGCAGCTTCTAGCTGCTGTGCAACAGCAGCTACAAGCTGCTGTGGCAACAGCAGCTTCAAGCTGCTATGGCAACAACAGCTTCAAGCTGTTGGGAATCACCGTAACGGCTCAGTATTGCTGAGCCGTAAGGCCGTAAGGCTCAGTATTGCTGAGCCGTAAGTCCGTAAGGCTCAGTAATACTGAGCCGTAAGGCTCGGTATTACCGGTATACGAGCCCACATGAACGTAAACAAACCCAGCAGATCCTACTTCGGACAAAAGGCACCCAAGTATTGGCAAACCCATAACTACTTCCATTACTAAAAGCTCTAGTGGAGTCGCAAACCCAGCTGCTTATATATTTATATATGTACGATATTATTATTAACAAAGGAAGAAAAAAAGGATGAAAGAAAAGAAAAATAAGTTCAAAACTGTAAATCAATGCAACTGTCTTTAGGACAGAAGAATCATTGCCATGCATTTTAAATATTAGACTAAGCTCACCAAATTCCAGCAGCCTCAAACTTGAATTTCCATCCAACTTCGTAAACTTCTTGGAATATGTCCTTAAATCTGAAGGAAAAAAGATTAGAAATTGTTCAAAACAGAATGATATATAAAAAAATAGGCAGTATATTGCACAAAATTCACAGACTACAACAAAATTAGTTGTCTGCTTAAATAATTTGTGAGATGGAACATGATAATTTGTGAGATGGAACATAAATGTTTATGCATGCTCGACTGTTTGAAGATATTTGTCAAACATATAGTTATATATGGTGATGTTACTAAAAAGAAGCGGTATGGAGACGCACCATATATCTTACTAAAAAGAGCTATGTAAATGTTTATTGAACTTTACTGTGAGGTTACTCATCTAATTGTATTACAGTATCATGGCATGTCACTTGTGGTAGCTATGTAAATGTGATTATCTTTGTAATAAAACATGACAGCATTTTCATACAGCATACCATGACGCTTTACACATAATATGTACATAAGAAATGTACTAAAACAGCAGAAGAAAATGATAATGAATTATCTGATCGTGACCTAAGATCTTACTTCTTTAAGTACCTGCCAATAACTATTCTAACAATTAGAATATAACTATTCTATACAGTTCTTTAACTAAAGTTGCAAACCAGCCAATAACTTCTAACAATTGAATCCTAGAGTTTCACCCCTATAGTTTTGATTTTTGGATCCTCCAATTAGTTTCATATCAATCACATAAAAAAGAACGGATAATCCGAACTTTTCAACAAAATAGATAATATATATGAACAAAAATAAGCACAAACCTGAAAAACATCTATAAATATTTATTTGTAAAAAAAGGAGAAAAAATAATACCTCCAGAATTAGTAATCTGAATTACCGTGAGCTGGAACAAAAATACTGAAATATGGATGAACAAAACCAAGACTTTTGTCGTATATTTGCTTAGATCATCGCCAAAGGAGCTATTGAACTCGAATCTGACCATGACCTCCTTGCTTCCAAATCGAAATCCTTGTTCCTGTTTTGTAATCAAAATCGAAATCCTGGTTAACGCTGCGAAATCGAAATCGAAATCGAAATATTTCCCTAAATCGAAATCGAAATAATTCCCGCTTTGTAATTCATGTTAAGCGGCCGAAATAGTGAAAAGCGTATGGGATGGAAGAGTATAGGGTTACAGAAGAAAATTGATGGGTGTTTACCTTTTTGCCCCCGCGAACCAAGCCTACCAACCCATATAAGCGTTGCCAATAAAAAATATATAAATTTGTATTTTTGGTAACACTTTTTTAGCATAGCAACGCTTATTATTGTTATTACCCGACAACACAAATAAGTGTTGGCGATTGACAAAAAAAGGGTTGCCAAATGGCCATTAGGGTGTAGTGTTCACTACATCATCGAGCGCCTTCACTACATCATCGAGTTCCGGGATCTGCCATAGTTTTGAATAACATTGGGCAGAACTCGCGATTTGCTTTTCGGTTTGCCTGAGAAACAAAGGAAGTGCGGATTTGATTTTCAAGTGGAGAGGAAATGATTTTAATGCCTGCGAATGAGTGAATGAGGGAAAATGGAAAGATGCTTGCGAATTTATAGAAGTAGGAGGGGACAGGAAGTACACAGCAGATCTTTGTATTTATTTAAAAAGATTTTCTAATTAATTTGATTTGATTCTGATTCGATAAAAAGAGATCTTTTATTCTTTTAAAAAAGATATCGATTTGATTTCGAACCTATCCACAATCAAATATCTCGGGGTCCATTAATTTAAATCACGAACCGCTATTTTAATGCACCGACCGACATTTCAATATTATAGCGTTATACTGAACTCAGTGGAATATATTCTGAAGTTAATTTGAATGTATATATAAAATAACCATATTAAATTAATATAATATAATTTAAATTTAAACCAAATAAATTCTTTGATAATAAATTATTATTATCGCTTTTATATTCAAACAGAACTAACACTGATCATTTGAATCATTTCGATTTAGTTTTAACTTCGATTTCAATATATTTCATGTTATGATAATTTAATATATTCGATATTAAATCGAAATCGATTTTTAAATCGATAGCTAAAAAATCATTTATATTATCAATTCAATATTTAAACCATATTACATATTTAAAATAAACCAATCAAAAATCCGGGTCGTTACACTTTTCACGGATGTATAATTTTTAATTATATAGTCTGATGATTTTAAAAGAGTATATGAACTAATTAGTATGTTTTTGAAAGATAAAAACACATTGATTGTTGTTTGTGTTATGTGATAGTGGATTTGATTAATTAAATTATTAGAAGGATAGTTAATTTAATCAATAAGAGAATGATGGAAAAATTTATTCGATTAAATCACGTAACGAACTGATTTGAAAATAGATGGAAATATATACATGTACGTTATATATGTTGAACAGGAAAATTGATTAGCTATTGAGTAAAGAATTTATTTGTGTGCCCGACAAATAGGTAAACCTTAATGAGTTGGTTGCGCAATTTTATTATTATATCAATTCCTGTGAATGCCATTGGTTGCAGAGTGCTAGTTGTTCTGTGTGTAATAATAAATGTCGCCATAGGATAGTAACAATTAATTTTGAACTACACTACATGGCATACTTCTTGAAGATAGGAATACTTCATCATATACCACATAAGAATTTGAAGCTTGTGTGACGAGGTTGAAGATTTACCATACGAGCGAGAGGCTTGTATGGCGATGGCTATATACTACAGGTTGAACTGATGACTGCTATGGACTATATAAAATGTAACGGTAAATTGCAAGATTAATAAAAAAAATCACACGGGTTTGGAGATGACAATAAACACGTCTCTTTGGTCATTAAGGCACAAAAACCATTTATAGGGTTTATTCTCTGGAGTTATGATCTATGCACACTCCCATGTGGACACCGGAATATATCACTATAAATATGTGCATGCTTATTAGGATTTATTGGGTACCTAATATGGCCCAATAAATTTCCAAACCCCTCCCCGTACAAAGGAGGTTATGGCGAAATTTTTCGAAAATTTAGGGTGTTAGCCAAATTTTTGAAGAATTTGAAAATTCTCAAAAACTGAAAAGTTGGAGAACGAAAGCCAGAAAGAAAGTTGAGTTGGTTAATTAAACAACTTTCGACTTCGTTCCTTTTCGGGGACGAAAAGTTTTAAGTAAGGGAGATTGTAACAACCCGGAAAATCTGAGCCAGTTAATTTTTTTAATTTGGCTATTTTAGTTGATTTCAAATATTTAAAATAAATTATTTTAAATGATAACGACGAAAAGTAGGTTTGAATCGATGTTTGAAAATAAATATAATTATCTTAAATTATAAACAAGGCCTGGAATGGCGCAGCAGTTTCAAATTTTGAATTCAAATTTTTGACTGATTGTACCGGGTGCAAAAAATGGATTTTAGTGGAACCAAAAATATTTAAATCTGTTTATGAATATGTTTCTAAGAATCTAAAAAATCGAATTTTCATGACGGGAATCAAAAGTTATGGTCAAATGAATTTTCAGAAAGGTCGCTATAGAATATATATAGCCCTTGAAAATAGACATTTTGCAAATGACCTCAGAATTCAATGAAACCACTTTTGTTGGATCCGGGATGTCAAATTATGGCTAGGTCTTAAATTCCATAATTTTTTAAGTTAATATGTGAGCGTGGCGAAGGAAAATGTGTTTGGTTGATTTCAGTTAAATTAGATCGACCAGAAAAGGGCCATTTTTCAAACAGTCTCATAATTCGATGAAACTAGTTTTGTTGAGACCATATCGTCAAAACATAGCTAGATTTATTTTTCTGGAATTTTTGGGATCAGTATGTGGCCCTGGCAAATTGAAATGCACGTTCAAATCAAATATTGAATGTTTTATATTTTAATTTGAAGAAAAACTGACTGAGACTGTCGAATGGGCCTACGAAACTTATCCCATTATGTTCGGAATGGGGGTATTTAGCTAAGGGCGACAGTCGTTGGGTTTGAATTGGAGTTCGTGTGAGAAAACACTAATTTTCGAATATATATATATATATATATATATATCGGTGAATCAGAAAATTTCTTTCATAAATAAATAAAATAAAATGACGTATATTCTCTCTCCCCGACCACGATTTGAAGGTGGAAAAGCTTTCCTCCGTTCCCGATCATTTTCCGACCAAACTACGCACCATAAGCTCCTGCCCCTTTTGAATTTTTTGAAGCTCTCTTTTTGATCTTCAAATCCGTATAAGGTACGCCTCCTCTCGTCGCCTGTACGAGGAGATCCAACACCTAAAAGTCGGCCTGTTTGGAGCGCCGCTGGAGCCTCCTACCGTGATCGATCAGAGTGCCGCAACCCTCGTTCTGAGCGCCTCTCCAAGCTCTTCGACACCGTATAACCTGGTCTGAACGAAATGCAACAGATTTACGGGAAAATCAAAACCTAGTTTTGAACGCTCAAGGAAGGTAACGACCTTGTTTTTTCAGAACAGAAAATAACACTTCTAAGTATTGCAAATCTTGTTTTTCAAATAAAAATTGTATCCTTTTCATACGGTAACGAAATTCGATGAAAGAGGAAACATCGGGACCGTGAGGACGTCTTCTACATTCTAGAAGTGACCAGATATTTTTTTGAGCCTTCTACAATTTTTGGTGGAGTGGAACCCAATGTGAGATTTTTGAATTATAAACGATATGGAAACAATGATGTATAAATTATATAGTCGATGTATGAGTTATATAAGCATTGTACACCTTATGTATAAGCGTTGTATAAGTTGTATGTTCGATGTATAAGTTATATATGTGTTGTAAAAATGATATATGGGTTGAAATGAATTGAAATGATATTGAAATGAAATCGAAATATAGTTATATACGTATATCTATATATATACTCCCCTTGTCCACATACCATGGACGATATATATTGGTTGTGATATTGTTTTGATTATTGATTGATGTGAAATTTGGTGAATATCATGAATGGTTGATTGGAAATGATTGATTGTGGTTGAAATCCCAATAGGATTAGTATATGGGAAAATTCATCTGAGTACAAACTAGATATTGAAATCCCCATTGTCAAAAGCTACGAGGCTTTAAGTTAGAGCGAGGAGTCGTACTAGGGATGGTGCCGGTTTTAACTACCTTGCCGTTATGCTGCCGAAATTATCAATAATATTCATGTGTTGATACCATATTCATGTGTTGAAACTATATCCATGTATTGAATAGAAATTCATGTGTTGAATAGAAATTCATGTGTTGAATAAATTCTTTGAAAGATAAAAATAACATTTTATCACATATATAGACTATATAAAATAATCATGTTTTAAAATAAATTGTTTTAACAATAAAAATCACATTTTTATAAACTATAGAAAATATTCATGTGTTGAAACTATATTCATGTGTTGAATAGAAATTCATGTGTTGAATAAATTCTTTAAAAGATAAAAATAACATTTTATCACATATATGAACTATATAAAATAATCGTGTTTTGAAATAAATTGTTTTACAATAAAAATCACATTTTTATTATACATATAAACTATAGAAAATATTCATGTGTTGAAACTATATTCATGTGTTGAATAGAAATTCATGTGTTGAATAGAAATTCATGTGTTGAATAGAAATTCATGGGTTGAATAAATTCTTTGAAAGATAAAAATAACATTTTATCACATATATGAACTATATAAAATAATCGTGTTTTGAAATAAATTGTTTTACAATAAAAATCACATTTTTATTATATATATGAATTGTTAAAAATAGTGATGTGTGGAAATAAATATTTGTTGGAAAAAAATATCATTTTATCAAATATATGAAGTGAATAGGGTTTTGAAATCGAAGAATGGATTATATATATATAATTAAAATAAATCGAATAACGAAGCTGTAGTTCGTATTTTTAAACCATGATTTAAAACGATTAGTGCAGGAGATCCGACCATCGGATTTTCCCGAAACCGAAACCGTTGGGTTCGGTTTGGAAATATCTTTCCAACGACACCAACTTTGTGAAGATCCAACGGTTAGATTTTCATATATGTGTAAATCAAATCTGAAGAAAAACAGCGCCAGAATAGATTATATATATATATATATAATACGTAAATATAATTAAAATAAATCGAATAACGATGTTGTAGTTCGTATTTTGAAATCGTAACTTCAAACGGTTGTACAGTGAGATCCGACCGTCGGATTTTCCCAAAATTGGGACTGTTGGATTCGTTTTGAAAAGATCTTTCTAATGATATAAAATTCATAAAGATCCAATGGTTGGATTTTCAGATATGTGTAAATCAAATCTGAAGAAAAACAGCGCCATGGCCGCGTTATGGCCTGAAGCGTCGTTTGAATGAATTGACTATTTTTAAATAAATAAAAATAGCAATAAATCATGATAAAATATTATAAACGATATGGAATGGAAATAAACTGAATTTGCTCGGCTCATTGGATATTTGATGGTTGAATGTGTTTGACCTGAAAAATTACATTAAAGAATTGAATTATTGATGTCGAATAATTTAACCATTGAAGTGAATTGATTTTAAAATTTAAATATACGTGAATTATTTGAAAAGGCTGAGTTAATTCTCATTTCAAATGATTGTTCGACGATTAAAAGTCGAAGATATGAAGACGGTGCAAGACCGATGATCTTCACGTCGAATGGAGGAGTGCCACTGATGCTCATTATAGGAGTAGCAACCTTGAAGGGGCTGAAGTGGTAGCCATCTGGGCGTACTTGTTGATTGTACGGATGTGCGAGGCATAAGGTGCCTCCGATTTCATTCAGACCCAGAATGAACTTGTAAGTGGACTGTGTGTCTGACATTGGATTTTTCTCTGTGCTAATTGATCTCTATTAAATATATATCTGTTTGGCGGTGGAGAATTTATTCTCTTGCTTAATGCCCTTCTCTGAGACGTACGAGCTCAGAGGTTATATATCGATAGAAATCAGTCGCATGGAGTGAATTGCCTGTGTGGCATGCCTACGTGGCAGCTGATCAAGGCTTATGTTGAAAAGAAAAGTCTTGTGGTTGATGATCAAAGCACGACCTGTGTGGCATAACTTGGTGTATAACGTTAATTCGCGAGCCTCACACCCCGGTATGAACCAAAAACGGGAGAGGACATCAGGGAGGGCATGCATTTCCTTCTAGCTAGGGTGGTGTCAATGACCTACCAACCCTGACATTTATATTATTTTCACCTGTGTGGTTGTTGGATTGTGAGGTGCCTCGGATATATCGGTGACTATGTGGAGCCGATGGAGTCATATGACTCACTTACGCCCCTAAGGGCGGGGAAACGCAGTGTTCAGGCATTTTAATCCACATCGAGTGGACTGGCCCTGACGATCCAAGGGTCACTCGAGCTCTGATCCTGGGGCTCGGGCTAGACAGTCTCGAATTCGGTAAGGACGATCCCTTGCCCTGGTTCATAGCGGAAATCCAATTTCCAAATACGATATCGTGCGGGTTTGATTGTATACCTATATATGGCGACATAGTGGTATGGGGCAATAATGCCGTCTATGATTGATAATTATGGTTTGAAATTGTTTTTGAAACATATAAACACTAGTAATAATATCAAATGCTTTTGTTTAATTCGTATCAAGCATATTTTGGCCATTATAAGGTAAAACTCTATCCTCCGGTTTGCGTTGCATTGTGTGATGGGAACTGAGTCTTATAATGTAACAACCCGTAAAATGCGAGCCAGTTTGAAATTTTTATTTCGGCGATTTTAGCGAATTTTGAATATTTAAAATGAATTATTTTAAATAATATCGACGAGAAATTTATTTTGAATTGAAATTCGACGTATATATTATATACGTCGTCGTTAGAATATATAATAATTATATATTATTATAAAAGGAATAGAAAATGGCGCGGTAGTTCGAAAATTCGATTTCTAATTTCAAATGAATATACAGAATTCAATATAAGTCAGAATTGAACGAAACAAGAAATATTTGAATCTGTATAACTATATCTTTGTAACGAAGTTAACAAACTGAGATTTCATCTTAGAAATGATAAGATATGTCCAGTTTAAAATTAGAAATAGTCGCTGTGGAATTTATATATATTTTTATATATATAAGGCCCTTAAAAATAGCAATTTTGCAAACGACCTCGGATTTCGACGAAACCAGTTTTGTTGGGTCCGTGATGTTAAGTTATTGCTAGATTCCAAATTTCATAATTTTTCGAATCAATATGTGAGCGTGGCAAAGGAAAACGCGTTTGACCAGTTTCAGTTGATTTTAATCGACTGGAAATTGGCCATTTTTCTAACGGTCTCAGAATTCGACGAAACTAGTTTTGTTAGGACCGTATCGTCAATACGAAGCTAGAAAATATTTTTCTGGAATTTTGCGTGTTAGTATGTGACCCCGGTAATTTGAAATGTACGTTTAAAATTCAATATAGTGATTTAAATGTTAATTCAACGGAAACTGATTGTAACAGCCGAATCAGCGTACGATACATATCCCATTGTGTTCGGAATGGGGGTAGAACGCTATGGACGACAGGCGGTGGGCCTCGTTTCGAGGTCGTATGAAAAAGTCAACTTAAGGTTGAATTAAATAATAATAAAATTAAAAAAAAAAATCTCTTCTCCCTTATATCTGCTAGCCCCCCCCCCCCCCCCGATATTTTCTCAGAAGAAAAAAAAACAAAAAAAAAAAAAAAGAAAGAAAGAAAAGAAATCGCGATCGCCCCCCCGATCCAGCATCGCCGCCCTCCGCCACTCCGACGAACGCCATCGCCCGAAGCCCGGCGCCGCGCCTCCCCTCCCATCTCCTCCCCTCTCGCCACTCGATCTCCCAAAGCCCTCCGCCCCAAACCAAACTCTCCAGCCCTAGTGGGACCCACCGCCGCCTGAGGTGCCAACCCCCGACCTGCGACCCCCCCCCCTGAAGTGCCGCCGACGACAGCTTCACCCCCCCCCCCCCCTTTTTTCTTCAAATGCTGTAAGTTTTTTTTATTTATTTATTTTACTTTTATTTTTATTTAAAACATAATTAGAAAACTGATTTTAACGCATTTTGAAAACTGATTTTAACGCATTTTGAAAACTGATTTTAACGCATTTTAAAAACTGATTTTAACGCATTTTAAAAACTGATTTTTAACATTTTATAAACTGATTTTAACGCATTTTAAAAACTGATTTTAACGCATTTTAAAAACTGATTTTTAACATTTTAAAAACTGATTTTTAACATTTTAAAAACTGATTTTAAAACATTTTGAAAACTGATTTTAAAACATTTTGAAAACTGATTTTTAACATTTTGAAAACTGATTTTAAAAACATTTTGAAAACTGATTTTAAAGCATTTTGAAAACTGATTTTATTTTATTTATTTTTTTGAAAACTGATTTTAACGCATTTTGAAAACTGATTTTAAAGCATTTTGAAAACTGATTTTTTTTTTTTTTTTTTGAAAACTGATTTTAACGCATTTTGAAAAACTGATTTTTTATAAAGTTAAAACTGATTTTAGGAATTTTAAAAAAAACTTTGATTTGAAAAAGGTATTTTAAACTTTAAAGGTGAAAAGATTTAAACTTTAAAGGTGAAAAGATTTAAACTTTAAAAGTGAAAGATTTAGATTTTAAAAAGGTTTTAAAAGATTTGAACTTTAAAAAGTAAAAGATTTAAAAGAAGTTAAAACTGATTTTGAACTTCGAAGGAAAAATATAGTTTTTATCTTTTGAACTTCGAAGGAAAAATATAGTTTTTATCTTTTGAACTTCGAAGGAAAAATATAGTTTTTATCTTTTGAACTTCGAAGAAAAATATAGTTTTTATGTTTTGAACTTCGAAAGGAAAAATATAGTTTTTATCTTTTGAACTTCGAAAGAAAAATATAGTTTTTATGTTTTGAACTTCAATAGAAAAATAGAATTTTTATATATTGAACTTCGAAAGAAAAATAGCATTTTTATATATTGAACATCAAAGTAAAAATTCGATTTTTATATATTGAATAGCGAAGTAAAAATGTGATTTTTACGTATGTAGTGAAAGCAGCAACGAAGGTGACAAAAAGGCGAAACGACGAAGACTTCTGCAAAAGAAGAGCCGTGGAGCTAGGATAGCTATATGTGAGAACTTCTCACCTTTCAATTTAAATTTTCTAGTTATATAAATATACTAGGATGCAGACGGTGCTTAGTAGCACCCGACACAATCGTCCACAGACCATGGACTTGTTTGTTTGGCTGTTTGGTTATTGATTGCGATATGGTTTGAATGTGGTTTGTGGTGTGAAAAATCGAATCGATAAATTGGTTAGGATTAGACGTGCGCCGTTATAAGGCGAAGGAGTAAGGCTAGGTTAGACTCTTACTCTAAATTTTGTGGTTTGCAAAATGAAATTGATTTGATTGATGAGTGAATGGCGTGGGCCTTCACTAGACCGGGGATAAGGCTAGGCCTCGTCCCGTTTCTAGTATCGTGCCGTTATGCCGCCGAAATTTTCTAAAATATGTTAGAAAATAAAAATATCATTTTATTGTGTAAATGAATAATAAAAATTCATATGTTGGAATAAAATGTTTTATCGTTAAAAATATAATTTTTAACGTGAATATGAATGTAGTGAAAGTGAATAAAATAAAATATTCATTTACAAACCAGACGGTTTGTTTATGTACACCTATTTGAATGACGTTGATTGGGTCGATAAATTTTACACATCGCCCAATTGCACAAATAAAATCTGTGTTTGATTGTTTGAAACCCCACACGGGTGTTGGGATGAAATTAGAAGTTCACTCATCCTGATTTATTAAATATGTCGATCGATCGATTGACAGGCTGTTATAAGCGTTGAATATCTATATTTGATGCTTATACAGTGTAGTGCACTTTGGTTGATGGTTGATTATTTTTCAATGCTATGATATACATGTGTTGTATGAAAATCCATATAATTAACTTTATATGGTAATTGATTGGGCCTCATTCCAATTTGAAAAATAAAGAATATTATAAAATAAAAGTTCATGTGTTGACAGTACTCATTCATTGAGATTGGTCATGTGTTGAACGAAATATTTTAATATTAAAATTTACATCTTTATCAATATAAAATAAAGGTTCATGTGTTGACAGTACTCATTCATTGAGATTGGTCATGTGTTGAACGAAATATTTTGATAATAACAACTATTTTGAAAATAGAAATTTATGAAGCCGTGTTGATTAGATTGACGCCATTTTAACGTAAACGATATTTATATCGATTTAAACGATTTCGAATAGAAATGAATTGAAAACGATTTCGAATAGAAATGAATTGAAAACGATTTCGAATAGAAATGAATTGAAAACGATTTCGAATAGAAATGAATTGAAAACGATTTCGAAATGAATTGAATTGAAAACGATTTCGAAATGAGATGAATTGAAAACGAATTCGAATTGAATTGAAAACGATTTCGAAATGAGATGAATTGAAAACGAATTCGAATTGAATTGAAATTTGAATTGAATAGAAATGAATTTTGAAACGAATTTATAAAGAAGAATTCAATTTTGATTTGAATTGAAAAGGAAGTTGGAATTGCTTTTGAAACGAATTTAAAACTATTTATATAATTCGTTTTAAATAGAAATCGACGATATATATAATATATATATTATATATATAATATAATGGCCTGAATAGAACGCGCCGCGCCGCGGCAGTTCGCGAATTTCGACCATTTGTTTCAAACGGACATTACGGGAGATCCGACCGTCGGATTCTCCTAAAACCGGAACCGTTGGGTTCGTATCGAAAAGAGCTTTCTAAAGAATATTAGAAATTAGAAATCTAACGGTTGGATTTGGAATTATGTCCAAATCAAATTCGAAAAAGGTCGCTGTAAGTGCAGTTCGATGGCCATTGATGGAAATCGACTGTACGGGCCTTGATAAAATTATTAAAAATAGTAATAATTTATGTAAAATCATAAGAAATGATTTGTGAAGATTTGGGATGAAAAACTCCATATTTGAAAAGATAAAAATAGATTTTTATCGAAATGAACTAGTTTTGAACTAGAAATATAATTCTATTTATTTTGAAATAAATAAATTGAATTTGAAAAGGGTTTTAAAGATAACCAAAATTTCCAATGATTGCATTGGAGTGGAATTGAATCGAAATTGTCTTCGGAATATTTCGATGTTGGAATTCGTGATTATACGGATGTGGTTATGGAAATTTGAAAGATATATATTTGTATCGTTATTTCCAATACGACATTTGTTAATCGTGGAATTTGATATTGAATATAAGCCGATATATTTTCTATTCAGAGCCTTATATTGAATATCAAATGTGATTTGGGTTTGTCGTGAATGGTGTCTTCACTAACACTGTTCTTGAACCCAGTTGAGAAAAGATTAAATCTTTCTATTTAGATTTAATGAAGTGTACCAATTAAATAATATTTAATTGGAATTGAATTGTTATTGATTTTTGGGTTTATCGTGAACAGTGTTTTAAATAACACTCGT
This sequence comes from Allium sativum, assembly GCA_030737875.1. NCBI lineage: Eukaryota > Viridiplantae > Streptophyta > Magnoliopsida > Asparagales > Amaryllidaceae > Allium > Allium sativum. The sequence continues at coordinate 244,873,347 of CM060910.1, forward strand.
TCTTTAACCCGATAATTAATGAATGTGACTTTGGGTTTATCGTGAACCGTGTTTTAAATAACACTGATTCTTTAACCCAGACGAAAATTAAAACTAAGTGGAGTTTTAATGAATCTTTAATTAGATTGAAATGATCGAAATGGAGTACCACCAGTTTTGCTCCAAGCGATAGTTAAATCTTTAATTAGATTTGAACGTGAAATGGTAATTGAATTTACCGATAACACCGTGGTGTTAGATATGAAGTGTAACCAGTTTCACTTCATGGGATGAATAGGTTGGGATTGGGAAATTAAAACAAATGATTACTTCGGTAAGGTTCGTTAATCCCGACTAGTTTGAATTGATATTCAAAAATGGATTAAAGAATAAATTCAAGGAATTTATCTTTGATAAAATTAATGGGAATCTTTCCCTATGAACGTGAAATTTAGAAACTAACTGTCGGTTAGCCAAGCAGAAGGGTTTTCTGGATATTGATCTGATGTTGGTTTCGGCCTTCGGGGTTAATATTTGGGGAATTATTCTCTTGATTAATTTACGGTTAGTGACTAATGAATTGGAATGAGGCATATGTTGTGTTTGTGTAACACTTTTATAAAATATACGCGAGTTATTCGGGAAGTCCGGGTTTATCCCATTCTGAATAATCGATACGACGATAAGTCGAAGATGAAGACGATGGTCGAAGACCGGAGGTCTTCACGTCGTTTGGGTGATAACTGATGATCTTGATTGGGCTGTACACCCAAGAAGATGGAAACAGTTAGTGATCGTCCAGACGTACTTGGAGATCGATGGATATGCGGGGTACTAGGTGCCTCCGGTTTCGTTCAGACCCAGAACGAACTTGTAAATGGACTGTGTGTCTGACATTGGATTTCATTCTGTGTGACTGATATCGGTTGCATAGAGTGGTTTGCCTGTGTGGCATGCTAAGATGCAAATGATCAAGGCTTCTGTTGAAAAGCAAAGTCTTGTGGTGATGATCAAAGCACGGCCTTTGTGGCGTAGCTTTGTGTAACGTTTACTTCGCGAGTTTCGCACCCGGTATGAACCAAAAACGGGAGGGACATCAGGGAGGACTTGCGTTTCTTTCTAGTTAGAAGTGGCGTCAGTGGTTTTACACGCCCTGACGAGTTTGACTTATGTGGTTGTTGCTGTTGCGAGGCGCCTCGGATTGATCGGTCGTTCTCGAACCGATGGAGTCATTTAGTTGGCTCATTTACGCCCCAAAGGGCGGGGAAACGTAGTGTTCAGGCATAATAATCCACTCCGTGTGGACCGGCCCTGACGATCTAAAGGGTTGATGCGTTCTGATCCTGTGGCTCGGGCTAGAGAGTCACGAATCGGTTGAGGACTATCTTTTGCCTCGGTTCATAGACGGAAATCCAATTTCCAAATACGTGACATTTGCGGTTTTAATTGTAGAACTAGTATGGCGACATGATATATGGTACCCATGCCGTCTATGATTGATACTTATGATTTGAAGTGTTTTACACACTATGCACTTATAGTAGTATCAAATGATTTGTTTTAAACGTATCAAGCATTCTTTGGCTGTTATAAGGGAAAACCCTATCCCCCGGCTTGCGTTTGCATTGTGTGATAGGACCTGGGTCTTATAACAGCTTCATTTTTCTTTATTTAGCATTGCGTTGTTTGTTCTATGCACTGGTATTCTTGGGAGGAAACCCGTTCCGTGTTATACGGCGTGGTCCCTTGATTTACCTAGCTTTGAAAATAAAGTTTTATAACTGTTTTAGTTCTCACACCAGTCACATGACTGACCTGGAGTTTATTGTTTTAACCTAAACTCTGGGTGCCCCTATTTTGACACGGGCAGCTAGTAGTTTCGGTTTTGCAGATTTATATTCACAGGATCCTGGTTTACAGCTGGAACGATATCCGGAAAGCTTTGTATCCGTATATCTCTTCTAGTTGTGTATTGTATTATTTTCCGCTGCTATGTATTTAAATGAAATTTAAATCTCTGATATTTCTGTGTAATATTCTTTTATACTCTGTATATTCTTGTAATCTGATGCATTGTTGTAATATACAATGAAATGTTCTTCTGTTTGTGTTCTGTTGTGGTTTGTTCTCGAACTATCCGACACTTTCCTTTACGGGGAAGTTGCGGGTCGTCACATTTGGTATCAGAGCTTTGGTTTACAAAGCTCAGAGAACAAGGCACATTAGAACCATACGAAAGAATTCATCAGATATTGGATTAGTAATATCCAATTAGAATGACTCGTTAGAGATGGGATCAGTAGTATCCTAGAACGAGTGTGAAGAGTATATTTTTAAAGTGAAAACAAATTTTGTTTTGAAATTTAAATCAACTATTCGTATTTGATTATCTATTTATATAGATGTGGACAATCCAGTATATATAGATTTTGCGTATACGTCTGATCCGCGTGTATTCGAAATTTTAATATATTGGATAGATATAGCATCACACTCTAGTCGCCCGAAGATGGTACTGATGATTGTCATGACATCATCAGTATTTATGTTCGTGTTTCGAAGGTGTGATTTTCTATATATTTCCATTAGACTGGTGTGAGAACCAAAACTAATATAGCTAGAATACATTGTTGTGATTTGGCATCAAAAATCTGATTTTTGACTATGTATCAAAGTTATGAATTTGAAACTCTAATTCACTAATTGATTGATGTTTGTGTTGGTTGTTTAATTGTTTGATAATTTTGAACCCTTATGCCTAAGTGAATCAAATATTGAACTATATTGAGAATTGGTTGCATTTGCTTGCATATACAGATATATCATTGAACAGGTCATAGCAAGGAGGCTAGAGCCAAAGAATAAAATTTGTTTGCCCGACAAATAGGTACATGTTTACTACATAATTTACTGTTTTGTTTGGGTGATGATGATTTTATGAGCCTATTGGCTAGCCGCTTGGCCTTTTCTTTTTCTTTTTGAGATCTGAAGGACCGGGGAAGCTATTTGAAATTCCCCGATGCTCCCGGTGCAGGGGAGGTTATGGCGAAATTTTTCAAAAATTTAGGGTGTTAGCCAAATTTTTGAGATTTTGAAAATTCTCAGAAACTAAAGAGTTGGAGAATGGAAGCCAGATCGAATATAGTGTTGAATAATCAAACCACTTTCGACTTTGTTCCTTTTCGGGGACGAAAAGTTTTAAGTGGGGGAGATTGTAACAACCCGTAAAATGCGAGCCAGTTTGAAATTTTTATTTCGGCGATTTTAGCGAATTTTGAATATTTAAAATGAATTATTTTAAATAATATCGACGAGAAATTTATTTTGAATTGAAATTCGACGTATATATTATATACGTCGTCGTTAGAATATATAATAATTATATATTATTATAAAAGGAATAGAAAATGGCGCGGTAGTTCGAAAATTCGATTTCTAATTTCAAATGAATATACAGAATTCAATATAAGTCAGAATTGAACGAAACAAGAAATATTTGAATCTGTATAACTATATCTTTGTAACGAAGTTAACAAACTGAGATTTCATCTTAGAAATGATAAGATATGTCCAGTTTAAAATTAGAAATAGTCGCTGTGGAATTTATATATATTTTTATATATATAAGGCCCTTAAAAATAGCAATTTTGCAAACGACCTCGGATTTCGACGAAACCAGTTTTGTTGGGTCCGTGATGTTAAGTTATTGCTAGATTCCAAATTTCATAATTTTTCGAATCAATATGTGAGCGTGGCAAAGGAAAACGCGTTTGACCAGTTTCAGTTGATTTTAATCGACTGGAAATTGGCCATTTTTCTAACGGTCTCAGAATTCGACGAAACTAGTTTTGTTAGGACCGTATCGTCAATACGAAGCTAGAAAATATTTTTCTGGAATTTTGCGTGTTAGTATGTGACCCCGGTAATTTGAAATGTACGTTTAAAATTCAATATAGTGATTTAAATGTTAATTCAACGGAAACTGATTGTAACAGCCGAATCAGCGTACGATACATATCCCATTGTGTTCGGAATGGGGGTAGAACGCTATGGACGACAGGCGGTGGGCCTCGTTTCGAGGTCGTATGAAAAAGTCAACTTAAGGTTGAATTAAATAATAATAAAATTAAAAAAAAAATCTCTTCTCCCTTATATCTGCTGCCCCCCCCCCCCCCCCGATATTTTCTCAGAAGAAAAAAAAACAAAAAAAAAAAAAAAAAGAAAGAAAAGAAATCGCGATCGCCCCCCCGATCCAGCATCGCCGCCCTCCGCCACTCCGACGAACGCCATCGCCCGAAGCCCGGCGCCGCGCCTCCCCTCCCATCTCCTCCCCTCTCGCCACTCGATCTCCCAAAGCCCTCCGCCCCAAACCAAACTCTCCAGCCCTAGTGGGACCCACCGCCGCCTGAGGTGCCAACCCCCGACCTGCGACCCCCCCCTGAAGTGTCGCCGACGACAGCTTCACCCCCCCCCCCTTTTTTCTTCAAATGCTGTAAGTTTTTTTTATTTATTTATTTTACTTTTATTTTTATTTAAAACATAATTAGAAAACTGATTTTAACGCATTTTGAAAACTGATTTTAACGCATTTTGAAAACTGATTTTAACGCATTTTAAAAACTGATTTTAACGCATTTTAAAAACTGATTTTTAACATTTTAAAAACTGATTTTAACGCATTTTAAAAACTGATTTTAACGCATTTTAAAAACTGATTTTTAACATTTTAAAAACTGATTTTTAACATTTTAAAAACTGATTTTAAAACATTTTGAAAACTGATTTTAAAACATTTTGAAAACTGATTTTTAACATTTTGAAAACTGATTTTAAAAACATTTTGAAAACTGATTTTAAAGCATTTTGAAAACTGATTTTATTTTATTTATTTTTTTGAAAACTGATTTTAACGCATTTTGAAAACTGATTTTAAAGCATTTTGAAAACTGATTTTTTTTTTTTTTTTTTTTGAAAACTGATTTTAACGCATTTTGAAAAACTGATTTTTTATAAAGTTAAAACTGATTTTAGGAATTTTAAAAAAACTTTGATTTGAAAAAGGTATTTTAAACTTTAAAGGTGAAAAGATTTAAACTTTAAAGGTGAAAAGATTTAAACTTTAAAAGTGAAAGATTTAGATTTTAAAAAGGTTTTAAAAGATTTGAACTTTAAAAAGTAAAAGATTTAAAAGAAGTTAAAACTGATTTTGAACTTCGAAGGAAAAATATAGTTTTTATCTTTTGAACTTCGAAGGAAAAATATAGTTTTTATCTTTTGAACTTCGAAGAAAAATATAGTTTTTATGTTTTGAACTTCGAAAGGAAAAATATAGTTTTTATCTTTTGAACTTCGAAAGAAAAATATAGTTTTTATGTTTTGAACTTCGATAGAAAAATAGAATTTTTATATATTGAACTTCGAAAGAAAAATAGCATTTTTATATATTGAACATCAAAGTAAAAATTCGATTTTTATATATTGAATAGCGAAGTAAAAATGTGATTTTTACGTATGTAGTGAAAGCAGCAACGAAGGTGACAAAAAGGCGAAACGACGAAGACTTCTGCAAAAGAAGAGCCGTGGAGCTAGGATAGCTATATGTGAGAACTTCTCACCTTTCAATTTAAATTTTCTAGTTATATAAATATACTAGGATGCAGACGGTGCTTAGTAGCACCCGACACAATCGTCCACAGACCATGGACTTGTTTGTTTGGCTGTTTGGTTATTGATTGCGATATGGTTTGAATGTGGTTAGTGGTGTGAAAAATCGAATCGATAAATTGGTTAGGATTAGACGTGCGCCGTTATAAGGCGAAGGAGTAAGGCTAGGTTAGACTCTTACTCTAAATTTTGTGGTTTGCAAAATGAAATTGATTTGATTGATGAGTGAATGGCGTGGGCCTTCACTAGACCGGGGATAAGGCTAGGCCTCGTCCCGTTTCTAGTATCGTGCCGTTATGCCGCCGAAATTTTCTAAAATATGTTAGAAAATAAAAATATCATTTTATTGTGTAAATGAATAATAAAAATTCATATGTTGGAATAAAATGTTTTATCGTTAAAAATATAATTTTTAACGTGAATATGAATGTAGTGAAAGTGAATAAAATAAAATATTCATTTACAAACCAGACGGTTTGTTTATGTACACCTATTTGAATGACGTTGATTGGATCGATAAATTTTACACATCGCCCAATTGCACAAATAAAATCTGTGTTTGATTGTTTGAAACCCCACACGGGTGTTGGGATGAAATTAGAAGTTCACTCATCCTGATTTATTAAATATGTCGATCGATCGATTGACAGGCTGTTATAAGCGTTGAATATCTATATTTGATGCTTATACAGTGTAGTGCACTTTGGTTGATGGTTGATTATTTTTCAATGCTATGATATACATGTGTTGTATGAAAATCCATATAATTAACTTTATATGGTAATTGATTGGGCCTCATTCCAATTTGAAAAATAAAGAATATTATAAAATAAAAGTTCATGTGTTGACAGTACTCATTCATTGAGATTGGTCATGTGTTGAACGAAATATTTTAATATTAAAATTTACATCTTTATCAATATAAAATAAAGGTTCATGTGTTGACAGTACTCATTCATTGAGATTGGTCATGTGTTGAACGAAATATTTTGATAATAACAACTATTTTGAAAATAGAAATTTATGAAGCCGTGTTGATTAGATTGACGCCATTTTAACGTAAACGATATTTATATCGATTTAAACGATTTCGAATAGAAATGAATTGAAAACGATTTCGAATAGAAATGAATTGAAAACGATTTCGAATAGAAATGAATTGAAAACGATTTCGAATAGAAATGAATTGAAAACGATTTCGAAATGAATTGAATTGAAAACGATTTCGAAATGAGATGAATTGAAAACGAATTCGAATTGAATTGAAAACGATTTCGAAATGAGATGAATTGAAAACGAATTCGAATTGAATTGAAATTTGAATTGAATAGAAATGAATTTTGAAACGAATTTATAAAGAAGAATTCAATTTTGATTTGAATTGAAAAGGAAGTTGTAATTGCTTTTGAAATGAATTTAAAACTATTTATATAATTCGTTTTAAATAGAAATCGACGATATATATAATATATATATTATATATATAATATAATGGCCTGAATAGAATGCGCCGCGCCGCGGCAGTTCGCGAATTTCGACCATTTGTTTCAAACGGACATTACGGGAGATCCGACCGTCGGATTCTCCTAAAACCGGAACCGTTGGGTTCGTATCGAAAAGAGCTTTCTAAAGAATATTAGAAATTAGAAATCTAACGGTTGGATTTGGAATTATGTCCAAATCAAATTCGAAAAAGGTCGCTGTAAGTGCAGTTCGATGGCCATTGATGGAAATCGACTGTACGGGCCTTGATAAAATTATTAAAAATAGTAATAATTTATGTAAAATCATAAGAAATGATTTGTGAAGATTTGGGATGAAAAACTCCATATTTGAAAAGATAAAAATAGATTTTTATCGAAATGAACTAGTTTTGAACTAGAAATATAATTCTATTTATTTTGAAATAAATAAATTGAATTTGAAAAGGGTTTTAAAGATAACCAAAATTTCCAATGATTGCATTGGAGTGGAATTGAATCGAAATTGTCTTCGGAATATTTCGATGTTGGAATTCGTGATTATACGGATGTGGTTATGGAAATTTGAAAGATATATATTTGTATCGTTATTTCCAATACGACATTTGTTAATCGTGGAATTTGATATTGAATATAAGCCGATATATTTTCTATTCAGAGCCTTATATTGAATATCAAATGTGATTTGGGTTTGTCGTGAATGGTGTCTTCACTAACACTGTTCTTGAACCCAGTTGAGAAAAGATTAAATCTTTCTATTTAGATTTAATGAAGTGTACCAATTAAATAATATTTAATTGGAATTGAATTGTTATTGATTTTTGGGTTTATCGTGAACAGTGTTTTAAATAACACTCGTTCTTTAACCCGATAATTAATGAATGTGACTTTGGGTTTATCGTGAACCGTGTTTTAAATAACACTGATTCTTTAACCCAGACGAAAATTAAAACTAAGTGGAGTTTTAATGAATCTTTAATTAGATTGAAATGATCGAAATGGAGTACCACCAGTTTTGCTCCAAGCGATAGTTAAATCTTTAATTAGATTTGAACGTGAAATGGTAATTGAATTTACCGATAACACCGTGGTGTTAGATATGAAGTGTAACCAGTTTCACTTCATGGGATGAATAGGTTGGGATTGGGAAATTAAAACAAATGATTACTTCGGTAAGGTTCGTTAATCCCGACTAGTTTGAATTGATATTCAAAAATGGATTAAAGAATAAATTCAAGGAATTTATCTTTGATAAAATTAATGGGAATCTTTCCCTATGAACGTGAAATTTAGAAACTAACTGTCGGTTAGCCAAGCAGAAGGGTTTTCTGGATATTGATCTGATGTTGGTTTCGGCCTTCGGGGTTAATATTTGGGGAATTATTCTCTTGATTAATTTACGGTTAGTGACTAATGAATTGGAATGAGGCGTATGTTGTGTTTGTGTAACACTTTTATAAAATATACGCGAGTTATTCGGGAAGTCCGGGTTTATCCCATTCTGAATAATCGATACGACGATAAGTCGAAGATGAAGACGATGGTCGAAGACCGGAGGTCTTCACGTCGTTTGGGTGATAACTGATGATCTTGATTGGGCTGTACACCCAAGAAGATGGAAACAGTTAGTGATCGTCCAGACGTACTTGGAGATCGATGGATATGCGGGGTACTAGGTGCCTCCGGTTTCGTTCAGACCCAGAACGAACTTGTAAATGGACTGTGTGTCTGACATTGGATTTCATTCTGTGTGACTGATATCGGTTGCATAGAGTGGTTTGCCTGTGTGGCATGCTAAGATGCAAATGATCAAGGCTTCTGTTGAAAAGCAAAGTCTTGTGGTGATGATCAAAGCACGGCCTTTGTGGCGTAGCTTTGTGTAACGTTTACTTCGCGAGTTTCGCACCCGGTATGAACCAAAAACGGGAGGGACATCAGGGAGGACTTGCGTTTCTTTCTAGTTAGAAGTGGCGTCAGTGGTTTTACACGCCCTGACGAGTTTGACTTATGTGGTTGTTGCTGTTGCGAGGCGCCTCGGATTGATCGGTCGTTCTCGAACCGATGGAGTCATTTAGTTGGCTCATTTACGCCCCAAAGGGCGGGGAAACGTAGTGTTCAGGCATAATAATCCACTCCGTGTGGACCGGCCCTGACGATCTAAAGGGTTGATGCGTTCTGATCCTGTGGCTCGGGCTAGAGAGTCACGAATCGGTTGAGGACTATCTTTTGCCTCGGTTCATAGACGGAAATCCAATTTCCAAATACGTGACATTTGCGGTTTTAATTGTAGAACTAGTATGGCGACATGATATATGGTACCCATGCCGTCTATGATTGATACTTATGATTTGAAGTGTTTTACACACTATGCACTTATAGTAGTATCAAATGATTTGTTTTAAACGTATCAAGCATTCTTTGGCTGTTATAAGGGAAAACCCTATCCCCCGGCTTGCGTTTGCATTGTGTGATAGGACCTGGGTCTTATAACAGCTTCATTTTTCTTTATTTAGCATTGCGCTGTTTGTTCTATGCACTGGTATTCTTGGGAGGAAACCCGTTCCGTGTTATACGGCGTGGTCCCTTGATTTACCTAGCTTTGAAAATAAAGTTTTATAACTGTTTTAGTTCTCACACCAGTCACATGACTGACCTGGAGTTTATTGTTTTAACCTAAACTCTGGGTGCCCCTATTTTGACACGGGCAGCTAGTAGTTTCGGTTTTGCAGATTTATATTCACAGGATCCTGGTTTACAGCTGGAACGATATCCGGAAAGCTTTGTATCCGTATATCTCTTCTAGTTGTGTATTGTATTATTTTCCGCTGCTATGTATTTAAATGAAATTTAAATCTCTGATATTTCTGTGTAATATTCTTTTATACTCTGTATATTCTTGTAATCTGATGCATTGTTGTAATATACAATGAAATGTTTTTCTGTTTGTATTCTGTTGTGGTTTGTTCTCGAACTATCCGACACTTTCCTTTACGGGGAAGTTGCGGGTCGTCACATATAATGTCTTCATTTTTATAAAAAGAATTGCGATGTTTAAAAGATTTACTTGTTTTAAAGCACTGGCAATCCAATGGAGTAAACCCGTTCCGCGAAAGTGGCGTGGTCCTGTGATTGGCCATATATTAAAGTAAGTTAAGTAGATTTCTCATACCAGTCCCATGACTGACTCATAGTTTGCTTCACTTGCAAACTCGGGTGCCCCTTTTTCTACACGGACAACCTTGTATTCAAGTTTTAGCAGGCTCTTTCTAAATAACTATGGAGCTGAAGATGGATTATATCATTTATCTCTTTTTATGTTGTTCAGCTCCTATTGTACATATTATGTTTTGTCTTCCGCTGTAGACATTTATGTATAGCTGAACTGTATTTGTACTAAGTATGATCCTGTATACTATGTAACTCTGATGATTATGTTTATCTAGTGTATTCTATTGTACATTATATGGTGTATTTAATTATTTATGTTCTGCTGTTATCTGTTTATGTGTTATATTCCAAAGATTACCCTTGCCACCGTGGAACGGGGGTTTGGGATCGTCACAAATGTAAGCCTGATAGTCATCCTTATCTACTCCAGTTTTGTGATTTGAAAAAAAATGTTTTGCATTTTATTTTGTAACATGTTTTTATGGTATGGCGAAAATAAGTTTTGGAGAAGAAAATAAAGTTTTAACACTTTTAATTTTTGAATGAAAAATGTAATCAAAAGAAAGGAGGCCAAACCATGTTTTAAAAAGAATGGAGTAGGTAACGATTAGTGCCTAGAAAAGAACGAGAGAAAGTTAAAGCTTTTAATTAAACAATTGGAACCAACTAGAGAAAGGTTGAGTTAAGTGATTCTCTGAGTGTCAATCTGATGTTGTCGGTCTTCGGGGTTGATTTTTAAGGAGTTACTCTCTTGCTAATTTATAGTTAGGGATTAGCTAATATTAAAATAATGGAAAAATTCCCATAGAATGCATAAGCATTGAGAAACCTAGGTTTGTTGCTTGAGAAAAAGAAAAAGAATAGGCTAGTAATACACAGCAAGGACTAGTAGTGACTACTAAGTAGTAAAGGGCAAGTAAGTGGGTAGACCAGTTGTGTGGACTCGCAATTTTATGAGATGACAAAGTCCTAAGATTCTTGGCCCATAGTAGTAGCTGTGTAGGATGCTTCTTGAGTTGAAAACGAAAAGGCTTATTTGAAAATAATAAACTTAAGTAATTTGATTAAGTCAAATAAGCTAAGAAAGAAACTGGCCTAACTAAAAAGAAAACAACAAATCCAGTAAGACAACAAATGTGACGGGAAAAGAAAATGAAAATCTTAAGATAAAGATGAATAAATATGAAATTTTTCCCAGATAAGTTGAAAAATAGAAGAAAATTTCTTATGTGGTTGTGCTTGGATAGGAAAATAGGAAATCTTCATAGAATAGTTATATAAAAATCCAAGTACGATAAGAAAAGAAAAACGGAGGATGTGAATTTTTCTGTTTTATGCCTTTTCGTAACATAAGGAAATCAAATTTAGGAAATTAGATTTTTCTAAATTTCGAATTTAGTGATGGGTGGTAGGGCTTTGGATGCGACAATTGGCTGAACTATGCTCTTATTCTATAAGAGTATGGGAAAACTTAGATGAAAAATATTTTGTTTTTTCAAGAATATTGCATTCACATAGAACTGCAAGTATATTTAGGATGTGAACATCATGTTTTGAAAGAGTTTTTAAAATTTGCATACATATAGGTGCATCCAAATTAGGTGTAATGACCCGGAATTCTGGACGAAAAACAAATTTTGTAAATGAACTTAAAATTTAACAATACATTAATAAATTAACTTATTAATGTGTTAATTCATTTACAGGGCCAGAACAGTTAAGTAAGATTTATTTACGACGATCAAAAGCGTAACTAAATCAGTACAACGTAAGTATAACTAAACATAGAAATGACAGCACTACTAAAGCGGTAGCAAAGCGTGACTAGAAGAACTATGACCAAGCACCACTAAAGCGCTGTAGAAAGCATTACTAAAGGAATCGTTGCAAATCTTTAGCTAGAGTTTTATTTGTTTATAAGTAGCAAATCAAATAGCTCATTAACTAGATAATGTGTGCACTAGCTCGTACCATTCCTAAGCTAACCAGAACATGTGCACTTGACCTTTTTGAAACACCCCACCTCCGTTAGGGTCACTCTCAAAGGGAATGCCCTAATTTTGGTGGAGGTTTATAAGTATAAGTCACAGATATACAAGGCAGATATAATAACACATATTTTTGAACAGCGGAAAACAACAACTTTTATTTCATCAAAATACGTGTTACACAAACCATGTCATAATTGTCTTACAATACTTCCAAAATCATAACTTTCTTGATTACATTATTTAAAGAAGCATAAACAAAACATAAATAAACTGCAAAAGTCCCCTAATTGTTGTCCAAAGCCATAGTCCAAAACGGAAAAGATCCAAGCAATACATTCTTTCTCTTCAAGCTGGATGTGAAAACTGGTCAAGTTGCGGTATTCCCTCCCTGAGAACCTGGGGGGGGGGGGGGGACGAAAGAAAAAGAGGCGAAAGGAAAAGGGTCAGTCATAAAGACTGAGTAAGTCCTAGTGACTTTCAGTGTAAAAACGGTTTTAAAACAATATGTCATGTATGAACTGGAACTAAACTTAAGAATGGGGTCAAGGTGGACAAGATAGACTAAGGTGATCATGATAAGTCAAGACAAGTCAAATAAAGCATCATATGTTCAAGATTCGTTGCATCGACTGTACTAGTATGCTAAGCCCAGGTCACAAGTTAATCACGAAATAAATCCCACGGCCCAATATCATGAAATGACCCTGAAACGGGGTCTGACCCAAGTACGGGGTCCTATGGAGCGCTTGTCTAGTCGATCGGCACCCTACAAGTTCTAGCTCGTCAAGTGTCCGTGTCATACGGCTTATCACGAATGTAGTCACCTGTGCTGGGTCCACCTTCGGGTGTATCAGCCCTAGGGTGTCAACCCCTGACACGATTCAAGATGCACAGATAAATCTACTGATACCCAGTGTCTGCCCCGAAATACGTGCACGACCGTAGTCCACCGAACCTACACTGGCGTACCCCACAGCCGTCGTTCACCTCTTACAATCAGCCCAGTAATCGTGCCCCACCCGGCCTAGCCCCAGGGTACCTTGATACATCTAGAGGGTTACTGTTGAAAAGTGTCGTGTCTAGGGTTTCGCCTAACAGATTAGGTCATGTAATTCGTGACCTAACCCGCCTAACCGATTAAGTCATGTAATTCGTGACTTAATCCTTTTCCAGTCTAGTCATGTCAAGGTGGTTAAGTATGTCATTTAAGTTTGCGACTTAACCTGCCTACGTGTCATGTCAAGTTGGCTAAGTGTTGTCGTTTCCAGTTCATGACTTAGCCCTACAAATCGTGTTCAAGTTGGTTAAGTTGTCTTTTCATGTTCATGACTTAACCCTAATTGGCATTAATTGATTCGTTAATGCACCGAACCATTCACATTGGATCCTGTTGTTCGTAGCCACTGGATTTGTCGGGCGGTTCCGGGCAGGTTTACGCTACGAACTCAACCCAACCTCGAGTTTCAAGCGCGATGTGACCAACTACCCACATTGGATCCTATTGTTTGTAGCAACTGGATTTGCTGGGCGGTTCCGGGCAGGTTTACACTACAAACTCAACCCAACCTCGAGTTGGCCACTTTCTTGTTTTCTAAAGTCATGCCCATGTTCTTAGAAGATTCGTGCTATTTCCACATCATGTTCATATGTCAACTTCATGCCCAACTAAGCATGTTTCAATTCAAGTTATGGCATGTTCAAGTCAAGTTTTTGTGCCATATTTCATGTTCTACTTATGCCAAATTTCACGGTTTATGATTATAATTAATTCAAGTTTTTCCTATTCTACCCAATCGTATCCCCAACGTATATAAACGTACTTCGTTCTCAAGCATAAACAATTCAAGAGATAAAAGGGGAATAACACCAAACATGTGATAGGCATATGTGACAATTCCAACATTACTTGCATAATAAACAGGCTATAACATATCACATGGTTTCAATACTAGCATGATGATAACTTGGCATAGTAATGGTTCCAACTTAGTTTAACATGATGATTTCAACTTTACATCATAGGCATAATAATCATTGCGGGCGTAATAATAATTTTATTACAAACATGAAACATTAAAGGCATGGTAATTCTAATAGGCATAGTGGATTCCAATTTAGCATTTTTAACATAATGATTCTCATCTAACATTATAGACATAATGATTCCAATTTAGCATTTTTAACATAATGATTCTCATCTAACATTATAAACATAATGATTCCAATTTAGCATTTTTAACATAGTGATTCTCATCTAACATTATAAACATAATGATTCCAACTTTTCATCATAACCTAGCAATTCCCAATTTTTCATTAACCATGATAGGTATATTAACATCACAGGCATAGTTCCATCAACAGTCATAGACATTGTTTAATTAGAATCATAGGCATGGTTTAATCAACATAAAGATTTCAATAAACATAGTGATTCCATGGACATGTATTAGTCCAACTTGCCATACAATTAAACCCAAGTGATTCATAACAACATCAAAATCATGACAAGTTTAACTTGCAACGTTGCCATAGCAATATTCCCAAATTATAAGTCAAAGTTAAACAATATAAACATGGATTAACAAAAGTTCCTAAATCCGGTTTCAATTCATGGCATGTCCATATTGTTTTAGCGTTTTTGCCTAAAAAGTGACATAGAACTTACAATAAAAAAATCCCAAATCAAATAGCCCCAAATTCGTTGTCTAAAGCGTCGTAGTTGTTGTAGCTTCTAGTTGTAGCCTTCAAGAATCGTCCTTCGTCTTCTATAATTTTGTTCTTTGTATTTTTAATTTAGAGCTCTAGGTCTAATGGTGGCGGCATGAGGCTAAAATGAAATAGTATGATTTAGGGTTAGTCTTAGGTCCTTTTTATAGTGTTTGCAAGTTGATTTAGACCGTCGATGGAGCTTGATTCAATAATAGCCGTTCGTTTGAAGGAGAGGCCAACCAGGAGCTGACACCTAGCCCTAATGACAAGGCAAGACTCAGAAATTCGACCAGGCCCTGGTCAGGCCAGCCAAGACCGGACCAGCAGGTTATTCTGACCTGGGCGCACTTGGCAGGTGCGCCAGGCTAAAAATGTACTGGCGCACTTCCCAAGTGCGCCAGTTCATTTTTGTTCTGGCGCACTTCCCAAGTGCGCCAGTGCATTCTGACCCGTTTTCTGGTTTTTCGCCCAACTTCGTTCGTCCATAACTTCTTCATACGATATCCGTTTTACGCAAACTCGGACTCTATCTCTAGCAGAATTCCGAGACGAACGCAATGGCGAATCTTGTTTCCCTTCATTCTTTGATTTGAAATTAGTTATACTTTAATTTGTGAATTTCACAGTTATAGAATACACGGGGTGTTACATTCTCCCCCACTTAAAAAGGATTTCGTCCCCGAAATCTTCAAGTTCAGGAAGAATGTATATCCTAACATCCAAAAATCCATCTACTCATCCATCAAACACGAGCATCCATTGTCCTTAAAAGACTTCTAATGCTTCATGATCATATGCGAAGTGTGTGTGTACATGTACTTATCTAATGCAAAATCAGTCGGTCTACTGATTCAGTTGACCTCCTTAATGCAAATTATGTAAGTTTCATGAATCCATTATGTATGCAAATTCTCCTATTCATGATTCTATATGAGTGCACAACCATTCATATATAAATGCATCATCCATATGACCACACACTAAACTTCATCCATATGCGAATAAATACATTTATGCATATGCAACATGAAAATGTGTCTGAGCCGATTTTGTTCCTAATGTGTATTCATGCATCCACGAGCAACCACTTGCGACCACTTGCAACCATTTTGCAATCATAACATGTTTCAATTACATGTTTACATCCAAAAAGATTCTACCTATGGTTCTCAAGATAGGATCGAGGAGAGAAACAAGATAAAACAAAGCATCTAGGAGAAGTTAACGATGTACCGCCATAAGGTCCGGTCTGCTTCTTAGGGCAGTCTTTGCTGATGTGTCCAGTCTCCCCACAATGAAAACATTCACCTTGCTTTCTTTTCCTCTTTCTACAATCCTTGGCTATGTGCCCTTCCGTACCACAGAAATTGCATTTCCTTTTATCACGTGAGTTGCCGTTCTTGCCTCCTTTCTCGTAGTCTACCTTCTTATTCTTAGAATCGTTGGGCTTGACCTCTTTCTTCCCTTGAGAGTTTTCTGCCTGTGTCTCCTTCTTGCCCTTATCTTCTTCGTTCAGCAATGCCATCTGCACCAACCTTTCATACGTAGCTCCCATGGGTATATGGGTCATGGCCAAACTGTGTAATGGCTCATTCAATCCTTTGACAAAGCGGAGAGCCTTCTTGTGCGGGGTGTTGACTAGGTCCAGTCCGAACCTAGCCAGCTCATCGAACTGATTAACATACTCTTTAATTGTCATATTCCCTTGCTTAAGAAATAAGAATTTTTCCAACTGAAGACTCCTTTCAGCTTCTGAGAGAAATTTAGCCTCAAACCTTGCCCTAAAGTCCTCCCACGTTTCCACTGGTCTTTCTGCATTAGTGACTTCCCACCAGTAGGAAGCCTCGCCTTTAAGTAGCCATATTGCCAGTTGTACCTTCTGCCTATCTTCTACCTCAAAGATGACGAATAAGTCCTCGGTTTCCTTTAACCAATTCCTAGCTGCCACGAAGGACTCAGTTCCATGAAAGTCCTTTCCTCCCATAGCTTTAAAATCTTTACATATCTTAGCAAAGGTACTTCCTCGCGGAGGAGGTGGAGGAAGAGGTGCTGCTGCAGCTGGTTGATTTCCTGCAGCTGGGGGAGGAAGAACGGTAGGGCTTGGCTGAGTGGCCCTTGCTTCTAAGAATCGACTAAACCAAACACGTATTGGTACACCCTCTGGCAAGTTAAGTTCTTCGGACATGCTGAAACAAAAGGATAGATTCAAAACGAAGGATAAGAGATAGTACCTATGGCTTTGGGGGACTTTGCCTTTTTAAAATATAATATTTTACCTTTTAAAAATGCTTCTTTAAATTTTTTTTTTTTTTTTTGAAAATAAATTTTCAAAACTTTTTATCTTATCTGGTAAACCTATGCTCTGATATCAAGTGAAACACCCCACCTCCGTTAGGGTCACTCTCAAAGGGAATGCCCTAATTTTGGTGGAGGTTTATAAGTATAAGTCACAGATATACAAGACAGATATAATAACACATATTTTTGAACAGCGGAAAACAACAACTTTTATTTCATCAAAATACGTGTTACACAAACCATGTCATAATTGTCTTACAATACTTCCAAAATCATAACTGTCTTGATTACATTATTTAAAGAAGCATAAAGAAAACATAAATAAACTGCAAAAGTCCCCTAATTGATGTCCAAAGCCATAGTCCAAAACGGAAAAGATCCAAGCAATACATTCTTTCTCTTCAAGCTGGATGTGAAAACTGGTCAAGCTGCGGTATTCCCTCCCTGAGAACCTGGGGGGGGGGGGGGGGACGAAAGAAAAAGAGGCGAAAGGAAAAGGGTCAGTCATAAAGACTGAGTAAGTCCTAGTGACTTTCAGTGTAAAAACGGTTTTAAAACAACATGTCATGTATGAACTGGAACTAAACATACGAATGGGGTCAAGGTGGACAAGATAGACTAAGGTGATCATGATAAGTCAAGACAAGTCAAATAAAGCATCATATGTTCAAGATTCGTTGCATCGACTGTACTAGTATGCTAAACCCAGGTCACAAGTTAAACACGAAATAAATCCCACGGCCCAATATCATGAAATGACCCTGAAACGGGGTCTGACCCAAGTACGAGGTCCTACAGAGCGCTTGTCTAGTCGATCGGATCCCTACAAGTTCTAGCTCGTCAAGTGTCCGTGTCATACGGCTAATCACGAATGTAGTCACCTGTGCTGGGTTCACCTTCGGGTGTATCAGCCCTAGGGTGTCAACCCCTGACACGATTCAAGATGCACAGATAAATCTACTGATACCCAGTGTCTGCCCCGGAATACGTGCACGACCGTAGTCCACCGAACCTACACTGGCGTACCCCACTGCCGTCGTTCACCTCTTACAATCAGCCCAGTAATCGTGCCCCACCCGGCCTAGCCCCAGGGTGCCTTGATACATCTAGAGGGTTACTGCTGAAAAGGGTCGTGTTTAGGGTTTCGCCTAACAGATTAGGCATGTAATTCGTGACCTAACCCGCCTAACCGATTAAGTCATGTAATTCGTGACTTAATCCTTTTCCAGTCTAGTCATGTCAAGGTGGTTAAGTATGTCATTTAAGTTCGCGACTTAACCCGCCTACGTGTCATGTCAAGTTGGCTAAGTGTTGTCTTTTCCAGTTCATGTCTTAGCCCTACAAATCGTGTTCAAGTTGGTTAAGTTGTCTTTTCATGTTCATGATTAACCCTAATTGGCATTAATTGATTCGTTAATGCATCGAACCATTCACATTGGATCCTGTTGTTCGTAGCCACTGGATTTGCCGGGCGGTTCCGGGCAGGTTTACGCTACGAACTCAACCCAACCTCGGGTTTCAAGCGCGATGTGACCAACTACCCACATTGGATCCTATTGTTTGTAGCAACTGGATTTGTCGGGCGGTTCCGGGCAGGTTTACACTACAAACTCAACCCAACCTCGAGTTGGCCACTTTCTTGTTTTCTAAAGTCATGTCCATGTTCTTAGCAGATTCGTGCTATTTCCACATCATGTTCATATGTCAACTTCGTGCCCAACTAAGGCATGTTTCAAGTCAAGTTATGGCATGTTCAAGTCAAGTTTTCGTGCCATATTTCATGTTCTACTTATGCCAAATTTCACGGTTTATGATTATAATTAATTCAAGTTTTTCCTATTCTACCCAATCGTATCCTCAACGTATATAAACGTACTTCGTTCTCAAGCATAAACAATTCAAGAGATAAAAGGGGAATAACACCTAACATGTGATAGGCATATGTGACAATTCCAACATTACTTGCATAATAAACAGACTATAACATATCACATGGTTTCAATACTAGCATGATGATAACTTGGCATAGTAATGGTTCCAACTTAGTTTAACATGATGATTTCAACTTTACATCATAGGCATAATAATCATTGCGGGCGTAATAATAATTTTATTACAAACATGAAACATTAAAGGCATGGTAATTCTAATAGGCATAGTGGATTCCAATTTAGCATTTTTAACATAATGATTCCCATCTAACATTATAGACATAATGATTCCAATTTAACATTTTTAACATAATGATTCTCATCTAACATTATAATCATAATGATTCCAATTTAGCATTTTTAACATAGTGATTCTCATCTAACATTATAAACATAATGATTCCAACTTTTCATCATAACCTAGCAATTCCCAATTTTTCATTAATCATGATAGGTATATTAACATCACAGGCATAGTTCCATCAACAGTCATAGACTTGGTTTAATTAGCATCATAGGCATGGTTTAATCAACATAAAGATTTCAATAAACATAGTGATTCCATGGACATGTATTAGTCCAACTTGCCATACAATTAAACCCAAGTGATTCATAACAACATCAAAATCATGACAAGTTTAACTTGCAACGTTGCCATAGCAATATTCCCAAATTATAAGTCAAAGTTAAACAATATAAACATGGATTAACAATAGTTCCTAAATCCGGTTTCAATTCATGGCATGTCCATATTGTTTTAGCGTTTTTGCCTAAAAAGTGACATAGAACTTACAATAAAAAATCCCAAATCAAATAACCCCAATTTCGTTGTCTAAAGCGTCGTAGTTGTTGTAGGTTGTAGTTGTAGCCCTCAAGAATCGTCCTTCGTCTTCTGTAATTTTGTACTTTGTTTTTAATTTAGAGCTCTAGGTCTAATGGTGGTGGCATGAGGCTAAAATGAAATAGTATGATTTAGGGTTAGTCTTAGGTCCTTTTTATAGTGTTTGCAAGTTGATTTAGACCGTCGATGGAGCTTGATTCAATAATAGCCGTTCGTTTGAAGGAGAGGCCAACCAGGAGCTGACACCTAGCCCTAATGACAAGGCAAGTGTGACGATCCCAAAATCCGAGGGGCGGTATTAAGGATAATCATTAGGAAATAACACATTAATCATCATAGCAGAGTACAGATAATAGCAGAAACAATAAATAAAATAATTTTACATGGATATGACAGCGGAATCACAACATGTAGGAATATCAGAATAGCATAACGTGGGGATACACTTAGTAAAAAGAAAAGGAAGTGATCAGTCATCATCGCCAGAGGCGGAATACATACATGCAGTGACATAATAAGAGTATCAGTCTACATCGCCGAAGGCGGAATACATATACATATAGTCAGAAATACGGAAAGTAAATCAGTCTGCATCGCCAGTGGCGGAATCATAACAAAAATACAGGAATGGCGGAAAATATCTAAGTCATCACTATGAAGTCAGCCTCGCCATGAGCCAAAAGTGCATGCCATGCAGCAGTGCAGAACCAAAAACCACCTGTCACCTGTGTACTAGGCTGCCCGTGTGAAAATAAGGGCACCCGCGTTTGCAAAGTGAAACAAACAACGAGTCAGTCATGGGGACTGGTATGAGGAATCCATTTAACAGTTAAACAATAGTAATAGCAAATCATAGGACCACGCCACTTTCGCGGAACGGGTTTACTCCAGTGATTGCTAGTGCAATTAAAACAAGGTAAATTCTTTTTAAGACAATCGCAATGCTTTTAGAAAGAATGAAGCTATTATAAGACTCAGGTCCCATCACACAATGCAACGCAAGCCGGAGGATAGAGTTTTATCTTATAACAGCCAAATATGCTTGATACGTATAAAGAGAAATCATTTGATATTATTACTAGTGCATATATGTTTCAAAAACAAATAGCATCATAAATATCAATCATAGGCGACATGAGCGTCCCATGCCACTATGTCGTCATATATAAGTTACAATCGAAGCCGTTATCTCGTATTGGAAATTGGATTTCCGTCATGAGTCGAGGCAAGGGGCAAGCTCCTCTCCGCTTCGAGACACTCTAGCAAATGCCTCAGGATTATGCACACTGGGTAACCCCTGGATGCTTCAGGGCCGGTCCTCACTTACGTTAGAGGATTGGCAATTCCTGAACACACGTTTCCCGGTCCTTACAGACCTATAATCGAGGCGCCTCGCATTCCAACAACCACAAAGGTGAAAAAGTAGATATATATGTCAGGGCTGGTAAGTCACTGACACCACCATAGCTAGAAAGAAACGTCGTGCTCTCCCTGCAGTCCGTATCCCGTTTTTAACTCATACCGGGGTGTGAGGTTCGCGAATCTACGAAATACACAAAGCTAGGCCACGTAAGCCTTGCTTTGATCATCATCCACAAGACTTTGCTTTGCAACAGAAGCCTTGATCACAGCATCTTAACATGCCACATAGGCAGTCCACTCCATACGATTGATTTCCATCGATATATAACCTCTAAGCACGTACGTCTCAGAGAAGGGCGTTAAGCAAGAGAATAAATTCTCCGCCGCCAAACAGATATATATTTAACAGAGATCAATCAATATAGAACAAAATCCAATGTCAGACACACAGTCCATTTACAAGTCCGTCCTGGGTCTGAACGAAACCGGAGGCGTCAAATTCCTCGTATATCCGTCCAATCAACATACACGTTCAGACGGCTACTACTTCCGTCCCTTTCCGGTAGCTACTCCGATTAGGAACCTCAGTAGCGCCCATCCAACCGATACGAAGATCGTCGGTCTTGAATCGTCTTTGCATCTTCCAATTCGAATCGCTCGATGAATTACTTGAAATGAGGGTTAACTCGGCCTTTTCAAATAACTCACGTCATTAGAATTTAAATCGATTCTTTATATGGTTATATTATTCGACATCCATCTTTCAGTTATTTAGTGTTATTTTCATGTCATACACATACAACCATCAAATATCAAACAATTCAAGCCCAACTGGTTTATTTGCAACCTATGTTGCTTATAATATTTTATAACAATTTTTCGCCATTTTTATTTATTTAAAAATGGCCATAATTAATTAAACGACGTTTCAGGTCGTTTCGTGTCACTGGCGCTGTTTTTCCCTTAATTTGTTTTACACATATCGGAAAATCTAACCGTTGGATTTTCACAAATTTTACATCAGTGGGAAGATATTCCCAAAGCGAACCCAACGGTTCCAGTTTCGTGAGAATCCGACGGTCGGATCTTCCACACTAGTCGTTTGAAGTTACGGTTTCAATTTACGAACTGCAGCGTCGTTATTCGATTAAATTTAATTATATTTATATATATATATAAATATAATCGTTTCTGGCGCTGTTTTTCCTTAATTTTGAATTAAACATTTCAGACAATCCAACCGTTGGATTTTTACAAGGTTGGTGCCGTTGGAAAGATTATTCCAAGGCGAACCCGACGGTTGAGGTTTCGGGAAAATTCAATGGTCGGATTTCCCGCACTAGTCGTTTGAAATCACGGTTTCAAAATACGAACTGCACGGCCTCGTTTCGTTTTAATTTTATTTATATTTATATATTTATATAAATATAGCTCATTCGATGATTTCTATATCGTTTTCACTTCAAATATTTTTCTAACTCCCTAAATTTTGGAAAAATTTCGCCATAACCTCCCCTGTACCGGGGGGCATCGGGAAATCGCAAATAGCGTCCCGGTCCTTCTAATCTCAAAAAGAAAAAGAAAAAGCCAAGCGGCTAGCCAACAGGCTCAAAAATCATCACCCAAACAAATCAGTAAATGTGTACCTATTTGTCGGGCACAAATTTTATTCCTCTTCTCTAGCCCCTTTGTTATAACCTGTTCAATGAATATGCATGTACATATATATACAGTTCTTATCAATTATCAGTTTCTATTCAACTTCATATTTGATTTCTGTTTGGTTTAAAAACACCATTCATTCTAATGTTACATAAATAGGTGCAAATCATTTCATTAGCTAATTAATGAATATTTCAACTCATATATGTTTATTTTGAACAAGTGGCTATTTTTAACACTTCACATTTCAACGATTAGGTGCTTACAATAAAAATGTGATTTTTATTGTAAAACAATTCATTTCAAAACACTATTCTTCTATATAGTTCAAGTTGGTGATAAAAATGGGATTTTTATCATAAAACAATTTCTTTTAAGACGAGATTATTTTACATAGTTCATATAGTCAATAAAAGGTGATTTTTATTATCTAACAATTTATTTCAAAATATGAATATCATTCAACACATGAATTTCTAAACAACGAATGAATAGCAATTCAACACATGAATGTTTTCTATAGTTTCTATATATAGATAAAAATGTGATTTTTATTATCTAACAGTTTATTTCAAAATATGAATATCATTCAACACATGAATTTCTAAACAACGAATGAATAGCAATTCAACACATGAATGTTTTCTATAGTTTCTATATATAGATAAAAATGTGATT
This sequence comes from Allium sativum, assembly GCA_030737875.1. NCBI lineage: Eukaryota > Viridiplantae > Streptophyta > Magnoliopsida > Asparagales > Amaryllidaceae > Allium > Allium sativum. Next base: position 244,897,114 of record CM060910.1, read on the forward strand.
TTTATTATCTAACAGTTTATTTTAAAATAAGAATACCATTCAACACATGAATCGCATAAACAACGAATGAATATCAATTCAACACATGAATGTTTTCTATACAATGAATAAATATAGTTAAAGCATATGAAAATAATTCAAACACAAGAATATTATTCAAAATTTCGGCAGCATAACGGCAGGGTAGTTACACCGGCACCGTCCCTAGTACGGCTCCTCGCTCTACCTTAAAACCTCGCGGTTTTTGACAATGGGAATCATGCATCTAATTCGCACGCAGGCGGCATGTATATATTTTTTCCATTTCCACAAACTAATCCTATGTGGATTCAACCAAATATTTTTCAACCACAATTGGGTATTTTTCAACCACAATCAATCCATATCAATCACAAACAATCCCAAACAATCAATCAATTTCAACCAATAAATATCGTCCATGGTTTGTGGACGAGGGGCGTATATATATATATATATATAAATATTTATATATAGCAATTCACTTTCATTTTCAACATAGACATATTTATATAAAAAGGGATTGAAGAGTGAGAAATCCTCACCAATAGCTATCCACTCACACGATTCTTCCTTAATAGAAACTTCGCCTACTTCGCCTTGTTGTTGCTTTCGTTGACTGTATCCTCTACATAGGTAAAAATCGAATTTCACTATGTTATTCCATATATAAAGATTGCATTTTGACTTCGCTATTAAATATAAAGATTATATTTTTATTATTCTTTCAAAACTGCTTTTATAATCTTTTTTTTTCTTTTAAATAAATGCAGTTTTTATCTTATTAAAAATGCAGTTTTACTCTTTAAAATAAATGCAGTTTTACTCTTTATTAAAAATGCAGTTTTTTTTTTCTTTTTAAAATATGCAGTTTTTTTCCTTCTATCAAAAATGCAGTTTTTTTTTCCTTTTAGAAAAATGCAGTTTTTTTTCTATTCTTTTAAAAATGCAGTTTTTTCCTCTTTTAAAAAAAAATGCAGTTTTTTTTTTCCTTTTAGAAAAATGCAGTTTTGCCTTCTATCAAAAATGCAGTTTTTTTTTTTTTTTTTTTTTTAAAAAAACCCCTTTTAAAAATGAATGCAGTTTTTATATTCTTTTTAAAATGCAGTTTTGCCTTCTATCAAAAATGCAGTTTTTTTTTTTTTTAAAAAAAAATCCCTTTTAAAAATGAATGCAGTTTTTATATTCTTTTTCAAAATGCAGTTTTGCCTTTTTCAAAACAGTTTTTAAATTATTTTTCAAAACAGTTTTTAAAACCCTTTTATAAAAATGCAGTTTTTAAAATCTTTTTAAAAAATGCAGTTTTTAAATTATTCTTTTTTAAAATGCAGTTTTGCCTTTTTCAAATGCAGTTTTTGATTTCTTTTTTTTTTTAAAAACAGTTTTTGATTTCTCCTTTTTAAAAACAGTTTTTAAATCTCCTTTTTAAATTTCTGTTTTTGATTTCTTTTAAAACAGTTTTTAAATCTCCTTTTTAAATTTCTGTTTTTGATTTCTTTTAAAAACAGTTTTGAAATCTCCTTTTTAAATTTCTGTTTTGATTTCTTTTAAAACAGTTTTTAAATCTCCTTTTTAAATTTCTGTTTTGATTTCTTTTAAAACAGTTTTTAAATCTCCTTTTTAAATTTCTGTTTTGATTTCTTTTAAAACAGTTTTTAAATCTCCTTTTTAAATTTCTGTTTTGATTTCTTTTAAAACAGTTTTTGATTTCTTTTTAAAAACAGTTTTAAAACTTTATAAAAAAAACAGTTTTTATAAGTTTCTTCTTTTAAAAATTCTGTTTTAAAAACTTAAAACAAAAGTCAGTTTCATAATTCATATATAAAAAAAAACAGTTTATACATTCACTGTAAAACAAAAACAAAAAGAAAAAATAAAATAAAATTAAATTAAACGCTCACCGAGCTTCGAATGGGAGGAGGAAGTCGGCGGTTCTCGTGGCGTGGCGATGTCTGGAGTTCGATGGTGGTTCGCGGCAGTGATTTCGAGGGTTGCTTCGATTTCGTCTCGAGTCCCGTAGCCTGGAGGGAGGAAGTTGCGAGGGTGGTGGGGCGATCTGGCGTGGGTTCGTCGGCGGCTCGAGCTAAGGGGCGGCGCGATTCTTTTAGGGTTAGGGTTTTTTTTTTTTTTTTTCGTTTGTGAATAACTGAATCGGGGGGGGGGGGCCAGTTGAAGAAGAAAAGGAGGGATTCTATTTTTTTTTTTATTATTTAATTATTAAATTATGCACAAGGGTTGACTTTTACATACGATCTCGAAACGAGGTCCACCGCCTGTCGTCCATAGCGTTTTACCCCCATTCCGAACACAATGGGATATGTATCGCAAGCTGGTTTGATCGTTACAATCAGTTTCTGTTGAAATTTACAATTTAAATCCTTATATTGAATTTTAAACGCACATTTCAAATTACCGGGGTCACATACTAACTAGAAAAATTCCAGAAAAATATTTTCTAGTTTCGTATTGACGATACGGTCCTAACAAAACTAGTTTCGTCGAATTCTGAGACCGTTTGAAAAATGGCCAATTTCCAGTCGATTAAATTCAATAGAAACTGGTCAAACGCGTTTTCTTTTGCCACGCTCACATATTGATTCGAAAAATTATGAAATTTGAAACCTAGCAATAGTTTGACATCCCGGACCCGACAAAAGTGGTTTCGTCGAATTCCGAGGCCATATGCAAAATACCAATTTTCAAACTGACTTACTATTTCTTAACTCTCTAATTTATTGAAATATTCTATATTTTATGGGAATAGGCTATTTTAATCATTCAAATTTCTTGTTAATAACCGAATTTAAAAATTTTAAACTGGTTCACATTTTCCGGGTTATTACAATCTCCCCCACTTAAAACTTTTCGTCCTCGAAAAGGAAATAATAGTTAAGCAGGAAATAAAATGTAAATGCAAAGTATTGTAAAGGTACCTTGCACCGGAGTTAGTCAGAGATGTCCACTCTGCATTTGGGATAGGCTTGTTTAATGTTTTCCTCAGTTTCCCAAGTACAGTCTCTAGGATCACTACTCCACTGCACTTTGACTAAGTGAATCTTTTTCCTCCTTAGCTCTCTGGTTTCTTTGCCCACTATCTTTAATGGATCTCTTTTGAGTGCTAATTCTGGAGTTATGTCAACATCCTGTTGTGCTGCTTCTTCCACAACAAGATCTGGATCATGAACATGTTTTCTGAGTTGAGATACGTGGAACACATTATGTACACCAGGCAACCAATCAGGTAATGAAACCCTATATGCAAGAGTTCCAATCCGTTCAAGTATAGGAAAGGGACCAATAAATCTCGGTGCCAACTTCCCAGTCTTGCCAAATCTGATTACTCCTCGCATTGGAGAAACTCTTAAATAAACATAATCGCCAACAGCAAACGATATATCCCTTCTTCTCGCATCAGCATAACTTTTCTGTCGGCTCTGTGCGGTTTTTAATCTCTTCTTAATGGAATCGACTTTATCCGATGCTTCTTGAATCATATCGGGCCCTAACACTAGTCTGTTGCCAGGTTCTACCCAACATGCGGGAGATCTGCACGGTCTACCGTATAGTGCTTCAAATGGAGACATTCCCAAACTTGCTTGATAGCTATTGTTGTAAGAGAATTCTGCTAAGTGTAAATGATCTTCCCATGAGCCTCCAAAATCTATAACGCAAGCCCGCAGCAAATCTTCTAAAATTCTATTCACCCGCTCAGTTTGGCCATCTGTCTGAGGGTGATAAGCGGTGCTTAGATTTAATTTGGTTCCCAATTCTTCTTGGAACGCTTCCCAGAATTTGCTAGTGAACAGGGGATCTCTATCGCTGACTATACTGAGCGGTACTCCATGAAGTTTAACAATTTCTTTGAAGTAAATTTGCGCCAGACTTTGAGCCGTTCTGTTGGATCGGACAGGGATAAAATGGGCAGTCTTCGTGAAGCGATCTACGATCACCCATATACTGTCGTTTCCTTTTCTAGTCTGAGGCAAGCCATCGATAAAATCCATCGAGATTTGTTCCCACTTCCAACCTGGAATTTCCAATGGTTGTAATAATCCAGCCAATTTTTGCTGATCACTCTTGACTAGTTGGCAAGTGGAGCATCTGCTAACATATATTGAAATATCTCTTTTCATCGCCTTCCACCAGAATGTGCGTTTAATATCATTATACATTTTGCTCACACCAGGGTGGATACTTAATTTGGACTTATGGCACTCATCAAGTATTTCTCTTCTGAGCTCTGGAATTTCAGGCACACAAATTCTCCCTTTTAACCTTAGGACCCCTTGGCTATCGAGGCTAAGATCTGAGGGTTTTCCTTCTTGGATCCGCTGGCTAATCCTTTTAATGAATTCATCGTCCTTCTGAAGAATAGCAATCTTATCTTGTAAGGAAGAAGTAATGATAAAACTGGCAATGATTTCATTTTTCCTGCTGAGCGCATCTGCTACTACATTGGCTTTCCCTGGAGTGTATATAATTTCAAAATCGTATGCTGCAAGGAATTCTAACCAACGCTGTTGCCTCAGGTTTAAATCTTTCTGGGTGAAAAGGTATTTCAGGGATTGATGATCGGTAAATAGCTTGAATTTCTCGCCCAGTAGATAATGCCTCCATATTCTTAAAGCGAACACGATAGCTAATAACTCAAGATCATGAGTAGCATAGTTTCTTTCATGCGGCTTTAGTTGACGACTGGCATATGCGATCACTTGGCCTTTTTGCATTAACACTGCTCCTAGGCCTCTAATAGAAGCATCAGTCCATACTGTCAAGTCTTGGTTACCTTCTATTATTGTCAATACCGGAGCGGTTGTCAACTTCAGTTTCAGCTCCTGGAAAGCTTCTTCACATTCGGGAGTCCATTTGAATTTCTCATGCTTCTTTGTAAGCTTTGTCAGTACTCCTGATATCTTTGAAAAATCCTGAACGAATTTCCGATAGTAACTAGCTAATCCAAGGAAACTTCGAACTTCAGTGGGCGTAGTAGGTTGTTTCCAGTTCTGAATCGCTGTAATTTTGCTTGGGTCTACAGCAATTCCTTCTTTTGATACGACGTGGCCAAGGAATTTAACTTCTTTCTGCCAGAAGACACACTTAGAAAATTTAGCTTTCAAAACATTTCTTCTTAGAATTTCCAACACTTGTTCTAAATGTTTTGCATGTTCTTCTTCCGACTTAGAGTAGATTAGAATGTCATCGATGAAGACTAGAACAAATTTATTCAACACACCACGGAACACTCTGTTCATAAGATCAACGAAGTATGCCGGAGCGTTGCACAAGCCGAACGGCATTACTAACCATTCGTAGAATAGATCGGGACCCCTGAAGGCTGTCAAAGGAACACAGTCTTCGGCTATACGCAATTGGTGGAAACCTGTAGCTAGGTCCATTCTGGAGAATACGGTTGCTCCATTTAATTGATCTAACAGATCGTCTATTCGGGGCAAAGGATATTTGTTCTTCAGTGTTTGTTTGTTGAGATCCCTGTAATCGACGCAAAGTCTTAGAGTACCGTCTGATTTAGGGACAAATACTACTGCGGCTCCCCATGCTGAAAAGCTTGGTCTGATCAGACCTTTCCAAAGTAATTCTCGGGTTTGGCTACTTAGCTCTTCTTTTTCTTTTGGGGCCATTCTTCTTACTGGATGAACTACTGGTCGAGCATTCGGAATTAGATCAATTCTAAATTCAATTTCTCTTTGCGGCGGTAAGTTTTCCACTTCTTCAAACACATCCGCATAATTTTTCACGACCGGTATCTTTTCTATCGAAGGGGGAGTAATTTCTAAAGAAGCCCAGAATTCTGTTCTATTAATTCCTGAGCCATGGCATGGTATATATATAGGTCCAAGCTTCGTTTCAACTTTAACGATTCTTTCCGCACATCTAACTTCGGCCTTATATTTTGTTAACCAATCAAGTCCCAATATCATATCAAATTCGGAAAGGTCCATGACAATCGAATCAAAGGAGAACTTGTAACATGAATAAGAGATAGGCACTCTGCAGTATAAACTGAGACTAACAGAACCTCCTATCGGGTTTTGAACTTTAATCGGTTCCTTTAGAATTCTTTGTTTCAATTTTAACTTGTGTACAATTTTACCAGAAATGAAGCTACGTGATGCACCAGTATCAAAAAGTACAGAAACAGGAATATTTTTAATAGTAAGGGTACCTCCCAAGACATCGGGTTTACCTGAGCCGTCGGTGATAGCTGGCGGGGTATTCCCGTCATAAACATGGGCCACTTGTGCGCTCTTCTTCAAAGGACAATTATTGCTGTAGTGCCCCTTCTTGTGGCAATTGTAGCATTCAACTGAGTCACTGGCCCTTGGCTTCTTTGGGGCTTTGCATACATTAGAGAAATGGCCGGGCTTCCCGCAATTGTAGCAGTTGCCTTTTGGGATCTTTGCGGGTTTTTGAGTCGCGGCCGCGGTGATGCTAGATTCAGGTTGGTCAGTTGAGGTCTTGCGCTTAATCCCTGCTTGGCTCTTAGCGCGGTCTTGGCTAGCATGCCTCTAATCCATGTCCTCGTAGTTGCAAGCCATCTCTACGAGTTCGGTAAAAGAAAGTTTGATGTTGCTCATAGCCCTATCATGGTATTTGCGCTTCAGCCCAAAAATGAATCTTTTATTCTTCGCTTTGTCGGTCAAAACCAACTCTGGGGCATAGCGCGATAGCTGAGTGAACTTATTCAGATAGTCTTGAATTGAGAGGTCTCCCTGTTGGAGATTAGCAAATTGCTCCCGCATCCTCTCAAGAGCTTGTTCTGGCACAAACTTCTCATTGAATAATGTCCTGAACTGCTCCCATGTTCGGATAGTTCCAGCTGCATCTCCAGAAGTAATGGCGTCCCACCACAGCTCTGCCTCTTCCTGAAGAAGCCAAATGCCAAGTCGGGCTTTGTTGTTAGTTCCCATGCCCATACCTTCGAAGATTTTTTCGCAGGTCTTCAGCCAAGCGATAGCTTCAGTCACTGTGCCTGTGCCTGTAAAAGGTTTCCCTCCCAGATTTCGGTATCTCTTTGCCACTTTATCCAACTCAAAGTCTTCGGGTGCTGGTGCCTGAATAATAGGGGCCTCTGCAGCTACGGGGATATTCCCCCGTCCTCCTGCTGCATCTCCACGGCCTCCACGGCCTCCTCTGGCTGCTGCTGCTCGTGTAGCCATCTAAGAGTACTGTATAAGCAAGAAAAGAGTCAAGCTCACAGATTTGATAATTTTCATAAATGATAAAGCAAGGAAATACAAGGAAAGATAATGATGATGTACTGATCAAATTGTTTTGCTAATCTGTTTAGCTCATTCTAGGATATTGCTAATCCTATCTCTAATGAGCTACTCGCATTAGAACACTACTGATTCTATTCTGACGAGGTGTTTAATGTGTTAGATCCCGGAACTAAGGTTAACCAAAGCTCCGATACCAACTGTGACGATCCCAAAATCCGAGGGGCGGTATTAAGGATAATCATTAGGAAATAACACATTAATCATCATAGCAGAGTACAGATAATAGCAGAAACAATAAATAAAATAATTTTACATGGATATGACAGCGGAATCACAACATGTAGGAATATCAGAATAGCATAACGTGGGGATACACTTAGTAAAAAGAAAAGGAAGTGATCAGTCATCATCGCCAGAGGCGGAATACATACATGCAGTGACATAATAAGAGTATCAGTCTACATCGCCGAAGGCGGAATACATATACATATAGTCAGAAATACGGAAAGTAAATCAGTCTGCATCGCCAGTGGCGGAATCATAACAAAAATACAGGAATGGCGGAAAATATCTAAGTCATCACTATGAAGTCAGCCTCGCCATGAGCCAAAAGTGCATGCCATGCAGCAGTGCAGAACCAAAAACCACCTGTCACCTGTGTACTAGGCTGCCCGTGTGAAAATAAGGGCACCCGCGTTTGCAAAGTGAAACAAACAACGAGTCAGTCATGGGGACTGGTATGAGGAATCCATTTAACAGTTAAACAATAGTAATAGCAAATCATAGGACCACGCCACTTTCGCGGAACGGGTTTACTCCAGTGATTGCTAGTGCAATTAAAACAAGGTAAATTCTTTTTAAGACAATCGCAATGCTTTTAGAAAGAATGAAGCTATTATAAGACTCAGGTCCCATCACACAATGCAACGCAAGCCGGAGGATAGAGTTTTATCTTATAACAGCCAAATATGCTTGATACGTATAAAGAGAAATCATTTGATATTATTACTAGTGCATATATGTTTCAAAAACAAATAGCATCATAAATATCAATCATAGGCGACATGAGCGTCCCATGCCACTATGTCGTCATATATAAGTTACAATCGAAGCCGTTATCTCGTATTGGAAATTGGATTTCCGTCATGAGTCGAGGCAAGGGGCAAGCTCCTCTCCGCTTCGAGACACTCTAGCAAATGCCTCAGGATTACGCACACTGGGTAACCCCTGGATGCTTCAGGGCCGGTCCTCACTTACGTTAGAGGATTGGAAATTCCTGAACACACGTTTCCCGGTCCTTACAGACCTATAATCGAGGCGCCTCGCATTCCAACAACCACAAAGGTGAAAAAGTAGATATATATGTCAGGGCTGGTAAGTCACTGACACCACCATAGCTAGAAAGAAACGTCGTGCTCTCCCTGCAGTCCGTATCCCGTTTTTAACTCATACCGGGGTGTGAGGTTCGCGAATCTACGAAATACACAAAGCTAGGCCACGTAAGCCTTGCTTTGATCATCATCCACAAGACTTTGCTTTGCAACAGAAGCCTTGATCACAGCATCTTAACATGCCACATAGGCAGTCCACTCCATACGATTGATTTCCATCGATATATAACCTCTAAGCACGTACGTCTCAGAGAAGGGCGTTAAGCAAGAGAATAAATTCTCCGCCGCCAAACAGATATATATTTAACAGAGATCAATCAATATAGAACAAAATCCAATGTCAGACACACACAGTCCATTTACAAGTCCGTCCTGGGTCTGAACGAAACCGGAGGCGTCAAATTCCTCGTATATCCGTCCAATCAACATACACGTTCAGACGGCTACTACTTCCGTCCCTTTCCGGTAGCTACTCCGGTTAGGAACCTCAGTAGCGCCCATCCAACCGATACGAAGATCGTCGGCTTGAATCGTCTTTGCATCTTCCAATTCGAATCGCTCGATGAATTACTTGAAATGAGGGTTAACTCGGCCTTTTCAAATAACTCACGTCATTAGAATTTAAATCGATTCTTTATATGGTTATATTATTCGACATCCATCTTTCAGTTATTTAGTGTTATTTTCATGTCATACACATACAACCATCAAATATCAAACAATTCAAGCCCAACTGGTTTATTTGCAACCTATGTTGCTTATAATATTTTATAACAATTTTTCGCCATTTTTATTTATTTAAAAATGGCCATAATTAATTAAACGACGTTTCAGGTCGTTTCGTGTCACTGGCGCTGTTTTTCCCTTAATTTGTTTTACACATATCGGAAAATCTAACCGTTGGATTTTCACAAATTTTACATCAGTGGGAAGATATTCCCAAAGCGAACCCAACGGTTCCAGTTTCGTGAGAATCCGACGGTCGGATCTTCCACACTAGTCGTTTGAAGTTACGGTTTCAATTTACGAACTGCAGCGTCGTTATTCGATTAAATTTAATTATATTTATATATATATATATAAATATAATCGTTTCTGGCGCTGTTTTTCCTTAATTTTGAATTAAACATTTCAGACAATCCAACCGTTGGATTTTTACAAGGTTGGTGCCGTTGGAAAGATTATTCCAAGGCGAACCCGACGGTTGAGGTTTCGGGAAAATTCAATGGTCGGATTTCCCGCACTAGTCGTTTGAAATCACGGTTTCAAAATACGAACTGCACGGCCTCGTTTCGTTTTAATTTTATTTATATTTATATATTTATATAAATATAGCTCATTCGATGATTTCTATATCGTTTTCACTTCAAATATTTTTCTAACTCCCTAAATTTTGGAAAAATTTCGCCATAACCTCCCCTGTACCGGGGGGCATCGGGAAATCGCAAATAGCGTCCCGGTCCTTCTAATCTCAAAAAGAAAAAGAAAAAGCCAAGCGGCTAGCCAACAGGCTCAAAAATCATCACCCAAACAAATCAGTAAATGTGTACCTATTTGTCGGGCACAAATTTTATTCCTCTTCTCTAGCCCCTTTGCTATAACCTGTTCAATGAATATGCATGTACATATATATACAGTTCTTATCAATTATCAGTTTCTATTCAACTTCATATTTGATTTCTGTTTGGTTTAAAAACACCATTCATTCTAATGTTACATAAATAGGTGCAAATCATTTCATTAGCTAATTAATGAATATTTCAACTCATATATGTTTATTTTGAACAAGTGGCTATTTTTAACACTTCACATTTCAACGATTAGGTGCTTACAATAAAAATGTGATTTTTATTGTAAAACAATTCATTTCAAAACACTATTCTTCTATATAGTTCAAGTTGGTGATAAAAATGGGATTTTTATCATAAAACAATTTCTTTTAAGACGAGATTATTTTACACAGTTCATATAGTCAATAAAAGGTGATTTTTATTATCTAACAATTTATTTCAAAATATGAATATCATTCAACACATGAATTTCTAAACAACGAATGAATAGCAATTCAACACATGAATGTTTTCTATAGTTTCTATATATAGATAAAAATGTGATTTTTATTATCTAACAGTTTATTTCAAAATATGAATATCATTCAACACATGAATTTCTAAACAACGAATGAATAGCAATTCAACACATGAATGTTTTCTATAGTTTCTATATATAGATAAAAATGTGATTTTTATTATCTAACAGTTTATTTTAAAATAAGAATACCATTCAACACATGAATCGCATAAACAACGAATGAATATCAATTCAACACATGAATGTTTTCTATACAATGAATAAATATAGTTAAAGCATATGAAAATAATTCAAACACAAGAATATTATTCAAAATTTCGGCAGCATAACGGCAGGGTAGTTACACCGGCACCGTCCCTAGTACGGCTCCTCGCTCTACCTTAAAACCTCGCGGTTTTTGACAATGGGAATCATGCATCTAATTCGCACGCAGGCGGCATGTATATATTTTTTCCATTTCCACAAACTAATCCTATGTGGATTCAACCAAATATTTTTCAACCACAATTGGGTATTTTTCAACCACAATCAATCCATATCAATCACAAACAATCCCAAACAATCAATCAATTTCAACCAATAAATATCGTCCATGGTTTGTGGACGAGGGGCGTATATATATATATATATATATATATATAAATATTTATATATAGCAATTCACTTTCATTTTCAAAATAGACATATTTATATAAAAAGGGATTGAAGAGTGAGAAATCCTCACCAATAGCTATCCACTCACACGATTCTTCCTTAATAGAAACTTCGCCTACTTCGCCTTGTTGTTGCTTTCGTTGACTGTATCCTCTACATAGGTAAAAATCGAATTTCACTATGTTATTCCATATATAAAGATTGCATTTTGACTTCGCTATTAAATATAAAGATTATATTTTTATTATTCTTTCAAAACTGCTTTTATAATCTTTTTTTTTCTTTTAAATAAATGCAGTTTTTATCTTATTAAAAATGCAGTTTTACTCTTTAAAATAAATGCAGTTTTACTCTTTATTAAAAATGCAGTTTTTTTTTTTTCTTTTTAAAATATGCAGTTTTTTTCCTTCTATCAAAAATGCAGTTTTTTTTCTATTCTTTTAAAAATGCAGTTTTTTCCTCTTTTAAAAAAAAATGCAGTTTTTTTTTTTCCTTTTAGAAAAATGCAGTTTTGCCTTCTATCAAAAATGCAGTTTTTTTTTTTTTTTTTTTTTTAAAAACCCCTTTTAAAAATGAATGCAGTTTTTATATTCTTTTTAAAATGCAGTTTTGCCTTCTATCAAAAATGCAGTTTTTTTTTTAAAAAAAAAAATCCCTTTTAAAAATGAATGCAGTTTTTATATTCTTTTTCAAAATGCAGTTTTGCCTTTTTCAAAACAGTTTTTAAATTATTTTTCAAAACAGTTTTTAAAACCCTTTTATAAAAATGCAGTTTTTAAAATCTTTTTAAAAAATGCAGTTTTTAAATTATTCTTTTTTAAAATGCAGTTTTGCCTTTTTCAAATGCAGTTTTTGATTTCTTTTTTTTTTTAAAAACAGTTTTTGATTTCTCCTTTTTAAAAACAGTTTTTAAATCTCCTTTTTAAATTTCTGTTTTTGATTTCTTTTAAAACAGTTTTTAAATCTCCTTTTTAAATTTCTGTTTTTGATTTCTTTTAAAAACAGTTTTGAAATCTCCTTTTTAAATTTCTGTTTTGATTTCTTTTAAAACAGTTTTTAAATCTCCTTTTTAAATTTCTGTTTTGATTTCTTTTAAAACAGTTTTTAAATCTCCTTTTTAAATTTCTGTTTTGATTTCTTTTAAAACAGTTTTTAAATCTCCTTTTTAAATTTCTGTTTTGATTTCTTTTAAAACAGTTTTTGATTTCTTTTTAAAAACAGTTTTAAAACTTTATAAAAAAAACAGTTTTTATAAGTTTCTTCTTTTAAAAATTCTGTTTTAAAAACTTAAAACAAAAGTCAGTTTCATAATTCATATATAAAAAAAAACAGTTTATACATTCACTGTAAAACAAAAACAAAAAGCAAAAATAAAATAAAATTAAATTAAACGCTCACCGAGCTTCGAATGGGAGGAGGAAGTCGGCGGTTCTCGTGGCGTGGCGATGTCTGGAGTTCGATGGTGGTTCGCGGCAGTGATTTCGAGGGTTGCTTCGATTTCGTCTCGAGTCCCGTAGCCTGGAGGGAGGAAGTTGCGAGGGTGGTGGGGCGATCTGGCGTGGGTTCGTCGGCGGCTCGAGCTAAGGGGCGGCGCGATTCTTTTAGGGTTAGGGTTTTTCTTTTTTTCTTTTTTTTATTTCGTTTGTGAATAACTGAATCGGGGGGGGGGGGCCAGTTGAAGAAGAAAAGGAGGGATTCTATTTTTTTTTTATTATTTAATTATTAAATTATGCACAAGGGTTGACTTTTACATACGATCTCGAAACGAGGTCCACCGCCTGTCGTCCATAGCGTTTTACCCCCATTCCGAACACAATGGGATATGTATCGCAAGCTGGTTTGATCGTTACAATCAGTTTCTGTTGAAATTTACAATTTAAATCCTTATATTGAATTTTAAACGCACATTTCAAATTACCGGGGTCACATACTAACTAGAAAAATTCCAGAAAAATATTTTCTAGTTTCGTATTGACGATACGGTCCTAACAAAACTAGTTTCGTCGAATTCTGAGACCGTTTGAAAAATGGCCAATTTCCAGTCGATTAAATTCAATAGAAACTGGTCAAACGCGTTTTCTTTTGCCACGCTCACATATTGATTCGAAAAATTATGAAATTTGAAACCTAGCAATAGTTTGACATCCCAGACCCGACAAAAGTGGTTTCGTCGAATTCCGAGGCCATATGCAAAATACCAATTTTCAAACTGACTTACTATTTCTTAACTCTCTAATTTATTGAAATATTCTATATTTTATGGGAATAGGCTATTTTAATCATTCAAATTTCTTGTTAATAACCGAATTTAAAAATTTTAAACTGGTTCACATTTTCCGGGTTATTACAGCAAGGCTCAGAAATTCGACCAGGCCCTGGTCAGGCCAGCCAAGACCTGACCAGTAGGTCATTCTGACCTGGGCGCACTTGGCAGGTGCGCCAGGCTAAAAATGTACTGGCGCACTTCCCAAGTGCGCCAGTTCATTTTTGTTCTGGCGCACTTCCCAAGTGCGCCAGTGCATTCTGACCCGTTTTCTGGTTTTTCGCCCAACTTCGTTCGTCCATATCTTCTTCATACGATATCCGTTTTACGCAAACTCGGACTCTATCTCTAGCAGAATTCCGAGACGAACGCAATGGCGAATCCTGTTTCCCTTCATTCTTTGATTTGAAATTAGTTATACTTTAATTTGTGAATTTCACAGTTATAGAATACACGGGGTGTTACACTTTTCTAGCATGCACTTGGATCCATTTTCTTGCGCATAAGAAACCAAGACTTGAACATACAATCAAGTGTACAAAGCAAGTAAGTTATGGGATTTTGACATGACCAATTATATGCTTGAACTCAAGCATGTATGTAATGACCCGGATATTTCGTGGGTAAATTTAGAATATTTAATGAGGTTTAAATATTGAAATAAAAATATAAAAGAAATTTTTATTTGATTATCGATTTAAAAGCCGAAATATGATTTACTTTGAATTTATATAATTTTCGAAATACGAAGTTAATTGAATTCAAGAGTTCAGACTATACTGAATTGATTCAGATAATCAATAGATATTCAAAACTGAATAATAACGATAACATCAATTTATTGTCGAGGGAATTAATTGTTCTGGAATTTAATTTATATAGGATTTAAGTTAATACCTTCTCCATATGATCGAACTGGACGTCGTGACCTATCCCAGTGTGTCCGGAATAGGGGTATTGCCCTAGAATTTATAGTGGTTGGGTTCAGTAAGGAGTTCAGAATTTAGGGTTATTTAATTCTAAAGAATACCAGTTTTAATTTAAATTGAAATAAATAAAAATTGAATAAAAAGTTAGGACAAAATAGTGGCCACGTTCTCCTCTATCCTCCACAAAACATACCTAACTGCATGCCTCTTCTATTATAAAACCAATTCCTTCCATTCTCAAATAAAAGCTTCAGATATAAATCAGAAATGGCCTTCGATCCATCTTCAAACAAAACGAAAGTTTTCCCGTTCATTCCTCTCTGAAATAAGAAACCGCAAATCCTTTCTTTTGAAATTCGAAATATAAATCAGAACCCTAAAACTCATTCGCGATAACTCGTGTGGCCTCAGGATTCAACTACCGTGATTTCCGATTCAAGGATGAAGGCGCGAGGTGAAAAGCAACGCTCGATTCTGGAATGGTCGACCTAGGACTGAACGCGCATGGTGTACTGTGGTTTTGGTCTTTGATTTTGGATCTGAAAGGGTGCGCGATGGAGTTTAAAGTGGGGATTTCGGTGATACACAGTCGGTTGTGGTGAGACATAAAAATTTTAGAAGATGCGATGACCAAAATACAATGGCTTTTTGGGTAGAAGAGTGGCACGCCTGGCACATGCGGCTACTGGAAATCGTGATGGGGTTGAACTCGTAAAGGGAAGGGGTTCCACTATACAGTTTTGGTAAAGTAACGCATCCAAAATGGGAAGTGTCGAGGTTCATTGGAGATGTGATTTCAGAGGAGCAGATGTTGTGTTGTGTATTAGGAGTTTAAAATGGGGTTTGGACAGTGTGGATCCACGATTTTCAAGAAGTGAAAACACTGTTGTGCGAGCTACCGTAGCCGAAGACAGAAGCATCAAAGAAGGTGCTAGGTATCATTAGAGCTATGTGTGTTCGATGTAATGTCGGAGTGGATGGTGCAAGAGTTTAAAGCCATTTACAGGAAAAATGAATAAGGTAATTAAATAAATTTATTTAGTTCAAAATTAATTTATTTAGTGTAGTAGTTAATATAATCGAAAAATCGTTTAATCAATAAATATAAAATAGGTATACGATGAATTCATTTGAGATGATTCAAGTAGAGGTTAGCCGAGACGATTCAGAGATGTGATGTTACATGTTTTAAATGGGTATTCAACAAAGGAAAAATCTCGGTGAGTAAACCTCACTCACCATTTAATTAGAATTATTTCTAGTTGTTAAAAATAATTGCTATGCTTGTTTGAATATTGTTTGGTTGATTTAAAATATATATTAGTTATTTAGGACTATTATATATATATATTGGGTTGATTGATTGGTTGGATTCCCGCAGTTTCATTAGCGGATGCCCGCGGTACCATAGCGGATGATTACCCTATACGCCCCACACTATGATTAGTGGATGACCTTCATACCGCGATATCCTGCCTCGAAGCAGGATGGGTATTACTATGTTGACTAACGTCTGTGGATGCAGGAAAACAGGTTGGAGGAATCCAACTGGATTCCTCAAAAATATATTATCTGTTTGTTGTTTGTTTGATTTCATATATATTCCTATATGATGTGTTAAAATCAAATGATTGAAAATTGGTTGATTTGATTGTTGAAATTATCCCTGGGCTTGAATATTGATTTATAAAAATATCGGAAAGGGTATTTGAAATTTAAAAGGGGAATTCTATTTTTATAAATAGAATTTGAATTTTAAATGAAGTATAGAAACATTAACTTGTTTTGAATATATATAAACAAGTAATTGAATTTATAAACTTT
Organism: Allium sativum; assembly: GCA_030737875.1. Classification (NCBI taxonomy): domain Eukaryota; kingdom Viridiplantae; phylum Streptophyta; class Magnoliopsida; order Asparagales; family Amaryllidaceae; genus Allium; species Allium sativum. Next base: position 244,913,525 of record CM060910.1, read on the forward strand.
GTTTATAAATGAAAGGATGGAATTTGAATCGAATTTATAAAGTTGTTTATAAATGGAAATATGGAATTTGAATTGAATTTATAAACTTTGTTTATAAATGAAAGGTGGGATTTGAATTGAAGTTATAAACGTTGTTTATAAATAATGCAGAGAATTCAAATGGACTTTGAATATAAGGAATTGAAATAGAATTTGAATATAGAATTCAAATGGACTTTAAAATATAAATTTGAATATAGAAATTCAAATGGACTTTAAACTATAGAATTTGAATATAGAATTCAAATGGACTTTAAAATATAAATTTGAATATAGAATTCAAATGGACTTTAAACTATAGAATTTGAATATAGAAATTCAAATGGACTTTAAACTATAGAATTTGAATATAAAATTCAAATGGACTTTAAAATATAAATTTGAATATAGAATTCAAATGGACTTTAAACTATAGATTTGAATATAGAAATTCAAACGGACTTTAAACTATGGAATTTGAATAATAGAAGCGAATTGGAGTTTGAATATAGAATTCAAATATTAAAAGAGAAATAGACTAAGAAGTAAATTAACAGATTTAATTAACAATTTGAGTTAAAACGATTGGTATAGTTAAAATAGATTGGACAGGCATAAATATACAGGAGACAGGTATGGAATAAAGTATAGAAGTGAAATAAATAGAATGCCCGACAAAAAGGTACGTATTTAATTTCCATATGAGATTTTATGCGCCGTATCGGCAAGCCGCTTGGCTTTTTCTTTTTCTTTTTGAGATAAGAAGGACCGGGAAAGCTATTTGAAATTTCCCGATGCTCCCGGTACAAAGGAGGTTATGGCGAATTTTTCCGAGAATTTAAGGAGATAGAATATTTTTAAGATAATTTGACGGTTAGAAATCAACGTATCGATATATATAGAAGTCGATAAGAAAACGAACTTAGAAATAGAGTAGTATAATAAAAAAGGAAGTATAAGAATAAAATCTAGTAAGAATAGAAAGAGAAAATGTATATGTGTTTAAAGGTGAATAATCAGTTGTATGGTATTGATTATTCGAGTAAGTAGTCCTGTTTGTTTTGACGTTAAATGTTATTCAATCAAGGTCTGAGAGGTAATTATACCCCAACTTGGTTGATTTCATGATATACCGATAAGTAGCAAGATTCAGGCTCGAAGATCAATGTGGAATAAGAATTAGTTAAATACTGTATTTGGGTTGTCGTAACAATGTTTTACACAACATCTATTTTAACCCAAATGAAATGTAAGCTTGGAAATAGAATATAGATTATTTTCTAAGTATAGAAATAAACGAGATTGGAAAAGAGATAAGTAATTGGAATATTTTCCAATTATAAATAACATATATTTTCTAAAGTTTAGAAAATAAAAAGAAGGCGATATATGGAAATGTTTTCCAAAGAACGAAAAAGGGAAATATGGTTATTGAAATATTTGATTAACAAATATTGATAAAGAAATAGAAAAGAGATTTAATTAATGGAATATTAATTAAAAGTTCAGTGATTGTTGGATGTTTGGATGAACACTGGTTTTATTCGATAGTTAAATCATCGACTATCGAAACACTTGTTTTTATTCAATAGTTAAATCACAGACTATCGAAGTTTTGACCATCGTTGTCAATATGGAGAGACCGGTTGGATTATTATCCGAAGAACCACTCCGTATCGGCAGTAGCGTTGCGAATCAGATTATATAAAGATAATTGAAGACGGAGTAGAGTGCAAGGACTTTTTCTATTAACAGAAATAGTGCCTTCAGTTCATCCTGTTCCTGGGTGACTGATATGGATGAATGTCTGACAGAGTATTTTCAGACGATCACGTATATTGATTTCTCCAACCGTACCAAGAGTAGAGGCGGAGAAGGAAACTTCTTTTAGCTAACACATAATGTATTGTTGTAGACGTCAATCGGTGATTTGATGGATTTGACGATGTGGCATTCAAAGTGAATCTGGTATGATGATAAAGCGTAGCTTCTAGCCTCATCATCCGGTAAATGACAGAAATCGGGCAAGCAGCATGGCTATGTAGGTCGCACCTATTAGGGTGTATAATCACCTGATCTAGAGTTTCATTTACTTCTAAAAATCTATTGTCGATGCTGACCCATTCGGGAAACGGTTGCTGATCCTAATCGTTGGTGATATACATTCGATACACTCAAGCGAAATGAGTGGTCGGTCATGTGTGGCTGAGTTGCAAGATGTTCTTGTTGAACTCGGTGTATTCTCCTCTAGAGATATACCAGCGGAAGGTGGTCCCATACCTTGTCATAGTTGGAAATCCATTACCCAATACGTGCTTGCAGTTTTGATTGTATATATATATGTGGAACGTGAGATGCAAACGTTCCACTAGATTGTTATTTACTTGATTTAGACATTATTATAATATCAAAAGAGTTTTGATATAAAGATAAATCAAGTGTTTGGATTCTCATAAGGGAAAAACCCGTTCCGTGTTATACGGCGTGGTCTTATGAGATATCATTTAGTTTTCTGAAACTGTTTTAAACTGTTTACTCATACCAGTCCCATGACTGACCCGGAGTTTACTTTGTTGTTTTCCCTAAACTCTTGGGTGCCTAAATTTGTACGGGCAGTCAAGTAGTCGGGAATTTACAGATATACTGGAAGAGCTTGGAGCAAGAGGCTTCAGGATCATATAGCTATAGTTATTTCTGCTGTGTTGTAAGTGATGTACTTTGATATTGATGTATATTCAAGTACAGATGTATATTTCAAGTTATGTTATATATATTATATGTTATTCGTTCCGCTGTGAGATTCGTGTTACTCTTATGTTGTGTTCTTCTTCTTCTTCTATTCTAAGTTTCTATCTTATCTATCCTCACCCTCTAACTTCTTTCTATTAATGGTTCGAATTTCCGTGATATTTGGGGTTGGACTTGTGTTTTTGGTCAGCTCAAATTCTACCGGATTTTCGGGTCATTACAGTTGGTATCAGAGCTTAGGTTGAGCGAATACCTAGGCTTGTTGGAATGTGCTCATTAGAGATAGGATCAGTAGTATCCTAGAATGAGTTGAGTGTATATATATACGAGAGAGCGTATTTGTTATTTGATATAAAAACGGTTTTATATTGTGTTGACTAGTCTGTTGAGTGGATTATAAATTTTGGTCGAATCGTGGGACGCCACGAAGTCGATAGGAATTTATAAACACTTGAACAGAAGATTGGACACGATATTGTTTTTAAATAGTTAAGTTGATTGTTAGAATTATAATCAAATTAGATTTTAAAAATGAAATAGTTATATATATAACCAATGGAATTTGTATATGAAATCAATTATACAAATGTGATAAATTGAAATTGAATTCCAACCAGAATTAAGAATTTAAAATCTTGGGAGTTTGGAAAATATTTTTCTAAATGGATTTTGAAAGAAATATAGTACTGAACTCATTCAGTAGCTGGGAAATAATTCTGATGATGGTCGCAACATCATCAGTGTTCATTTTCGAGTTTCTAAGTGATGAATTGCTACCTTAGAAAAGTTTTGATGGAAATTTGTTTAAAAGAAACAAGTTGTTTGAAAATTCAAATGTTTTGAATTTGGGATAGGTATAAATATATGTATATATTTATATTACTTCAAAGGAATTTTGAAATGAGAATTGAAATATAGATTTCAAATAGAAGTAAAATAAAGGAATTTGAATATATATATAATTCGAATAGAAGTGAAATAGAATTTGAATTCAAAGGAATTCAAATGAGTTTGAATAAAGGAAAAATTCAAATAGAAATTGTATAAGAAAAATTGAAATGGAATTTGAATTCAAAAGGAATTCAAAGGAATTCAAATAGAAATATATGGCTTTGTTGTTGTTGTTGTTGAATTTGAATTCAAAGGAATTCAAATGGTTTTGAATAAAGAAAAGTCAAATAGAGATTTGAATATTAGAATTCGAATGGAATTTGGTTTAATAAAACTTCAAAGAGAATATAAAGTGGAGGTTGAATATTAGAATTCAAGAAAATATAGAGTTTGGAATAGAATTTGAATTCAAAGGAGTTAAAATAGAATTTAAATTCAAAGGAATTTAAATAGAAATCGAATAAAGGATTTCAAATGGAATTTGAATAAGGGATTTGAAATGGATTTTGAATAAAGGATTTCAAATAGGAATTTGAATAGAAGAAATTCAAATAGAAATTGAATAGAAGGAAATTCAAATATAGGGTTTGAATAAAGAAATTCAAATGGAATTTGAATATTGTAGATGTAGAGGACTTAAATATTTGAAGAGAAATAGATCGGGAATATTATGAAATGGATTTGATATATATAAAAAAAAATATCAGAATGGAGTTGAATTTATTATAAGCAAAGTTAAAACGTTTATATTTATAAATATAATTAAAACGAGCTCGTCATAGCGCGGCAGTTCGTAAATTGGCGATTCGAACTTCAATTTAGTATACAGAACTCAATTGAAGTTGGAATTCTGTGTAACAAGAATCGTCGGGACCGGTTGAATAAAACTTTTCTAATGAAAGAGAAAAATATGGATTTCGTCGTATAGATTTTGAGTTATGTCAAAATCAAATTTTTAGCAAAAGCAGCGCCAGAACCATTATATAACCATAACGGTTTAATTGAATAAACAAAAGGATTTTAAGGAAATAAAATCCGAATTGGAATTAGAAAATCCAGACTGGAGATATAAAAAAAATATGAACTCCAGTGAAGTAAGTGAAATGATTTTCAAGACAAAAATCATATTTTAAATGGTTAAATAGAATTAACTAAGTAAAAGAGAAATTAGTTAATCAAATTTGAGTCGAAATTGGGTTTTTGGATAAGTAAAAGAGATTGAGAATTTATATTCGAAATCGAATATATAACTCGAGTTGAAAATATAATTAGATTAGTCTATAATTAGGTTGACATATATTTGAACAAGTTATATTCAAATGAAAAGGGGTGAAATCGGCAAAACGGTTAATTAGCACTAGTTAATGGGAATTTGAATGATTAAAATTAAATTTAACTTAAGTAAGTTAAATGGATCGAAACGAATAAATTGAGTAAAATCATGTGAATGAAATATGAATTGGGTGTGGATAAAGGAGAAACCAAAAGAGTTAAAGAGGAAATATATTTGTAACACAAATACAAAGGAAGTTATGTGCAAACAAATAGAAGGAGAAATATTTGTAAAAACATTTACAAATAGAATTTAAAGGGGAATATTTGTAAACCATTTACAAATGGATTCAATGGAAATATCTATTTATAGAAAATAAATAGAATGTTATAAATGAGATATTTATTTGTTAAATAAATAGAATTTAATCGAAGGAATATATAGAAGATGAATAGAAAATGGAAATCTGTTTTTAACAAATAAATAGAAAAGGTTAATTTATAAATAACAGTTTATAAATTAAATCAGGTATTTATCATTCGATAAATGTAATATATAAGTCTGAGCTTATATAGAGAAGAGATATTGGTTTTTAACACCGATAGTTTTAAATAGAAGGGGTATACAACACTTGTATAAGTGAAGTAACGTTATTAAAGAGAATATTTATAAAGTAAAGAACCGTTACTAAAAGTAAATCTTTATAAATAAATAAACGTTATCCAATAGGAGTTATTCGAATAGGGGAAGTCGATTAGAGTTAGAAATAATCGATTAGAGTAAGAATTAACCAGTTAGAGTTGATCGGTTAGGGTTAATCCGTAGAGTTAATTGAATATTTGTTATTCAAATTAAGAGTTAACCATATAGAGTTAATTGAACATAGTTAATCGAATTAGGATTTAATTGAATGTTAGTTATTCAATTAAAGTTGATCGAATATAGTTATTGAGATAGAGTTAGCCAAACATAGTTACTCAGGATAAGCTGCCATTTCGTACGACTGCTAGCGTAATTCGCAGGGCTGCAGATAGCCTAGGGCGGTCGGATGTTTCCTGGGGGAATTAGGCGTAACCATTGTGATCGCTGCGATCTAGAGTCAAGCGAATGGAGTTAAATCGAATATAGTTTATTAGAAAGAAGTTATCGATTATTAGTAAATCGAAGGAGTTATCGATTATTTGTTAATCGAAATGAGTTATTGATTATTTGTTAATCGAAATGAGTTATCGATTATAGTTTAATCGAAAAGAGTTATCGATTAGTTTAATCGAAGAGAGTTATAGAATATTGGTTATTCGAAGGAGTTATCGAATTTAGTTATTCGATGGAGTTAATCGAAAAGAGTTAAATCCAATAGAGTTAATTGATAAAAGTAAATTTAATAGAGTAAATCGAATATAGTTTATTCGAAGAAAGTTTTTCGAATCTAGTTATTCGAAAGAGAGATTATCGAATATAGTTATTCGAAGGGAGGAGTTATCGAATAGGGATTTATTCGAAAGAGAGTTACGTAAGGAAGTTTGAAATGTTGAGTATCAACATAAATAAGTTTTGAAAGGTTAATGGGTTTGTAGCACTTTTTCTACCTTAGCAATTTCGAGGACGAAATTATTTTAAGTGGGGAAGAATGTAATGACCCGGATATTTCGTGGGTAAATTTAGAATATTTAATGAGGTTTAAATATTGAAATAAAAATATAAAAGAAATTTTTATTTGATTATCGATTTAAAAGCCGAAATATGATTTACTTTGAATTTATATAATTTTCGAAATACGAAGTTAATTGAATTCAAGAGTTCAGACTATACTGAAATTGATTCAGATAATCAATAGATATTCAAAACTGAATAATAACGATAACATCAATTTATTATCGAGGGAATTAATTGTTCTGGAATTTAATTTATATAGGATTTAAGTTAATACCTTCTCCATATGATCGAATTGGACGTCGTGACCTATCCCAGTGTGTCCGGAATAGGGGTATTGCCCTAGAATTGACAGTGGTTGGGTTCAGTAAGGAGTTCAGAATTTAGGGTTATTTAATTCTAAAGAATACCAGTTTTAATTTAAATTGAAATAAATAAAAATTGAATAAAAAGTTAGGATAAAATAGTGGCCACGTTCTCCTCTATGCTCCACAAAACAAACCTAACCGCATGCCTCTTCTATTATAAAACCAATTCCTTCCATTCTCAAATAAAAGCTTCAGATATAAATCAGAAATGGCCTTCGATCCATCTTCAAACAAAACGAAAGTTTTCCCGTTCATTCCTCTCTGAAATAAGAAACCGCAAATCCTTTCTTTTGAAATTCGAAATATAAATCAGAACCCTAAAACTCATTCGCGATAACTCGTGTGGCCTCAGGATTCAACTACCGTGATTTCCGATTCAAGGATGAAGGCGCGAGGTGAAAAGCAACGCTCGATTCTGGAATGGTCGACCTAGGACTGAACGCGCATGGTATACTGTGGTTTTGGTCTTTGATTTTGGATCTGAAAGGGTGCGCGATGGAGTTTAAAGTGGGGATTTCGGTGATACACAGTCGGTTGTGGTGAGACATAACAATTTTAGAAGATGCGATGACCAAAATACAGTGGCTTTTTGGGTAGAAGAGTGGCACGCCTGGCACATGCGGCTACTGGAAATCGTGATGGGGTTGAACTCGTAAAGGGAAGGGGTTCCACTATACAGTTTTGGTAAAGTAACGCATCCAAAATGGGAAGTGTCGAGGTTCATTGGAGATGTGATTTCAGAGGAGCAGATGTTGTGTTGTGTATTAGGAGTTTAAAATGGGGTTTGGACAGTGTGGATCCACGATTTTCAAGAAGTGAAAACACTGTTGTGCGAGCTACCGTAGCCGAAGACAGAAGCATCAAAGAAGGTGCTAGGTATCATTAGAGCTATGTGTGTTCGATGTAATGTCGGAGTGGATGGTGCAAGAGTTTAAAGCCATTTACAGGAAAAATGAATAAGGTAATTAAATAAATTTATTTAGTTCAAAATTAATTTATTTAGTGTAGTAGTTAATATAATCGAAAAATCGTTTAATCAATAAATATAAAATAGGTATACGATGAATTCATTTGAGATGATTAAAGTAGAGGTTAGCCGAGACGATTCATAGATGTGACGTTACATGTTTTAAATGGGTATTCAACAAAGGAAAAATCTCGGTGAGTAAACCTCACTCACCATTTAATTAGAATTATTTCTAGTTGTTAAAAATAATTGCTATGCTTGTTTGAATATTGTTTGGTTGATTTAAAATATATATTAGTTATTTAGGACTATTATATATATATTGGGTTGATTGATTGGTTGGATTCCCGCAGTTTCATTAGCGAATGCCCGCGGTACCATAGCGGATGATTACCCTATACGCCCCACGCTATGATTAGTGGATGACCTTCATACCGCGATATCCTGCCTCGAAGCAGGATGGGTATTACTATGTTGACTAACGTCTGTGGATGCAGGAAAACAGGTTGGAGGAATCCAACTGGATTCCTCAAAAATATATTATCTGTTTGTTGTTTGTTTGATTTCATATATATTCCTATATGATGTGTTAAAATCAAATGATTGAAAATTGGTTGATTTGATTGTTGAAATTATCCCTGGGCTTGAATATTGATTTATAAAAATATCGGAATGGGTATTTGAAATTTAAAAGGGGAATTCTATTTTTATAAATAGATTTTGAATTTTAAATGAAGTATAGAAACATTAACTTGTTTTGAATATATATAAACAAGTAATTGAATTTATAAACTTTGTTTATAAATGAAAGGATGGAATTTGAATCGAATTTATAAAGTTGTTTATAAATGGAAATATGGAATTTGAATTGAATTTATAAACTTTGTTTATAAATGAAAGGTGGGATTTGAATTGAAGTTATAAACGTTGTTTATAAATAATGCAGAGAATTCAAATGGACTTTGAATATAAGGAATTGAAATAGAATTTGAATATAGAATTCAAATGGACTTTAAAATATAAATTTGAATATAGAAATTCAAATGGACTTTAAACTATAGAATTTGAATATAGAATTCAAATGGACTTTAAAATATAAATTTGAATATAGAATTCAAATGGACTTTAAACTATAGAATTTGAATATAGAAATTCAAATGGACTTTAAACTATAGAATTTGAATATAGAATTCAAATGGACTTTAAAATATAAATTTGAATATAGAATTCAAATGGACTTTAAACTATAGATTTGAATATAGAAATTCAAACGGACTTTAAACTATGGAATTTGAATAATAGAAGCGAATTGGAGTTTGAATATAGAATTCAAATATTAAAAGAGAAATAGACTAAGAAGTAAATTAACAGATTTAATTAACAATTTGAGTTAAAACGATTGGTATAGTTAAAATAGATTGGACAGGCATAAATATACAGGAGACAGGTATGGAATAAAGTATAGAAGTGAAATAAATAGAATGCTCAACAAAAAGGTACGTATTTAATTTCCATATGAGATTTTATGCGCCGTATCGGCAAGCCGCTTGGCTTTTTCTTTTTCTTTTTGAGATAAGAAGGACCGGGAAAGCTATTTGAAATTTCCCGATGCTCCCGGTACAAAGGAGGTTATGGCGAATTTTTCCGGGAATTTAAGGAGATAGAATATTTTTAAGATAATTTGACGGTTAGAAATCAACGTATCGATATATATAGAAGTCGATAAGAAAACGAACTTAGAAATAGAGTAGTATAATAAAAAAGGAAGTATAAGAATAAAATCTAGTAAGAATAGAAAGAGAAAATGTATATGTGTTTAAAGGTGAATAATCAGTTGTATGGTATTGATTATTCGAGTAAGTAGTCCTGTTTGTTTTGACGTTAAATGTTATTCAATCAAGGTCTGAGAGGTAATTATACCCCAACTTGGTTGATTTCATGATATACCGATAAGTAGCAAGATTCAGGCTCGAAGATCAATGTGGAATAAGAATTAGTTAAATACTGTATTTGGGTTGTCGTAACGATGTTTTACACAACATCTGTTTTAACCCAAATGAAATGTAAGCTTGGAAATAGAATATAGATTATTTTCTAAGTATAGAAATAAACGAGATTGGAAAAGAGATAAGTAATTGGAATATTTTCCAATTATAAATAACATATATTTTCTAAAGTTTAGAAAATAAAAAGAAGGCGATATATGGAAATGTTTTCCAAAGAACGAAAAAGGGAAATATGGTTATTGAAATATTTGATTAACAAATATTGATAAAGAAATAGAAAAGAGATTTAATTAATGGAATATTAATTAAAGGTTCAGTGATTGTTGGATGTTTGGATGAACACTGGTTTTATTCGATAGTTAAATCATCGACTATCGAAACACTTGTTTTTATTCGATAGTTAAATCACATACTATCGAAGTTTTGACCATCGTTGTCAATATGGAGAGACCGGTTGGATTATTATCCGAAGAACCACTCCGTATCGGCAGTAGCGTTGCGAATCAGATTATATAAAGATAATTGAAGACGGAGTAGAGTGCAAGGACTTTTTCTATTAATAGAAATAGTGCCTTCAGTTCATCCTGTTCCTGGGTGACTGATATGGATGAATGTCTGACAGAGTATTTTCAGACGATCACGTATATTGATTTCTCCAACTGTACCAAGAGTGGAGGCAGAGAAGGAAACTTCTTTTAGCTAACACATAATGTATTGTTGTAGACGTCAATCGGTGATTTGATGGATTTGACGATGTGGCATTCAAAGTGAATCTGGTATGATGATAAAGCGTAGCTTCTAGCCTCATCATCCGGTAAATGACAGAAATCGGGCAAGCAGCATGGCTATGTAGGTCGCACCTATTAGGGTGTATAATCACCTGATCTAGAGTTTCATTTACTTCTAAAAATCTATTGTCGATGTTGACCCATTCGGGAAACGGTTGCTGATCCCAATCGTTGGTGATATACATTCGATACACTCAAGCGAAATGAGTGGTCGGTCATGTGTGGCTGAGTTGCAAGATGTTCTTGTTGAACTCGGTGTATTCTCCTCTAGAGATATACCAGCGGAAGGTGGTCCCATACCTTGTCATAGTTGGAAATCCATTACCCAATACGTGCTTGCGGTTTTGATTGTATATATATGTGGAACGTGAGATGCAAACGTTCCACTAGATTGTTATTTACTTGATTTAGACATTATTATAATATCAAAAGAGTTTTGATATAAAGATAAATCAAGTGTTTGGATTCTCATAAGGGAAAAACCCGTTCCGTGTTATACGGCGTGGTCTTATGAGATATCATTTAGTTTTCTGAAACTGTTTTAAACTGTTTACTCATACCAGTCCCATGACTGACCCGGAGTTTACTTTGTTGTTTTCCCTAAACTCTTGGGTGCCTAAATTTGTACGGGCAGTCAAGTAGTCGGGAATTTACAGATATACTGGAAGAGCTTGGAGCAGGAGGCTTCAAGATCATATAGCTATAGTTATTTCTGCTGTGTTGTAAGTGATGTACTTTGATATTGATGTATATTCAAGTACAGATGTATATTTCAAGTTATGTTATATATATTATATGTTATTCGTTCCGCTGTGAGATTCGTGTTACTCTGATGTTGTGTTCTTCTTCTTCTTCTATTCTAAGTTTCTATCTTATATATCCTCACCCTCTAACTTCTTTCTATTAATGGTTCGAATTTCCGTGATATTTGGGGTTGGACTTGTGTTTTTGGTCAGCTCAAATTCTACCGGATTTTCGGGTCATTACAATGTATGCGCCAAGTTTTTCAGCAGAAAGTTGTAGCGTAGTACACCCAAACATAGACCAAACCCGAGAGAAAATGGCCTAGATAAGCACCATTGTTTACATGCAACTAAAAGGCCAAGATCCAACCCATTCTTGCGAAATGAAGACCAATGTACTGCTGTGGTTTTAAGCCCATCACACGCACATGTTAATGCACCCATACACTATCAAAACCAAGGCCCATTTGTGTAGTTTACTTCATTGGCAAGTAGTAGGGGACATAGTTGAAAGGGACACATGAATTTAATGTATTTAACTTAGGCAAAAGTGAGATTTAATGATGATATTCTAACTTGGCCGCAGGCATTTAATGCCAAGGGATTTACTTCCATTTGTATTTAAATTTAAGGAAAACAAATGGGTGGAAAGCTCTCAACCAAGCAAAACATCCCTGCGCAAGTAGCATCCATAGAAACATGAGTATATATTAATACATCTTCTAGAACAAAGGACAAGTAGTAGAAAGCTTTGTCAATAAGAAAATACAAGTGTATGGCCACCATTCCTCCAACAAGCTTTGTGCATGTAGGACAAACCAAAGTGTTTCTTTCAAATGAACAATGTTTGCTGTGAAAAACCTGCGCCAAATATTATGATAAGGGAAAAATATAAGATTTAGTTAATAAATATAATTTGAAAACTAATATAATACATTATACTTAAGCCTATATATATGGGAGCATTCACCACAATTTGCTGCACCAAAACCCGAGCAAAGAGAAGAAAGAAAAGGAGATCTGGACATTTAAAATACTCCATCAACCTGCTGTAAAAACATGAGTAAACTTCCTCACTTGTTTACAGATTATTATATTATAATACAACTATTTATAACCATCAATGTACTTCGGCATGTTATGGTTTTGGTTGATTGAATTTCTATATGTATGAATATGAAAAATCTGAACATGTTTGTGAAACCTGTAGTATGAAAAAGTTAAGAACAGAGGATCTAAAACTTAGCTGTGAGTAAACCTCATTCTTTCTTCTATACTAAAGTATATTCCCTGTTGTTCTGTTTTCTAAAAATTAGTATACATGTTCATTCATTTATTTGTGATGTATACATAGATTTTCCCCTTCCCTAGTTTATGTATCTGGAGAATATTTATATGCATATATGAATGGGTGGATAAGTGCAAAACTGAAATACATGTGACTGTTTATTACATAATTTAGTCAAAACAGGAAATGGCTCAAACAGTAAAACATTTCTGTGATTAAACATTCCATTTGTTATGTATATGGGATACATATATGAATGCATATATATGAATAGGTTTAGCCATTTACTTTTATATTGTTAAAACTTGCGAATGTAAAATAAAAACCCTGAAAACTTGGAATTTGAATAGCTGGAAACAGTGTACAAATATGCGAGTAAACTCTGTTTTCTCCTTTTGAAATCTTTCATTTGTGGATGTATATAATGCGAGTGTATCTATATATAGATGCATATATGTCCCTGTATGTATAAGTTGATTCTGCATATAAACTATGATAATAAAAAGTTTGGAATTATATATATATATATATATATATATATATAAGTCTCTGTAACCAGTAAACAAGAAATCAAAACAGTGAGCAACAGTAGTTGAATTAAATGTGGGAAGCTTGAGCAAGTTGTGCCCTTTTTGTTAACTAAATAAGTTATTAAAAATGTAGACTTCAACTAAGTTAAAACTTCAGGGTAGGCGTCTTGTAAATCGTAAGGTTATATATGAACTATACGCCGTGGTTTATACAATGACTAATAAGACACTCCATAACCTATATGGAGCCGTGACCAATTAATGCACACCAAAATATTGGAAGCGACAAGGGCAGCTTTAGGCGTTCTATAATGCATTACAATCAACTAAAGGTGGAGGGCACAACTATCTCGAACACATAACAGGTACAACACCCAGAACAACAATGCAGCTGATAGTTGTGGGTGCATGGGATAGAATAAATGCAAGAGCCGGGATGAAGTGGTTACTTGCGAGTTAGTTGATCGGCCTAGTGTTTGGTCTGGCAAAGTAATTGGCCTAAAGTATGCATGAGTGAGTGCAATTGTGTGCATATATATGGGGCTGGGGTTCCTGTGCACCGCCGACAACAGCAAACACCAAAGCCGACGCCAACACAATTATCTTGGGAGACTCCATTACTTGTATTGTGAAGTATGAAGGAATATGTAGTAAAGCGGTAACAGATTCTGAAAGGAAAAAAAACGCATGGACACCAATGTACATACAAGTGTACTGGGAAGCAACAGGATGAGTGATGTTGTCAGCAGTCTTTGGCAGTTCGGGGACTCCATTATTATGCGATAGGCTTTGGCCTTGTTTGGAGGGGAAGCTGGTTTTCGTTGCAGCTCCTTTAGTTGCGAGAAGAATACAACAGTAAGAGAAAGAGAAGATTTTAATTTAAATTAAGTATTATATATATAAATATATATAATGATATGAACTTGTTTGACAGTAAATAAGGGTAAGCCTAAAATATAGAATATAAATAGTGTATACATGTTGGCGGGACATTTTATATATACGTATAAGGACACTTGCGTTTGCATGATACTGGGTGAGAAATTCCTCAGCCAACATAAAGGAAAATAGGGAAAAGAAAGGGGTGAAGAAAATGAAAAGAAGAAAGACAAAGAAGGGAATGGGGAGATGGTGCGATGGTTTTCAAATGAAGTAAAACAGTAGCAGGTCTAGGCGATCCCATATAAAACAAGGGCGTGCTTTCCTACCCATCCAAGAGGCACAGCATGGCACGTTTTAGGAAATAAACTAGCAAGTAGGGAAGAATTTAGTACATGGGAATATTTAACAGTAGGTGATCGGCCTTGGCAACGTAGGTGATCGACCCTGACAAGCCCAACGACGGAGTTTGGCAAGTGCAGTGATCAGGCGAGGCAAGTGAAATGATCAGGCAAGGCAAGCGATGAGGCTTGGCAACGCAGTGATGGGCCGTGGTAAGGTCAGTAATCGGGTTTGGCAAGTGTTTTTCTGAAATGGGTACTTTGGAACTTCAGCTTGAAGGTGGCATTTTGGACAGGAGTGAAAACATGGAGCGCGGCAAGGAAAACAGGGCGTTGGCACGGTCACCGAACGGTCGCTGAAGTTGGTAGTAAACTAAAGTGGTAGTACCACTTTGGTACTTGACAAGAGAAAAAAAGGAGTGTGGCACGGTCACCGGACGCGGTAGCGAAGCAAGTTGGTAGTACCAACTGGTACTTGGTACTTGGAGCGGTAAATGAGCGCATGGATGATTTTCCCATGCACACACCGGCGTTCTGAAACTGGTACTTGGCACTTCAGCCAAAACGATTTCAAATGAGATTTTGAACCAATTTTTTAAATTAAAATAGTTTAATTTAAAAATAGATAATAAAATAAAAATAAAGAAATTTTATAATTAAATAAAAAGAAGAGTTTTTATTTAAATGTATCGTAGACCAGTGAAAGGAAGAAGATAGCCGAATTGCAAAGAGCAGAGTTTGACTGAAGGAAATCGATGAATTTATTTAACTAGATTATTTAATAATAAAATAAATAAATAAATAAATAAATAAAACACTAATTAATTATATAAATTGGAAGAATTTATATATAGTATCTTTGGACATTTTTTAGCATGTACAAAATGAAAAGCGATGTGTAAATTATCCTAAATAATTTCATCTGAGGAAAAGAAATGTTTTATTAAATCGAACAACGACAAAGAAGACAAAAGTGGATTAAGAGAAAGGATGAACTGTCGATATTAGATCCAAACGATGGACCCCGAGTTTTACAAAAAGAGGATTTTACAGTAGAAAGGTTTTGACCCGTGCTTCGCACACGGGTATAACAGAATACGAATTTAAAGTAAATATTTAAGAGAAATCTGTTGTAACAGGTAAAGTAAGAAGATAAATTTATGAACAAGGTTTTATAAATTAAGTAAAATATTTATCCTTGGATAGATAAAATATATAAGTCAGGACTTATATAGAGAAGTAAAGATCGATTTCAACATTTATATTGAAACTGAATACGGACGAAGAGTTAACCAGTTAGAATTTACCAGTTAGAGTTAACCAGTCAGAGTAAATCAGTTAGAGTTAATCGAATAAGAGTTAAATCAAATAGAGTTAAACAAGATTAGAAATTGACTAGAATTAGTACGTTGAATGATTTCCTGAGTAGCGATCTGATGTTGGTTTCAGCCTTCGGGGTTTATACTTAGAGAATTGTTCTCTTACTAGTTTACAGTTAGGGACTAATAGTTGTGGAATGGTAGTGATGCGTGAACGAGGATTGGAAATGTTTTCCAGTGTTAAATAACATATATTTTCTGTTACATAGAAAATAAAGGAGTATGAATATATATATATATATATATATATGTATATATATGTGTATGATTGATGATTTGATCGGTAAATTCCATTAGGAAATAAGATCATTGTTTGCACACGTGTTTTCATTTGATAGTTAAATCACCAACTATCAAAGTTTTGACCATTTTAATGTTGTTAATATGGAGAGACCGGTTGGATTATCATCCAAAGAACCACTCTGTATTGGCATAAGCGTGACGAATCAAATATGCTGAAGGAATTAAAGACGGAGTAAGGTACAAGGGCTATTGTATAAGTCATAGGTAAAGATTTATCTAGGATGGTTGTACGGAATAGTACCTTCGGTTTGTCCAGTCCCAGGACGACTTGTATGGACGAGTGTCTGACGGAGTATTTCCAAAGTAGTTACGTACACTGAATATTTACAAACGTATTTCTGTTGGTGGCGAAGAGAGGGGCACTTCTCTTAGCTTAACGCTCAGAGTATTTTTGTGGAAATCAATTAAGTGATTCGAATGCATCTGACAATGTGGCATTCAAAGTAAATGAAGATGTGGTATGTGAACAGATAAGCGTAGCTTCTAGCCTTACAACCGGAAATGACAGAAATCGGGCAAGCACCATGGCTAAGTCGGTCGCTCCGAAGTAGGGTGTATAATCACCTATCTAGAGAATATTCATTTGCTTCTTTAATCTATCAATGTTGTCCCATATATATACGGGAAACGGTTGCTGATCCCAACCGATTGGTGATGTACATTCGATACACTCAAGCGAAATGAGTGGTCGGTCATGTGTGGCTGAGCTGCAAGATGTTCTTGTTGAACTCCAGTGTATCGTTCCTAGAGTACACTGATCGGAAGGTGGTTCCATACCTTGTCATAGTTGGAAATCCATTACCCAATACGTGCTTGCGGTTTTTGATTGTATACTATATATGTAGAACGTGAGATGAAAACGTTTCTGCTATATGATTATTATATTGCGGTTAATAGACATTATTATAATATCAAAAGGATTTTGATATAAAGATTTGTTTTGATTCTCATAAGGGAAAAACCCGTTCCGTTATTCGGCGTGGTCTTATGAGATATCGTTTACTTACTCAAACTGTTTTAAAATCGTTTACTCATACCAGTCCATGACTGACCCGGAGTTTATTTTTCTGTGTTTTCCTTAAACTCTTGGGTATTCATAGCACTTGTTATGAATACACAAGTGATCCAGGTCTTGAATTAACTTTGGAGTAGCTGGATGGCAGGATCTGAAATTTCAGCCTATCAATCAAGTTTATGTATAATTAAATGCAAGTTGGTTCATCTGTGATGTTATGTACGACCATCTGCAAGTTGGTATCACAAATGTTAAGTCTGTAATTTGTGATAACACGTATATATATGTATGAAGTACCCTAATGTACTAAGTTTATGATATGAAATATATGATATCATATTTTGTTAAAGTTTCGCTGTGAGATTTGTGTTTACTCTGATGATGTATGTTCTTCTTCTTCTATTCTAAGTTTCTATCTTATCTATTCTCACCCTCTATTTTCTTTCATTAACAATTCGGTTATTCTCAATCCTTGGATGTTCGATATGTGTTGTATATCGGATAACTAAGATCGCTGAAAAACCGGGTCGTTACATTAGGCATGCATACTTTACTATGATGTATCTCACTTTACACATGTGCATAATGTTTGCAACAATTGGATGCACACTTAATAGATGGATATTGCGAGGGATTATCTATTTTACTCTTATCGAATTTCGAGGACGAAATTCTTTAAGGATGGGAGAATGTAACACCCCGCATTTTTAAATTAAAAATGTACAAATAGGTATATATGCATAGATAGATAAATAACGGTGATGTATAATGAAAATTAACTAATATATAGAAGAGAAGGAAAAATTAATTTGATAACAGTGTGCGTAACGGAAAAGATAATAAAATAAGGATACTTAATCTAAATATCAGGAATTAAGTAAAACAAACATCACCATTGCGTTTGTCTCGGAATTCTGCTTAGAATAGAGTCCAAGTTTTCGAAAATCGGACTCCGTATGAAAGAATTATGGCCTTCGGAAGATTCAAGAGATATTCAGAAATTAAATAGTAAAATAACCCAGACAGGTCGACCTAGAGGTCGACCTATACCAAAGCAGATCGACCTGGAGGTCGACCTACCAGGCAGGTCGACCTGGAGGTCGACCTCCCCTAAAACAGGTCGACCTGGGGGTCGACCTCCCCCCTCTCCCTCCAATCTGGGAAGAATTCATTTTCTGCACCTGGACGCGATTTCTGACCTGATACGTTGACTAAACAACTATATAATGACCTTCAACCCATTCTTTTTCTTCACCCAAGCTATGGCGACGCTATGGATGTAATAACCCGGAAATTTCGAGCCAATTTAAAATATTTATTTTGGCAATTTTAGCGAATTTTGAATATTTAAAATGATTTATTTTAAATAATGACGACGAGAAATTTATTTTGAATAGAATTAGAAAGTATATATTTATATAGATCGTCGTTAGAATATAAATATTTATTTTAATTATAAATGGAATTGAAAATGGCGCGATAGTTCGATAATTCGATTTCGAATTTCAAATGAATGTATAGGACTCAAAAAAAACCGGATTTTAGCAAAACCAAAAATATTTGAATCTATTTGAAAATATCTTTCCAACGAATCCGAAAAATTGAAATTTCATAGCGGGAATCAAAAGTTACGTCTAGTTGAAAATCAGAATAGTCGCTATGGAATTCTGGCCCTTAAAAAAGGAAATTTTGCAAACGACCTTGGTTTTCGACGAAACCATTTTTGTTGGATCCGTGATGTTAAGTTATTGCTAGGTTCCAAAATTCGTAATTTTTTGAATCAAAATGTGAGCATGGCGAAGTAAAACGTGTTCTTACAGTTTCAGTTAATTTCGATCGACCTGGAAATGGCCATTTTTCAAATGGTCTCAGAATTCGATGAAATTAGTTTTGTTAGTACTATATCGTCAATACGAAGCTAGAAAATATTTTTCGGGAATTTTTAGAGTCTGTATGTGGCCTTGGTAAATTGAAATGTGCGTTCAAATTCAATATATAGAGTTATATTTTGATTTTGACGGAAACTGATCAAAACGATCGAATCAGCTTACGATACATATCCCATTGTGTTCGGAATGGGGATAATTAGCTAGGACGATAGTCGTTGGGTCGCTTTTCGAGTTCGGGTGGAAAGTCAACATTCTTTGAGGAAATAAATTAATTAAAATATTATATAACCCAACCCTTCCTTCTCTCTCTTTCACTTTTCAGATCGAAATAAAAATAAATAAATAAAAACCCCATAGTAGCCTCTTCCATCGCTCATCCCCTCCCTTGCCACCGCATCGCGCCGCCCCTCACGCCCCCACCTGGCGTCGCAGCTCCCCTCTCTCTCGTCTTTCCCTTTCTCTCTCCATCTCTCAACCATAACCCCCAAAAACCCGATCCCCTTCTGTAAATCGCGCCGCCTAGACCACCATGGCCCCCACCGCCGGCCGACAACCCCCCCCCCCCAACATCCCTCTCCTCCTCCTGACCACCTGCGATTCCTCCAACGCCCCACCTCCTGTAAGTTTATTTTATTTTTATTTCTTTATTTTATTTATATAATGTGATTAGTTTTATAGAAAAGAAAAAATCAGTTTTTATACACGATATTAGCGAATAAAAATCAATTCTTTTATATATGGTACAATTAAAAATTTGATTTTTAAATAAGGAAAAGTGATATTTTTAAAAGTGAAAAGATTAGATTTTTATTTATATATATAGCATAGAAAGATTTGATTTTATTTCATATGAAGTAGCAAGAAAGATTTGATTTTTATACATGTATAACATATATAAAAATATGATTTTTATGAGATATGAAGATATGAAGATTTAAAAATATAATTCTTATCTAATGTAGATAATAAAAATATGATTTTTATTCTTGTAGCGAAATAAAATTTCGATTTATATATATATATATGAAGTAGTGAATTAAAAATATGATTTTTATTATGAAAAGAGCGATATAAAATTATAATTCTTATACATAGAGTGATAATATAAAAATGTTATTTTTATATACATAGCAACAATATAAAAATGTGATTTTTATATATGTAGTGGCTACGGACAATGAAATTGACTAAAAGTAAGCACGACAAAGATTTTCTACATATGAAGAGTCGTGGCGTATGGTTTAGCTTATCGGTGAGAACTCCTCACTTTTATTTCTATTTCTAGTTTGAAATATATACTAGGATGCAGATAGTGCTTAGTAGCACCCGACACCCGTCGTCCACAGACCATGGACGACTTGTATGCTTGTGTGATTGATTGTGTTGTGAAATCAAATATATATTCATGTGTTGAAATCAAATATATATTCTTGTGTTGAAATAAAATATATATTCATTTGTTGAAATAAAATATATATTCATTTAATGAAATAAAAATATATATTCATGTGTTGAAATAAAATATATATTCATGTGTTGAAATAAAATAAATATTCATTTACAAATCGAGCGATTTGTTTATGTACACCGATTTGACTGATATTGATTGGGATGATAAATTTTACACATCGCCCAGCTGCACATATAAAAATCTGTGTTTGTTGATGTGAAACCCTACACGGGTATTGGGATGATATTTGACGTACACTAATCCCGATTGTTTAGTTGTATGTCAATCAATGGGTTGGCAGACTGTGTAAGCATTAATTATTTATATTTAATGCTCATGTAGTTGTGTGGTGCACTCTGGATGACGGTTGATGATTTATCGTTGCTATTATATACATGTGTTGTAGAAAATCCATATAATTAACCTTATATGGTAATTGATTGGGCCTCATTCCGATTTGGAAAATAAGAAATATTATAAAAATAAATTCATGTGTTGAATAGAATAAATATTCATGTGTTGAATAGAAAATAAATTCATGTGTTGAATAGAATAAATATTCATGTGTTGAATAGAAAATAAATTCATGTGTTGAATAGAAATATAAATTCATGTGTTAAATAAAAATATATATTCATGTGTTGAACAGAAAAATAAAAAATCATGTGTTGAATAGAATAAAAATTCACGTGTTGATTAGAATAAATATTCATGTGTTGAATAGAATAAATATTCATGTGTTGAATAGAATAAACATTCATGTGTTGAATAAAAGCCGTGTTGATTAGATTGACGTCATTTTGACGTGAACGATATTTATATCGATTTTATTCATTTTTATAATAAATATAAGAAAGGAAGTGATTTCAAAATATAACGTTTTGAAAATATTATCATTTAGAGATTAATGATATGGAATATTCAATTTCAATTAGAAATTGAATATGAGTTGAAATCGTTTCGAAAACGAATTTAAAATGATTTACAAAATACGTTTTGAAAGGAAATCGACGAAAGATATATAATATATATATATATATATATTATATATAATGGCCTGAATAGAATGCGCCGCGCCGCGACAGTTCGCGAATTTCGACCATTGACTTCGAATGGATATTACGGGAGATCCGACCGTCAGATTCTCCTAAAACTGGAACCTTGGGTTCGTACCGAAAAGAGCTATCTAACGAATATTAGAGATTTGAAATCTAATGGTTGGATTTGGAATTATGTCCAAATCAAATTTGGAAAAGGTCGTTGTAAGTGTAGTTCGATGGCCGTTGATGGAATTCGACTGTACGGGCCTTGATAATATTATTAAAAATAGTAATAATTTGTGTAAAATCATAAGAAATGATTTGTGAAGAATTGAGATGAAAAATTCCAAATTTGAAAAGATAAAAATAGATTTTTATCGAAATGAACTAGTTTTGAACTAGAATAATAATTTATTTATTTTTAAAATAAATAATTTGGATTTGAAAGGGTTTTAAAAGTAACCAGAAGTTTCAATAATTGAATTGGAATGGAATGTGATTTTGGGTTTATAGTGAACCGTGTTTTAAATGACATTGGTTCTTTAACCCAGTTAAAGACAGGATATTGATTTTCGGGAAGATTAAAACTAAGTGGAGTTTTAATGAATATTTAATTAGATTGAAATAATCGAGGATGGAGTATCACCAGTTTTGCTCTAGGCGATAGTTAAATCTTTAATTAGATTTGAACGTGAAATGGTAATTGAATTTACCGATAACACCATGGTGTTAGATATGAAATATGACCAGTTTTACTCCATGGGATGAATAGGTTGGGATTGGGAAATAAAATAAATGATTACTTCGGTATGGTTCGCTAATCCCAACTAGTTTGAATTGATATTCAAAAGAAGATTAAAGAATAAATTTAAAGAAATTAACTTTTATAAAATTAATGGGAACCTTTCCCCAAGGTGGAAGAATATTTGAATAAAAGGATATTCTGAGTTGGAATGAGGAGTATGTTGTGTTTGTATAACACTTGTTTATTATATACGCGAGTTATTCAGAAAGACCGGGTTTATCCCATTGTGAATAACTTATTCGATGTGGTGTCGAGGATGAAGACGGTGGTCAAAGACCGGAGGTCTTCACATCGTTTGGGTGATTCCTGATAATCTTGATTGGGATGTACACCCAAGAGGAGGGAATCATTTGGTGATCGTCCAGACGTACTTGGAGATCGATGGATATGCAAGGTACAAGGTGCCTCCGGTTTCGTTCAGACCCAGAACGAACTTGTAAATGGACTGTGTGTCTGACATTGGATTTTATTCTGTGTGATTGATTTCTATTAAATATATATCTGTTTGGCGGCGGAGAATTTATTCTCTTGCTTAACGCCCTTCTCTGAGACGTACGAGCTCAGGGGTTATATATTGATGGATATCAATCGCATGGAGTGAATTGCCTGTGTGGCATGCCTAAGTGGCAAATGATCAAGGCTTTTGTTGAAAAGCAGAGTCTTGTGGTTGATGATCAAAGCATGGCCTATGTGGCATAGCTTTGTGTAGCGTTGATTCGCGAGCGTCACACCCCGGTTGTGAACCAGAAACGGGAGAGGACATCAGGGAGGGCATGCGTTTCCTTCTAGCTAGGGTGGTGTCAGTGACCTACCAGCCCTGACATTTATATTATTTTCACCTATATGGTTGTTGCTGTTGCGAGGCGCCTCGGATATATCGGTGACTGCGTGGAGCCGATGGATTCATTTGGCTCATTTACGCCCCAAAGGGCGGGGAAACGCAGTGTTCAGGCATTTTAATCCACATCGGTGGACCGGCCCTGATGATCCAAAGGCTTGACTGAGTACTTGCCTGAGACATGGGCTAGATTGTCTCGAATTCGGTAGAGGACTATCTTTTGCCTCGGTTCACAGATGGAAATCCAGCTTCCAATACGTGACTTTGCGGTTTTATTTGTAGAACCTATATATGGCGACATAGTGGTATGGGGCACTTATGCCGTCTATGATTGATACTTATGATTTGAAATTGTTTTGACACTATACACTTATAGTAATAATAAAACATGAAATTTCACGTACCAAGCATTCTTGGCTATTATAAGGTAAAAACCCTATCCTCGGGCTTGTGTTACATTGTGTGATGGGACCTGGGTCTTATAATAGCTTCATTGTTCTTTATTTAGCATAGCGCTGTTGTTTTATGCACTGGTATTCTTGGGAGGAAACCCGTTCCATGTTATACGGTGTGGTCCCTTGATTTACCTAACTTTAAAATAAAGATTAATACTGTTTTAGTTCTCACACCAGTCACACGACTGACCTGGAGTTTATTGTTTTAACCTAAACTCTGGGTGCCCTTATTTTCGACACGGGCATCTAGTAGTTTTGGTTTTGCATATTTATATTCACAGGAACCTGGTTTACAGCTGGAACGATATCCGGAAAGCTCTGTATCCGTATATCTCTTTCAATTGTGTATTGTATTATTTTTCCGCTGCAGTAATGTATTTCTATCTCTAATATGTGGTAAATGTGTAATATGTAATTTATACTCTGTATATTCTTGTATTCTGATGAATTGTTGTAATTAACAATGAAATGTTCTTCTATTTGCGTTCCGATTGGTCTTGTCCTCAAAGTATCCGCTCTTTCCTTATTGGGGAAGTTACGGGTTTTTACAGTTGGTATCAGAGCTTTAGTTTACAGAGCTTGAGAACAAGACACATTAGAACCCAACGAATGAATTCATCAGATATTGGATTAGTAATATCCAATGAGAATGACTCGTTAGAGATAGGATCAGTAGTATCCTAGAACGAGTGTGAAGAGTATATTTTTCAAATGAAAACAATATTGTTTTGAAAATTTAAACCAGTCAGTTTATACGTATTTGAATATTTTATTTGTATTGAATTTGGACAATCTAGTATATAAAGATTTTGCATATACGTCTGATCCACGGGTGTTCAAGGTTTTAATATACTGGATAGGTATAGAATCACGCTCTAGTCGCCCGGAGATGGTTCTGATGATTGAAGCTTCATCATTAGTATTTATGTTCGAGTGACGAAAGTGGGATTTCTATATATTCCCAATTAACTGGTGTGAGAATCAAAGTTAGATTGGGCCTATTGCTGTGATTTGGCATCAAAAATGTGATTTTTGGGCTATATATCAAAGTTATGTGATTGAAAAGATAATCAACTAGTTGATTACTGGTTTTGTTGTTTGATTATTGTTTGAATTAATTAAATGTTGATCCTTTAGCCAAATTATGTTGGACTGAATTGAAAATTGTTTGAAATTGCATGCATATACATGTACTTACATTGAACAGGTCATAGCAAGGAGGCTAGAGCAGAAGAATAAAATTGTTTTCCCGACAAATAGTTACATGTTTACAAATTTATTGGGTTTTGGATGATTTTATGAGCCAATTAGCTAGCCGCTTGGCTGTTTCTTTTTCATTTTGGTTTGATGAGGGCCATGGGAGGCTAATTGAAATATCTCGAAGCTCCCGGTGTAGGGGAAGTTATGGCGAAATTTTTCGGAAATTCAGGGTGTTAGCCAAATTTTTGAAAATTTTGAAAAGTTCTTAGAAACTAAACAGTTGAAGAACTTAAGCCGTAAAGAAAATAATGGAAGTTGATTTGATTAGTTAGACAACTTTCAGCTTCGTTCCTTTTCGGGGACGAAAAGTTTAAAGTGGGGGAGATTGTAATAACCTGGAAATTCCGAGCCAATTTAAAAATTTTATTTTGGAAATTTTAGCGAATTTTGAATATTTAAATTGATTTATTTTAAATAATGATGACGATAAATTTATTTCGAATAGAATTAGAAAGTATATATTTATATAGATCATCGTTAGAATATAAATATTTATTTTAATTATAAAAGGAATTGAAAATGGCGCGGTAGTTCGATAATTCGATTTCGAAATTCAAATGAATGTACAGGATTCAAAATAAACCAGATTTTAGCGAAATCAAAAATATTTGAATCTGTTTGAAAATATCTTTCCAACGAATCCGAAAAATTGAAATTTCATAGCGGAAATCAAAAGTTACGTCCAGTTGAAAATCCAGAATAATCGCTATGGAATTCTGGCCCTTAAAAAAGGAAATTTTGCAAACTACCTCGGTTTTCGAAGAAACCACTTTTGTTGGATCCGTGATGTCAAGTTATTACTAGGTTTCAAAATTCATAATTTTTCAAACCAATATGTGAGCATGGCAAAGTAAAATGTGTTCTGACAGTTTAAGTTAATTTTGATCGACCTGGAAATGGCCATTTTTCAAACGGTCTTAGAATTCGATGAAATTAGTTTTGTTAGGACCGTATCGTCAATACGAAGCTAGAAAATATTTTTCGGGAATTTTTAGAGTCCGTAGTGGCCTCGGTAAATTGAAATGTGCGTTCAAATTCAATATATAAAGTTATATTTTGATTTTGATGGAAACTAATCGAAACGATCGAATCAGCTTATGATACATATCCCATTGTGTTCGGAATGGGGGTAATTAGCTAGGGACGACAGTCGTTGGGTCGCGTTTCGAGTTCGGGTGGAAAGTCAACATTCTTGGAGGAAATAAATTAATTAATTAAAATATTATATAACCCAACCCTTCCTTCTCTCTCTTTCACTTTTCAGATCAAAATAAAAATAAATAAATAAAACCCCGTAGCCGCCTCTTCCATCGCTCAGCCCCTCCCTTGCCACCTCATCGCGCCGCCCCTCACGCCCCCCACCTGGCGTCGCACCTCCCCTCTCTCTCATCTTTCCCTTTCTCTCTCCATCTCGCAACCGTAACCCCTAAAAACCCGATCCCCTTCTGTAAATCGCGCCGCCTAGACCACCGCGGGCCGACAACGCCCCCTCCCCCGCAATCCAGCACCCCTCTCCGCCTCCTGACCACCTGCGATTCCTCCAATGCCCCACCTCCTGTAAGTTTATTTTATTTTATTTTTATTTCTTTATTTTATTTATATAATGTGATTAGTTTTATAGAAAAGAAAAAAATCAATTTTTATACACGATATTAGCGAATAAAAATCAATTCTTTCATATATGGTACAATTAAAATTTTGATTTTTAAATAAGGAATAGCGAGATTTTTAAAAGTGAAAAGATTAGATTTTTATTTATATATATAACATAGAAAGATTTGATTTTATTTCATATGAAGTAGCAAGAAAGATTTGATTTTTATACATGTATAGCATATATAAAAATATGATTTTTATTAGATATGAAGATTTAAAAATATAATTATTATATAATGTAGATAATAAAAATATGATTTTTATTCTTGTAGCGAAATAAAAATTCGATTTATATATATATGAAGTAGTGAATTAAAAATATGATTTTTATTATGAAAAGAGCGATATAAAATTATAATTCTTATACATAGAGTGATAATATAAAAATGTGATTTTTATATACATAGCAACAATATAAAAATGTGATTTTTATATATGTAGTGGCTACGGACAATGAAATTGACAAAAAGCGAGCACGGCAAAGATTTTCTACATATGAAGGGTCGTGGCGTATGGTTTAGCTTATCGGTGAGAACTCCTCACTTTTATTTCTATTTCTAGTTTGAAATATATACTAGGATGCAGACGGTGTTTAGTAGCACCTGACACCCGTCGTCCACTGACCATGGACGACTTGTATGCTTGTGTGATTGTTTGTGTTGTGAAATCAAATATATATTCATGTGTTGAAATCAAATATATATTCATGTGTTGAAATAAAATATATATTCATGTGTTGAAATAAAATATATATTCATTTGTTGAAACAAAAATATATATTCATGTGTTGAAATAAAATATATATTCATGTGTTGAAATAAAATAAGTATTCATTTACAAATCGAGCAATTTGTTTATGTACACTGATTTGACTAATATTGATTAGGACGATAAATTTTACACATCGCCCAACTGTACAAATAAAAATCTGTGTTTGTTGATGTGAAATCCCACACGGGTATTGGGATGATATTTGACGTACATTAATCCCGATTATTTAGTTGTATGTCAATCGATGGGTTGACAGACTGTGTAAGCGTTAATTATTTATATTTAATGCTTATGCAGTTGTGTGGTGCACTCTGGATGATGGTTGATGATTTATCGTTGCTATTATATACATGTGTTGTAGAAAATCCATATAATTAACCTTATATGGTAATTGATTGGGCCTCATTCTAATTTGGAAAATAAGGAATATTATAAAAATAAATTCATGTGTTGAATAGAATAAATATTCATGTGTTGAATAGAAAATAAATTCATGTGTTGAATAAAAAATAAATTCATGAGTTGAATAGAAATATAAATTCATGTGTTGAATAAAAATATATATTCATGTGTTGAATAGAAAAATAAAAATTCGTGTGTTGAATAGAATAAAAATTCATGTGTTGAATAGAATAAAAATTCACGTGTTGAATAGAATAAATATTCATGTGTTGAATAGAATAAATATTCATGTGTTGAATAGAATAAACATTCATGTGTTGAATAAAAGCCGTGTTGATTAGATTGACGCCATTTTGACGTGAACGATATTTATATCGATTTTATTCATTTTTATAATGAATATAAGAAAGGAACTGATTTCAAAATATAACGTTTTGAAAATATTATCATTTAGAGATTAATGATATGGAATATTCAATTTCGGTTAGAAATTGAATATGAGTTGAAATCGTTTCGAAAACGAATTTAAAACGATTTATAAAATACGTTTTGAAAGGAAATCGACGAAATATATATAATATATATAATGGCCTGAATAGAATGCGCCGCGCCGCGACAGTTCGCGAATTTTGACCATTGACTTCGAATGGATATTACAGGAGATCCGACCGTCGGATTCTCCTAAAACCGGAACCGTTGGGTTCGTATCGAAAAGAGCTTTCTAACAAATATTAGAGATTTGAAATCTAACGGTTGGATTTGGAATTATGTCCAAATCAAATTTGGAAAAGGTCATTGTAAGTGTAGTTCGATGGCCGTTGATGAAATTCAACTGTACGGGCCTTGATAAAATTATTAAAAATAGTAATAATTTGTGTAAAATCATAAGAAATGATTTGTAAAGAATTGAGATGAAAAATTCCAAATTTGAAAAGATAGAAATAGATTTTTATCGAAATGAACTAGTTTTGAACTAGAATAATAATTTATTTATTTTTAAAATAAATAAATTGGATTTGAAAGGGTTTTAAAAGTAACCAGAAGTTTCAATAATTGAATTGGAATGGAATGTGATTTTGGGTTTATAGTGAACCGTGTGTTAAATGATATTGGTTCTTTAACCCAGTTAAAGACAGGATATTGATTTTTGGGAAGATTATAACTAAGCGGAGTTTTAATGAATATTTAATTATATTGAAATAATCGGGATGGAGTATCACCAGTTTTGCTCTAGGCGATAGTTAAATCTTTAATTAGATTTGAATGTGAAATGGTAATTGAATTTACCGATAACACCATTGTGTTAGATATGAAGTATGACCAGTTTTACTCCATGGGATGAATAGGTTGGGATTGGGAAATAAAATAAATGATTACTTCGGTGTAGTTCGCTAATCCCGACTAGTTTGAATTGATATTAAAAAGAAGATTAAAGAATAAATTTAAAGAATTTATCTTTTATAAAATTAATGGGAATCTTTCCCCAAGGTGGAAGAATATTTGAATAAAAGGATATTCTGAGTTGGAATGAGGCGTATGTTGTGTTTGTGTAACACTTGTTTATTATATACGCGAGTTATTCAGAAAGACCGGGTTTATCCCATTCTGAATAACTGATTCGATGTGGTGTCGAGGATGAAGACGGTGGTCGAAGACCGAAGGTCTTCACAACGTTTGGGTGATTACTAATGATCTTGATTGGGACGTACACCCAAGAGGAGGGAATCAGTTGGTGATCATCCAGACGTACTTGGAGATCGATGGATATGCGAGGTACAAGGTGCCTCCGGTTTCGTTCAGACCTAGAACGAACTTGTAAATGGATTGTGTGTCTGACATTGGATTTTATTCTGTGTGATTGATTTCTATTAAATATATATCTGTTTGGCGGCGGAGAATTTATTCTCTTGCTTAACGCCCTTCTCTGAGACTTACGAGCTCAGGGGTTATATATTGATGGATATCAATCGCATGGATTGAATTGCCTATGTGGCAAATGATCAAGGCTTTTGTCGAAAAGCAGAGTCTTGTGGTTGATGATCAAAGCACGGCCTGTGTGGCATAGATTTGTGTAGCGTTGATTCGTGAGCCTCACGCCCCGGTTGTGAACCAGAAATGGGAGAGGACATCAGGGAGGGCATGCGTTTCCTTCTAGCTAGGGTGGTGTTAGTGACCTACCAGCCCTGACATTTATATTATTTTCACCTGTGTAGTTGTTGTTGTTGCAAGGCGCCTCGGATATATCGGTGACTGTGTGGAGCCGATGGAGTCATTTGGCTCATTTACACCCCAAGGGGCAGGGAAACGCAGTGTTCAGGCATTTTAATCCACATCGGTGGACCGGCCCTGACGATCCAAAGGCTTGACTGAGTACTTGCCTGAGACATGGGCTAGATTGTCTTGAATTCGGTAGAGGACTATCTTTTTCCTCGGTTCACAGATGGAAATCCAGCTTCCAATGCGTGACTTTGCGGTTTTATTTGTAGAACCTATATATGGCGACATAGTGGTATAGGGCACCTATGCCGTCTATGATTGATAGTTATGATTTGAAATTGTTTTGACACTATGCACTTATAGTAATAATAAAACATGAAATTTCACGTACCAAGCATTTTTGCTATTATAAGGTAAAAACCCTATCCTCGGGCTTGTGTTACATTATATGATGGGACCTGGGTCTTATAATAGCTTCATTGTTCTTTATTTAGGATTGTGTTGTTGTTTTATGCACTGGTATTCTTGGGAGGAAACCCGTTTCGTGTTATACGGTGTGCTCCCTTGATTTACCTAACTTTAAAATAAAGATTAATAACTGTTTTAGTTCTCACACCAGTCACATGACTGACATAGAGTTTATTGTTTTAACCTAAACTCTGGATGCCCTTATTTTTGACATGGGCAGCTAGTAGTTTTGGTTTTGCAGATTTATATTCACAGGAACCTGATTTACTACTGGAACGGTATCCGGAAAGCTTTGTATCCGTATATCTCTTTCAGTTGTGTATTGTATTATTTTTCCGCTGTAGTAATGTATTTAAATCTCTGATGTGTGGTAAATGTGTAATATGTAATTTATACTCTGTATATTCTTGTATTCTGATGAATTGTTGTAATTAACAATGAAATGTTCTTCTGTTTGCATTCCGATTGGTCTTATCCTCGAAGTATCCGCTCTTTCCTTACCGAGGAAGTTACGGGTTTTTACAATGGCTCTGTTCTAACTCAAATTCTTCTTCTTCAAGAGATTTCTAGATCCACTTTCTTCCGCTTTTCTCTTCAAAACATCTATTCTTAAAATTAAAAAGTTTAGAATCAAGACAACCTCCAAATTAAAGAGAAAAAGGGATTCAGATCTGCAATTTACAATACACAAGGAGGAGAAATTCAGATTCACAACTTACGTTGCGTAAAGAAATCAAAGATAGATCAGATCTATGGATTGAGGCATGAAATCAATCAAAGTTAAATCAAATCCATGAATTGAAGATGAGAAGCAAGGTGAGTGAAATTACAATAAACTTGTTGCATAATGCTATTATTATCGTCCGTTATTCCCCAGTTATAAATTCAATTCAAGATTCATGTTATAATAATTGTCCTTTTATTCTCCTTCCCCTTTTTATTTTTGGAACTAGGTTATCTCGAGCCTAGACGAAATCTTATTATAGATACGTATGATTGAAATATGGGAATATTGTGGCATAATTTATTTTATGCAATCGAGGAATATAATCTGTAGTTTGGGGATTGTGGCATAACAATTATTATTGCAAATATTGGGACAACTGACAAATTGTATATTGGGATTATTCAATGAAATAAAGTTTGAATTGGCAATTTTGGAGCGTATTTCAATAATGAATCTTTGGGTATGTTTTGGAAACATGAATCTATGCTGAATAGTGCGCAACTATGAATTCCGATTTATAATGTTAACCTGAAATTGTGTAAATTTAATTGGAATTATTGAATATGGAACGGGATTGGGAAGAAGTGATTTATTTCAAATCTAATATTGCGGGATTGAGGTTTTTAAACTATAAGTTTAAATTTTGGGTTTTGGGACAAACAAATCTAAAGGTAAGAATCCTAAAGATAAAGGAACGGATAAAACTTAGCTTATGCGATTATAAGACCTCTTATGTGATTATGAAACCTAACTCATAACCTGAAATTGATGCTGAACGTTCTCGTAAAAATTATTAATTGGCTAAAGATGAAACATTGAATAACTCGAGGTTAGAATGAGGTTGCGGTGTAATTCTACCCGGAACCGCCCGGCATATCCAGTGGCCGCAAACAATAGGGTCTAATGTGAGAAGTTAGTCATAACACGCTTAAACCCGAGGTTAGATTGAGTTGTGGTGTAAGACTGCCCGGAACCGCCCGGCACATCCAGCAATTGCAACAATAGGTCTAATGTGAGAGGTTGTTGCATTAAAAATCAATTAATGCTAATGACACATGCTAGTATAGTATGGTTAAGTTAACAACACTTAACCAATTTGACATGATGCGTGGGTGGGTTAAGTCAATATGAACTGAAAGACAACACTTAACCAAATTTGTGGAATATACGAGTAATGCATGAGCGGGAAGGTAGGGTTAAGTAAAACTTGACATATGGACAAACTTAACCAACACAGTAATAGGGAATGATAACTACCTATTATAAACCAGAGTTGTGGTAATGTAAAATTAAATAATAGGTAAACTTTTCCTAGGGACAAGGGAAGATTATGACTTAAGATGTAATACAATACTTGAAAGGTGGGATGACTTATACTATGAAATTAGTTAATCTAAGCTGAAAATGTGGGAAAGAACCCAGACGCTATCGTTTGATAAAGAAAACTTAAGTCATATTTGAGTTCATTGGTAAACCTTAGTTAGTGAACTAAATAAATAACGATAAAGGCGACCAAGTGTTGAACCTTAGTTAGAGAACTAAGTAAAAACAATGATGATGGCAACTGGGTAATGAACCTTAGTTAGAAAACTAAGTAAAATGGCAACTGAAGTACCGAACCTTAGTTAGAGAACTAAGTAAGCAACGGTAAAGATAACTAAGTAAGTAATCCTTAGTTGAAGAGGACTAAGTAATAAACCTTAGTTAAAGAGAAACTTGGTAATTAGAATTGAAGGACAACATAAACGAGGATAACCAAGTTAATAAGACAAAGCAAGCGCGTAATCAGAAGTTTAGACATAAGGTCTAATAGTACGAAAGGATAAGGCGCTTGGACCAGTACATACGATAGGGGATGAATAACCAAATTCGGTAGATCATCACGGTGCCATAGGGCGCGAAGGGGAGCATACGTCCATCTGATCATATAAAAGGCTCTGACGGACTAGGTTACAAAGCATGCGACTTCGAGGAGACGTGATGATACTCTTAGTATCCCTCTGTGAGAATGCAGATGATCCTCCTGGGCTCACAGATGTTAAGGTCTGCGTAAGAAGAACCAAGAGTATGCCTTGGTTGCAATAATAAGGCAACCTAAAGACTATGATGGACCAGCGTGAGTCGGCGATAACCAGTTGGCCCTATGATAGCACATCATCGGCTACCTACCATCTTGAGTCAGTCGAGCACGAAAAGCGGAAAGGCGGAGAACTCCAAAAGACCATACACTTTCTATCTAGTTATGGGTGAGGCTGGACAATAGGTTTGTAGGGCATAGAGGGCCTGCGTACGGTTCTCATTCTTGATATTCTTGGGTGCCTTTCATTAGTTGAGGGATGGGCTAAGTGGGACCATAGCCACAGTAAAAACAGACCTTAGCATCTGCATCGGCAGATAACTTAAAGCTCCCGACCAAATTCTGTGTTTCTTGATTTCCCCTGCCACGGGACTCGGGTCGCACATATAGAGGACATATGCAACTAGATATCCAGCACGTTTAACGATACGGTTGGGACGTAAAGTCTAGGAACGCATATCGCTCGGGGTAGTGTGTCCTAGACTAGAGGGAATTGTTCGATAGGTAGCATAAACCGTAGTTGGACCTAGGTAGCGTAAACCCTGGTTGAACCTAGGAAACATTCAATAAAGTAATCCCCTAGTTGGACCTAGGTAACACTCGATGGTAAACCCTAGTTGGATCTAGGTAGTATTCGATAACAAAACCTAGTAAGACCTAGGTTGGCAGACTAAACGCTTACGCAACAAAGTAATAGTGGTTTTACGCAGACGTAGTGAGAATATATATATACATGAAAGCCCGTACGACCTACGGCATTGGATAAGGAACTGCGTACATATGACAAGATGACACGAGTTGGATAAGGGACTGCGTACACATGAAAAGAGGACACGAGCAGGGGGTAACTACATGTACATTGTATTAGGTTAATCTACTAGTGGATGGATAAGTACAGCTTAAAGAGCTAACATTGTTAACAACCTAATAACCAAGAAAATGTAACTGAATGGTATATGTAGGATTATACAGAAGTTTATTCTAAGTCTAATCACACAGAACTTATGTTCTGACCCCCTCCTTATTACATACTTCCAGGTTAGGTTCATGACAGAGATGGTATATCTTTGGATTCTAGTTTAGCAGTATTATTAATAAGGTAAGGCTATATTTGAATATATTGTACTTTATTTCCTTCCGTTCTGAGATGCTTTGCGAGTTATGACATGTTTCTTTATCTCTATCTTTTTCTGCAGGATAACAGAGCACCCAACTCGGGTTTCGATAGATTGGATTTAAAAAAAAAATCAGTCTTTCGGAATTCGGGTTGTTACAGTTTCTCACTTACTTATCATTTATATATTCATTAAAACATTTTGAAGGAGTTATATATGTTATTTTAGAGTCATCCGCTATATCCTGCTATTTCCTCGCTTTATTCCCACTATGACTTTTTGGACCTCCGCCGCGTTAGATCCGCTAAGGGCTCTAACTGCACGGGATACGACAAAGAATGAAGCCAACCCAAGACTGGTAGAAATCATACACTGATAGAAGGAGGAAAGAACTCGTGTTTGACGTTGGTGATTTAGTGTTCATAAAAGTTTCTTCTCTTGGGAAAACTATCAAATTTGGAAAGACTGGGAAATTAACTCCTAGATTTATTTGGCCATTCAAGATTGTTAATAGGATTAGGGAACTGGCTTATCGTTTGGATCTTCCCAAGCGCTTATTGAGACTCCATTACGTTTTCCATGTTTCTCAACTCAGGAAGTGCCTTTATGATTAACTCGAGCTCGATCGGATTGAGGGCTTAGGGAGCTTTGAGTTAGTGCTAGAACTTCCCGTGCCACCATAAGAATTGTGGAGCACGAAATCAAAAGAATCTACAATAAATTCATTAACCTAGTACGAGTAGAGGGGAAAACTGGCAGAAAGCATGTGGGAAACAGTAGAAAAGATGAGGCAAACTCATCTAGAGCTTTTTATGGGTAATTATTTCCTCTAAATTTTCCTTTATGGTTGCATCATGGTTACTAGATGGGAAGGTAAGAGATGTCTGCAATACAAATACAACATGCACTCATATAGAAATTGTATGCATATTATGGTGTTTTGCATACATCCATCATCACATTTACACTTTCGCGCTAGGATAAGCTCACTTTAGCATGTCTACGTTGCATAACCACATTGAGTAATGAATGCTTTATGGATGTTTGATAAATAACACGGTTTTAGAGCAAGTTGTGTTTTCTCCCCTTCAAAAAGATTTCAGGATGAAATCTCTTTTAGAGGAGGAGAATGTAACACCTGTTAAAACCCTAAATAGACATAGGTAATTAAATAAAATATTAAAAATAATAAATTAATAAAATATAACTAGGCTAAAAGTAAGAATTTTGAATAATTGAAAATAGGCCACGAAAATACTACTATTGTATTTGTGGTAAGACTATATCTGTTTTCCTATTGTATTTATCAAAAAAGAGTCCTTATGAAGAAGTTATTAATAAAACAAGTTATACGATAATTATATACACAAAAGATTTGAATTTCAAATTGGATATATATATATATATAAATCTAGGATATAATTATATACTGGTTTCCATAATAAAATATTCTTTAAAGATTAGAAATTATGTGTGTGTGTGTGTATATACGCAAGATGGGACAAAAATAATCAAACAACAGAAAGACTAAATGAAAAATAATAACTTAATTAATATAATTAATACGACAAACCTACACTCGATCCTAAACCTGGGGTCGATCGCCCGTCAAAATCAAATTTTCAAATAATCGTTATGAAATCGTTTATAAAATATAACGTTTATTTAATAAATTTAAAAAGGGTTTTTATATAATTTGGATATCATTTAACTCAAAATTGGTAATATTGAGTTTTAAATCCATTTGTAGTTTATACTTGAAGCTATATATATATAGTCCATTTGGATATTTACAATAACAATTATTTATTTTTATTTAATCGAATTGTTTTGGTATATATATATATATATATATCGATATTATATAAGCCTTAGGAATGGCCATTTTGCAAACAGCCTCAGTTTTTGATGAAATTGGTTTCGTTGGAACCGTAACATTAAATTATTATACGAAACCAAATTTCATGGTATTCCGATGTCGTATGTGACAATGGTAGCCATAAACGCTTAGTTGTTTTATGTAGCGCGTTATTAAATAATTTAATTTAAATAGGTGAGTATTTGCGCATAACTTGAGTAAACAATCGAATTAAGCTACAAAACCAATTCCATTAGATTCGTATTGATGTTTACAGTTAGGATAGGTAGATAGGTTGTTATTTTTGGGGATCGGGTATTTTCGTGTTCGAAATAGCATCGTTTTGCGTTTAAAATACCATTCTGGGAAACAGTCTCGGAATATGACGAAACTTGTGCTGTTGGATCCATATTAGTAATTTATTATAGGATTTTGATTTTCGTATCGATCGGACTTGTCGGTTGATCGTAAGAATGGTAAACGCCTAGATTTTTATTTAATCATTTTAACGAATTAATATGGAAATTAAGAATAACCAATTTTCTAATATACTCAGTTTTCAACAAAACTAATTTTATTAAATTCATAATGATTTATTATTGTAGTATTATAAAAACGTAAATAAAACTTCAGCGATTTAATTTAAAAAACGTCATATTTCAAATATATATATATATATATATATATATATATATATAATTATTTTAAAAACATTCAGAATCGATTTAACATCAATTTCAAAAATCCTTTATTTTATCGATGGTACAAAAGAGGCAAATATTTGCTATAGTACCAAACCCATGAAATATTGTAACGACCAGGATTTCGCCCAACCCGATCGATCGCTAAATCGACCAATATCGTTCAAAATCCGAATACGTTAACTTTGGGAATACAACACATCAGAACAGATAACAACCGACTTTTATAAACATTATAATAATGTTACATCAGAGTACAGAATATCATGGTAAATTGGTAAATAATACAGCGGAATATTTAATTATAACATAATTAATAAAATGCAGCAGAATAATTAAATTAATCATAGCGGAAGACTATCAATGCTCTGGACATGGCTTTAAGCTTCGATCCAGAATCCTGCTTAATATCTGCAAAATAAGCTACTCGACTGCCTATGTGGAAAAGAGGGCACCCGAGTTTGCAAAGTGAAACAAACTACGGGTCAGTCATGGGACTAGTGTGAGAAATCTTTATTTAACTTAACTAATAAAAAGGCTAATCACAGGACCACGCTGCTATCGTGGAACGGGTTTACTCCATTGGATTGCCAATGCAGTAAATCGTTAAAAACAACGTAATGCTTTTTAGAAAAATGAAACCATTACAAGACTCAGGTCCCATCACACAATGCAACGCAAGCCGGAGGATAGAGTTTTACCTTATAATGGTCAAAAATGCTTGATACGATAAAAACGGATTTAATATTATTATTAATGTATATATGTTTTAAAAACATTTCAATCATAATGTATTAATCATAGACGGCATAGTACCCCATCCTACTATGTCGCCATATATAGGTATACAATCAAAACCGCAGGATGTCGTATTGGAGGTTGGATTTCCATCAAGAGTCAAGGCTAGGAACAATCTCCTGACCGATTCGAGACACTCTAGCAATGTCTCGGGATTCGGACGCTGGCGAACCCTTGGATCCTGCAGGGTTGGTCCCCTAATAGTGCAATAGGTTGGATTAGTCATGCCTGAACACACGCTTCTCGATCCTATTGGACCTATAAATTGGCCATTGCGGCCAATAAATCCGAGGCGCCTCAAAATCCATCAACCACATAAGTAAAATGTCGGGCTGTGTTAAACCCAAACACCACTTCTAGCTAGAAAGAAACGTGCGCACTCCCTGCACTCCCCTGCTCTGTTTCTAACTCATACCGGGGTGCGAGGCTCGCGAAGCAACGAAATACACAAAGCTATGCCTAAATAGGCTATGCTTTTATCATCATCCACAAGGCTCTTCTTTTCAACAAAAGCCTCGATCAATTGCATCTTGGCATGCCACATTGACAGTCCATACCATGTGATCGATATCTATCAATATATAACCTCTGAGCTCGTACATCTCAGAGAAGGGTGTTAAGCAAGAGAATAAATTCCCCGCCACCACAGAAATATATTAATAGATATCAATTTAATTACACGTCATGAAATTCAATGTCAAACACACATCCATTTACAAGTCCGTTCTGGGTCTGAACGAAACCGAAGGCACCTTATACCTCGCATATCCGAACGATCAACAATACGTCCGGACAACTACCACTGAAAACTTTTCAAGGTAGCAACTCCAATCAAAGGCATAAGTAGTCCTCATCCATTCGATGTGAAGATCGTCGGTCTTCAACCACCGTCTTCATCTTTGACTTTTAATCGTCGTAGTAATTATTCAGAATGGGTTAAACCCGGTCATTCCGAATAACTCACGTATTTTTGTAATTAAAAATCAAGTGTTATAAGGATACATCCAACATCTCTTTCGATTTTTCAGATTCTTTATATATATATATATTTGTATTAAAAATAGTCATTTTCCAAATGACCTCCGTTTTCGACGAAACCACTTTTGTTGGAACTGGAATGTCAAATTATTGCTAGATTTCAATTTTCATAATTTTTAGAATTAATATGCGAGTGTAGCGAAAGAAAATGTGTTTTGTCAATTTCAGTCAAATCAGATCGACCAGAAAATGGGCATTTTTCAAATGGTCTCAGAATTCAACTAAATTAGTCTTATTAGAACAGTATAGTCAAAACAAAGCTAAATATAATTTTTTTGTAATTTTTAGAGGTCGTATGTGGCCCCGGTGAATTTAAATGTAAGTTTGAATTAACTAAATAAAAAATTTAAATATTAAATTAAAGATTTCAGGCCACAGACAATCGATTGGTCTCGCGGGACCCAGCCCATTGGATCTGGAACGGGGGTATTTGCCTAGGGACATCCTTCGTTGGGCGAAATCTGGGTCGTTACAAATATCAACCAATGTCACATTAAATCAGACACATCCAATCATACTAATAAACGTTTTCAATTTTAGTGAGGAATCCTGTTGTATTCCTCCAACCTGTCATCCCTGTATCACAAATTCATATTTCAACGTATATTATAATATAATAAAATTTAACAACTACTGGTGAGGATTCCAGTTGGATCCCTCCAATCTGTTTTTCCCTGCATCCAAATATGTTACCTCAAATAAACTCATTAATTCTATTAACATCCAATAACAATAATTTAACATCAACCATTTAATTTAACACATTTATATAAATATAAACGTGACCAATAAGGTAATTTACCTCAATTGGTTCTAATCATTAGAATAACAATTCGGTTTAAATTAAATGAACGTTTAATTTAATTGGTTCAGTCAATATATTTCTATGAATATCATTCAGTAATCATCAAACAACAAGCAACCACAACACACAATTATTAAACCCAACTTATATAAAAAATAAGTGGGACAACCGAGTGAGTTTTACTCACTCTGATTTCATTTTGCCATTGAAGCGGTTTTGGTTACAGTTAAATTAAACAGTTGTTTTAATTTAACTATAAATTGCTGTTGTCTCCATTTATATCTAGATTAGTTCTTAATATTGTACTCTTCGATATGATTCCGGCAAACCTTGTTTCATGGATTCTGTTAATGTAAGCAAAAGTTATAAACAATTCAGTACTAGATTTACTTAAATTATTAACCAAATCCTTAATTAAATAAGTATATATTTAATTACTTTGTTAAACTATCCATTTCAAAATTTCCATACCCGATTAAATCCTTTGTCCAACTGATTACTACACCACGCATCCCCGATTCACCAAAATTCCTTGATCAAGATTTTTGCCCAACTAAGTACTAATTATATCGGCTGATAAATCACTTTGCAAAACAATAAGCAACTCGACTTTTATTCCCTCCCCGATACCCCACGTAACCCCTTCGTTTTTGTTTACTGCCTCACCAAAAACGAACATACGCTGCCTTTGAATCTTCACCCACCGCACCGCCATATCCCGTTCGGACCTCGATTGGTCGCCATTGGCACACTTGCCACAACCCAGTCGACCACCGCCTGAAGTCTCCACCACCCCAGAGCACACCATCGCCTGTCGTTGTATCAAAACTGATGTCGCTTTTGTGATTGACTCGGCCTCCTCAGTTCGAAAAACATCATCACCGATAGATTCGAAGATCTCATCATCCCTGAGAACTTTGTAGTTGAAAACAAATTGATTCGAGTTGTTTATTTGGAGAAAAATCAAGAGAAAGAATTGAACTTTTCAGTCGTTCGTGGCTTATAGTACGGAATAAAAATGTAATTGACCACGAAGTGAAACTATTGACGCTAAATTAGGGCATTAGTTGGAGTATCCATAAGGAGGGTAGATTATTATATTAATATATTATAAACGAAACTTATTAGTGAAGTATCATGTTAAAATAAGCGCATACGATCTCCGTTTTCGATGAAAATTGAAAACCTAGCATAAAATAATATTCCGGACACGATGGAAAAGTTTTCATCGAATTCCAAGATCATTTATAAAATTTCCTTTATAATTAAAAACGTGAATCGACCCACGTTTAAATTGCACATGATCACAAATTAAATCGAATTAGCTTGACGTTTAAATTTATAACTAAAAGAACTTATGAAGTTATTTAGTAAATTTGAAGCCATGATAA
Source organism: Allium sativum (assembly GCA_030737875.1). Classification (NCBI taxonomy): domain Eukaryota; kingdom Viridiplantae; phylum Streptophyta; class Magnoliopsida; order Asparagales; family Amaryllidaceae; genus Allium; species Allium sativum. Next base: position 244,954,476 of record CM060910.1, read on the forward strand.
ATTGATAATATTAAAGATTTGAAAATAATATAATGGTCTTGTAAAAGACGTTAAGAGAGTTGAAAATGAGATTATTTTTGTAATGAAATAATCAAATTTTGAATTTCAGAATAAGAGATATCTAATTTTAGAAATAAATTAGTTTATAGGGAATGTGAATAGGACTTAACCTAGAAGCAGATTGGATTGGTGGGTTGAATATAGATTTCAGTTAAAAGGAGAATCTGAAGCAAAAAAAGGTTTGATCATAATTGATAAACTACGTAAACTAAATAAGTTTTGGATTTATTTTCCAAATAAAATAAGAGATTTCTCTTAAATATAAAAGGAAGGCAATATACTAATGTTGATTTAAGGAATAATAAGGGGTTAAAGAAATCATTAAGTATACGATGATTTATATGAAGAATTTAAAAGTGTTTTTTTTGTAACAAATGAACGTTTTTACAAATGTTGTGTTTAAACAAATGAAATTATTTAATAGATAAGAAGTTAAGGTATGGAGTTAAGGAAATTTGAAACTGACTGGAGATTAGTGAGTTGAATTGCTTCGTGAGAGTCGATCTGATGTTGGTTTCGGCCTTCGGGTTGATACTTAGGGAATTGTTCTCTTACTAGTTTATAGTTATGGACTGATGAATGTGGAAGAACAATGATGTTTTAAAACCATAATTTGACTAAATAAGAAATGGAAACGTTTTCCAAAGATTGAAAGTTTGAGAACTTGAGTTTTAAATTAACGATTGGTTAATTGAAAGAGGCTAAATGATGTTGGGTATTGAATCCGTGAATTCCTTTTTTTTTATGAATGAATGATTTTTTATTTGATAGCTAAATGCTGACTATCAAATCTGGCTTATACGATTGTTGGTATGGAAAGACCATGATCGAATTTATATTCAAAAACCATTCTGAACCAACGAATACGTAAATGTCAAAGATAATGATTGAAGATAGAGAAATTGAAGACCAATGATCTTCATGAATGGAAGAACTACTTTTAAATTTCTCTGATTTAGTCGTTAGAGATATTTTGGCGATAAATCTATCGTGATTGAAATCATCGGATTTACAAGGACTACTCGCTACTGATCCTTGAGGTGATTCCTATATAAGGATGTGGTGGGAGGGTACCTTCAGTTCATCATGTTCCTGGATGACTTGTATGGAAGAGTGTCTGACATAGTATTACCAAAGGAGTCACGCACGTTGATTTCTTTAAACATATTTTTGTTAGTGGCGGACAAGACACCTTCTCTTAGCTTAACACCTAGAGTATTTTTGTGGACGACAATTAGTGATTTGGTGGATCTAATAATGTGGAATTCAAAGTAAATGGAGATGCACTGTTCAAAAAGGTAATAGCAATCTCAAGCCTCACAACCGGGAAATGACAAAAAATCGGGCAGGCAGCATGGCTATGTGGGTCGCCCCCATCATGGTGTATTGTCACTATCTAGAGAAATTTCATTTTGTTCTTCTTTTGTTTCTGTATCTCCCGGGAATCATGGTGGTCGCGCGACAAAAGCCGTAGGGTGACAATATATTTGATACACTCAAAGAAAAGAGTCGTGGTCATATGTGGCCAAGTTGCAAGATGTTCTTGTTGAACTCCAGTGTATTCACTCTAGAGTACACTGATCGATAGGTGGTTCCGTACCTTGTCATAGTCGGAATCCAGTCTCCAATAAGAGCTTGATGTTTTTTATTATATACTATGTATGTAAAGCGTGATATGCAAACGTTCTGTTAGATGGTTATTTATTTAATTTAGACACTATTATAATATCAGAATAGTTTGATATCAAGAATTATTTTAGGTTATTATAAGGTAAAAACCGTCCGTGTTTATGTGTGGGCTGGTCTTATGAATATCCTTTTCTTTCAACGAAAAATATTTTTTACTTTAAAATTAAGTTGGATGTTATTTATAAACTTAATGGGTTTTCTCACCCTGGTTCACCAGACTAATCCTGGCGTTTACAATGCTCAGGTCAAACCGAGTTTTGCAGGTTTAGGTTATCGAATGCTGTGAAGAGACGAGCTGGAGGAGTTCAAACATATAATTTGTATCGTGTTATTCCGCTATGTGTTCTATATGAGGACAGGTTATCATAACTGTCCAGATGTATTGATGTACTCTGATGATTGTGAGTATTTTTCAAAGCTCTAAATAAAGATATATTTCTATATCATATTTTGTTCCGCTGCGATATGAGACTTTGATTCTGTATTTGTTCTTCTATTTATTTTTCTATTCTAATATTTCTTTCCTTCCTATCTTACCCTCTAAATTCTTTCTATTAACTATCTGGTGTTTTCGATACTTAGGGTTTAGCAAGTAATACAGGTATACATATTATTGTTGAAATTCGGCGTTAAAAATCGCCGGGTCATTACATTTTTTTGGTTTCTTTCGAGAGTCTTTTAAGTGCTGATTTAATTTTACAAAATATGAAACATCATTCATAAGATATATTTGTTGTAATCAACTTATATAATTAATTAATTTAAATAATATTTTTGGCAAGATCGACCGATTTTTATAGTTGTTGCAACAACTTTTCATTAATATAAATAATGAATATAATAAGTATAGGAGTTAGAAAAAATACCTAACTACTAAAATCTAGTTTGATGTGCCAGTACACAGAAATACTGGTTATATTGATAGCACACTCAAGAACTGGAGTGTGGCAGAGTACCACAACTGCGATAGTGGCGTAGTTAATCCCTAACAAAGGAGGGATAACCGGAATCATAACTAGATCCTATAACGTTGATATACTTTGTAAAGAGTACAACAAGGTTGCGATCAAGACATGGATTATGGCAGAGAAATTCATTGACCTGATCCCATGAGGTATCATGGAATAGCGAACTATTCATCTCACCAAGCTCACCCGATTGGATAAGATCTAAACCATCACCCATAAATTGGTAAGCGAGTCTCCTATAATCATGATCATTACCATCGATATACTTATAAACATAACTTTGGTGGAATTATATCTCAGTCCAGAATACTCATGGACCCAAAAGTGGTATTCCCATAAGAATAGATACCATTACAATTTGAATCCACATCAGAAGACTCATCCTTAACGGCTAAAATCTTATCAACAATAGGATTAGATAACTTCGAAAAAAATGACTGAATAGCAGGAGGAGTGGTAATAAACGAGCGTAGCTTCGGAACCCACTTAACAAAAGAAGGACGAGGAAGAGGCTCCCACTCAGAAAGAGGAACAAGAATAGGGGCCGAGGATGAGCATTTTCATAATAACGGATTTTTATATAGAAATATTTAAGTAATTTAAATATTAAAATGGTTAACTTTAAGATTTAATGACTTGAAATTTATTTAAATAAGGAATTTGAACGTTAAATTAACTTGAAAATGAAAATCTTGAATTTAAAATTGAGTAAGTTTGTTTGAAGCTCTCTAAAATTCTATTCGAATATATATGATAATAATAATTTATTAACAACAAATTTGATTGTTTTGAAATCAATTTATATTTTATCGATTCAATTTTACACATGAAAATAGTCATTTTCAAGCGACCTCGGATTTCAATGAAACCAAATTTATAAAATCCATAATGGTTAATTATTGATTTCAAATTTCGTATTAATAACTGTTATTGTGTGAGCATGCGCGATATAAACGTGTTTCAATCAATTATTTGAAATTAAAATAGTGTTGTTTTTGTAATTGGTCTCCGATTTCGACGAAACCAGTTCCATGGATTCTGGAATATTAAAATACAGCAGATTGTCAAGTTTCATGATGATCAGATGACAGATGTGGTCGTGCGAGTGTGGAACGTTCGATATAAAATACGTATGGTTTTATACGAATATAATGTATAATATATCTAAAAATATCTTCACTATAAATTATCTTAAACCCAAGTCTTACATATCTTCACAGCCGACCCCTCCACAATCATTCAAGAAATTTAATCTTCAAAACCATGAAGAATTAGACGAAGTCTTCAACTAGAAAGTTATAGAGGATGATTAGATGGAGGTAAAGGCGGAGTTTGGTTGTGTACGATCGCCTATGGTGGCCGGAAATGGAGGTTGAATGGAAAAGGGACGGTTTTGTGTTTTTGCAATTCCACGTCGATGGAGGCGATTTTAGGCCATAGTCCCTAAAGAAAGAAAGAGGGGAAGAGGATGGTCTTTCCGAATGTTGTGATCCGGTCAACTAGGGTTGCGTGAAGTGGAGATTTTTCCATATTAACGGATTTTGTTCATGACATGGTTGCAGTCGAATGGTGGACGTTGGGGGCCAAAGTTGTTGTCATAGGTGTGCCTTAGAGTGAGGGTCACGGTGGTGGGTAGCTCACAGGGTCCGGTCGCTAGTGGAGTGCGCAGTGATCGATCGAAGGGGTGGAGCTAGTATCGGGTTTACTTGGGAGAAAGTCACGATTTTGAATTTGTAAGTTTAATACGCGATTTCGGGTTTAAGTATAATTGAGGTAAATTAACTAGTAATTACTAGTTAAAGGAGTTTTAATTTAATTGAAAACTTATAGCGCATATATATATATATATATATATATATATATACATATATGTGTATATATATATTTCATACATGATCAGAATTAAACGAAATAAGATCCGTAAGAATCGTATCGATGAATACTACCCGTACTACCTAAATTGGAGTGCTTTGGAGCTAACTGGAATTTTGTCTAATTTTAAATGCTTGTTTAAAATTAGATAAAACCACGCAGAATTGTCGAATTGAAATTTGTTGATGAGTTATTCTCACTCTTTCTGGAATACTGTTAAATATTATTATTTCGTATAATAATATTCATTATTTTTAGTATAAATTGTTTGTTTGGATGATTTAGATGATTTATTACTAAATTGGTTGATTGTCGTTATGTATATTCCATTTATGAATGGATGGCCTTTGACATTTTCTGTTGTTAAATGGAAAACTCGTCTAAAATGAATTAGATTAAAATTTCTATCTCATGTGCATATATAAAATGGAATTATAAGCTGTGATGCAGGGAGAACATGTTGGAGGGATCCAATAGGATTCCTCAAATATTTTGGAAGTTACTTGTCTTCGTATTATTCATATATGAACTATTTAACCTAAGTACCATTAAATCTATTTTGATGTTGATTGTTGAACTGAATTCAACACTAATGTTTTATTAATTAATAAACAATATTGATTTAGTGATTGACAGCAGCTGGCCTAAAATCCATCTTTTTAAAGACGTTGATTCGTCGTCAGGAAATTGACTAAGTTGAAGTTATAAAATTTATTTGTATAACTGAATGCAATGTTTTATATTTTATTTTATATAAGTTATATAAAATAGAAATTTTATAAATAAATTAACATTTATAAATAGGTTTTTATAAGGTAATTGTAAAATGATTTATGTAGCACATTTTTGTGTTTTAAATAAGTTTGATAAGCAAGTAAGATAGAAATTAACCTAAGGGTTAATAGTCTGGAATAATAGTTTTAAAGAAAAGAATTGAGTGAGATTATGTTAAATTAACAATGTTATTTTTTAATTTAAAGGGAAGGGTTAATTAAAATCCGTTAACTATGTTTTCAAGTTAACTAAGTCAAATGTTTTAATTGAAATTGGTTATTAAATTAATTGGTTTCCCGTTGATCTAATATAAATAGTTTTAACAGAAGGGGTTGTTTAAACTTAATGGGAGTTCATAAAAGTTAATTAATCTTCTAATGAATGATGTATAAAGATAATTATCAAGTTGTTAACTATCAATAAAGTTAGTGATTATTCTAGTAAGGATTTTTTAAAAAGAGATTAACTATTATATTTTTAGTTAGTAACGAAATTAACCATTGTTACTTTAGTTCTTGTTGTAGTTAACTATTAATTTAATAAATAATAGGTCAAGTGATTCCCTTTTAAATTTGAATTCATTTAAATAAGTTATTAAGTTGTAAGCGCATAAAATGAATTCAAATTCTCAGGTCGGGTTACCGAGAATTGGTAGGTAACTCTTTTTTTTAAGATTTGATGAATTTAATAGGACTGGTGACTAAGTCAAGAAGAAGCTCTTGGAAGAATTCCTGGGTTACTGTCGGGTTATTAGTCAACAACTGGAAGACCCACCCATCGAGTAGGGACGAAAGTCGGCCTTAGTGATCCGACGGTGCCGATGGAAGGGCCATCGCTCAATAGATAAAAGTTGCTCTAGGGATAACGAATTCCTTCACTCCTAGGAAAGGAGAAAGACCAATCATTATGACCAGGCCAACAGGCACCGCACCTCCCTTAGAAGGGAATACATTTCTTAAAATGAACGAAATCAATTGCGTACTTCACCCCTACCCATTGGGCCTCCGCCGGTACTTCTGGATTCAAAGGCATAAGAAGGGGAACACCCAATGTGTAATGACCCGGATTTCTTATGGGTTAATTTTGAATATTTAGTATTTAATTTAAATATTTAGTGGATAATATAAATGAATTTTTATATTTTTGTTATCGATTTAAATATCGACTTCAATTTAATATCGTATATATTAAATTATCAAAATAAGGAATCAGCGAATAACCGAATTTGAAGTTAAAACTAAATTGAAAACAATTCAGATAATTTATAGGGATTTCAATTTAAATAGAATTCGATAAGAATAATTTATTTTCGAAGAATTAAAATTGCTTTGAATTTAATTTATTGATTTAAATTATTATCTTCTCCAGAAGATCGAATTGGACTTCGTGACCTGTCCAGTGTGTCCGGAATAGGGGTATTACCCTAAGATTGTCAGTAGTTGGGTTTAGAAAGGAGTTCGAATTCATGGGTATTTTAATTGAAGGACATCGGTTCAAAAATAAATTTAAATAAAACAAAACTAAATATCAGAGTTGTGTGGACCGAAACCAAACCACGATGGCTCCTCCCTCTCCACAAATCAAAACCCACGGTGTCCTCTTTTAAATCCACTAATTTACCTTATAAAAACCGTGCTCTTTATTTTCCCAAATCAAAATAAAGCCAGACCACTCTTTCCACCTCAAATCGAAAAGGGAAATCGCAACTCTCTCAACGCAGTTCGAATCAGCATCGCGAGATGCTTGTAGCTCGAGGTCAAGAGCATCTGATTTGGGTGTCGTTCGAAGGACAGGGCGTCTTGGAGAAGGTATCGTACCTCGCGATTTGAGATAGGAGCTGTCGTCATTCGAAGGTGGATGCGAGGAGGGGCTTGCGATTTACTACAGGGGTTGTTCTGAGTTTTTGTGGGAGGGTTTTCTGGCATGTTCGAGTTATGCGATGAAGGTGCTAATGAGGTGGATGGTTGCGAGAAGAAGGACAACAAGGTTGGAGCGGAACTTCACGGCGGTTGGTGTTGAGAAAGAAGAGTGACTGTCAAAGGAGTTTGGAAACGTTGGACTTTTGGGTTCCAACCATTTCTGTAGTATGGGTGAATTTACTGTAGCTCGTCGAGTTACTGATGTGAATGGAAAAGGAGGACCGGTAGGGGTATTTTGGATGGTACGAGCCTAGTGACACGGGCGGATGGAGCTCAAATGTTGAAGTCAATGATGGAGGTTGCAGTACTCATAGACAGCCGTGGTAGTTGGAGTTGGAAATCAAAAGGGCGGTGAACATTGGTTGGGTTATTAAGCTATAGATTGGCTCATTTCTAATTAAGAAAGAGACCGGGAAGTTAATAAGGGTATACGAGATTTTATCGACCAAAGTCAGGCAAGTAATGCATAGCCGAGGATTTCATAAGCTGGAATTTAAATTGGAATCAAGATAGATAGAGAAAAAAATCCGGTGAGTAAACTTCACTCACCTATTATTTAGAATTATTTTATTCAGTAAAAATAATTGTTGTTGTTTGTTTTGAATGCCTTTTGCTTGATTTATATATATTAGTTATTTAGGATATATATATATATTGGGTTGATGATTGGTTGGATTCCCGCAGTCTCATTAGCGGATGCCCGCGGTACCATAGCGGATGATTACCTTATACGCCCCACGCTATGATTAGTGGATGACCTTCATACCGCGATATCCTGCCTCGAAGCAGGATGGGTATTACTATGTTGACTAACGTCTGTGGATGCAGGAAAAACAGGTTGGAGGAATCCAACTGGATTCCTCAAAAATATATATTTTGTTTGTTGTTTGTTTGATTTCATATATATTCCTATATGATGTGTTAAAAATCAAATGATTGAAAATTGGTTGATTTGATTGTTGAAAATATCCATGGGGCTTGAATATTGATTTATAAACATATCGGAAAGAGTATTTGAGATTTAAAAAGTGAATTCTATTTTTATAAATAGAATTTGAATTTTAATAAAACTATAGAAAATATTAACTTGTTTTGAAGGTATATAAAACAAGTGATCGAATGTATAAACGTTGTTTATAAATGAAAAGATGGGATTTGAATCGAATGTATAAACGTTGTTTATAAATGAAAAGATGGGATTTGAATCGAATGTATAAACGTTGTTTATAAATGAAAAGATGGGATTTGAATCGAATGTATAAACGTTGTTTATAAATGAAAAGATGGGATTTGAATCGAATGTATAAACGTTGTTTATAAATGAAAAGATGGGATTTGAATCGAATGTATAAACGTTGTTTATAAATGAAAAGATGGGATTTGAATCGAATGTATAAACGTTGTTTATAAATGAAAAGATGGGATTTGAATCGAATGTATAAACATTGTTTATAAATGAAAAGATGGGATTTGAATCGAATGTATAAACGTTGTTTATAAATGAAAAGATGGGATTTGAATTGAATTTATAAACGTTGTTTATAAATGGAAAGGTGGGATTTGAATTGAAGTTATAAACGTTGTTTATAAATAATGCAGAGAATTCAAATGGACTTTGAATATAAGGAATTGAAATAGGATTTGAATATAGAATTCAAATGGACTTTAAACTATAGGATTTGAATATAGAATTCAAATGGACTTTAAACTATAGAATTTGAATATAGAATTCAAATGGACTTTAAACTATTGGATTTGAATATAGAATTCAAATGGACTTTAAACTATAGAATTTGAGAATAGAATTCAAATGAAGTTTAAGTAAAGAGAATTCAAATAGAATTGAATTGGAATTTGAATAAGAAGTCGATAAGGAAACGAGAGTATGAGTATAATTAGAATTTGTTAATATGCAGTTAAAATATATTTGAACATGTCATGTTCAAATATGAAGGTGAAATAGACTGAAAAGTTAAGTAACAGATTTAATTAACAAATTGAGTAAAACGATTGGTATAGTTAAAATAGATTGGACAGGCATAAATATACAGGAGACAGGTATGGAATAAAGTATAGAAGTGAAATAAATAGAATGCCCGACAAAAAGGTACGTATTTAATTTCCATATGAGATTTTATGCGCCGTATCGGCAAGCCGCTTGGCTTTTTCTTTTTGAGATAAGAAGGACCGGGAAAGCTATTTGAAATTTCCCGATGCTCCCGGTACAAAGGAGGTTATGGCGAATTTTTCCGGGAATTTAAGGAGATAGAATATTTTTAAGATAATTTGATAGTTAGAAATCAACGTATCGATATATATAGAAGTCGATAAGGAAACGAACGTAGAAATAGAATAGTATAATCAAAAAGGGAAGTATAAGAATAAAATCTAGTAAGAATAGAAAGAGAAAATGTATATGTGTTTGAAGGTGAATAATCAGTTGTATGGTATTGATTATTCGAGTAAGTAGTCTTGTCTGTTTTGACGTTAAATGTTATTCAGTCAAGGTCTGAGAGGTAATTATACCCCAACTTGGTTGATTTCATGATATACCGATAAGTAGCAAGATTCAGGCTCGAAGATCAATGTGGAAAAGTATTAGTTAAATACTGTATTTGGGTTGTCGTAACGATGTTTTACACAACATCTGTTTTAACCCAAATATGTGCAAAGCTTGGAAATAGAATAATGAACGTTTCCTAAGTATAGGAATAAATGAGATTGGAAAAGAGATTAGTAATTGGAATATTTTCCAATTATAAATAACATATATTTTCTAAAGTTTAGAAAATAAAAGAAGGCGATATATGGAAATGTTTTCCAAATAACATATAAGGCCAATATGGTTATTGAAAATATTTGGTTAACAAATATTGATAAGAAATAGAGAAGAGATTTAATTAATGGAATATTAATTAAAGGTTCAGTGATTGTTGGATGTTTGGATGAACACTTGTTTTATTCGATAGTTAAATCATCGACTATCGAAACACTTGTTTTTATTCGATAGTTAAATCACAGACTATCGAAGTTTTGACCATCGTTGTCAATATGGAGAGACCGGTTGGATTATTATCCGAAGAACCACTCCATATCGGCAGTAGCGTGCGAATCAGAATATATAAAGATAATCGAAGACGGAGTAGAGTGCAAGGACTTTTCTATTAATAGAAATAGTGCCTTCGGTTCATCCTGTTCCTGGATGACTTGTATGGATGAATGTCTGACAGAGTATTTCCAAAAAGGTCACGTACATTGATTTCTTCAACCGTACCAAGAGTGGAAGCGGAGAAGGGCACTTCTTTAGCTAACACGTAATGTACTGTTGTAGACGTCAATTAGTGATTTTCGATGGATCTGACAATGTGGCATTCGAAGTGAATCTGATGTGATGATACAGCGTAACCTCTGGCCTCAACAACCAGGAAATGGCAAAAATCGGGCAGGCAGCATGACTAAGTCGGTCGCTCCGAAGTAGGGTGTATAATCACCTATCTAGAGAATATTCATTTGCTTCTTTAATCTATCAATGCTGTCCCATATATATATACGGGAACGGTTGCTGATCCCAACCGTTGGTGATATACATTCGATACACTCAAGCGAAATGAGTGGTCGGTCATGTGTGGCTGAGTTGCAAGATGTTCTTGTTGAACTCCAGTGTATCGTTCCTAGAGTACACTGATCGGAAGGTGGTTCCATACCTTGTCATAGTTGGAAATCCATTACCCAATACGTGCTTGCGGTTTTGATTGTATATTATATATGTGGAACGTGAGATGCAAGCGTTCCACTAGATTGTTATCTACTTGACTTAGACATTATTATAATATCAAAAGAGTTTTGATATAAAGATAAATCAAGTGTTTGGATTCTCATAAGGGGAAAAACCCGTTCCGTGTTATACGGCGTGGTCTTATGAGATATCATTTAGCTTTCTGAAACCGTTTAAATTGTTTACTCATACCAGCCTCGTGACTGACCCAGAGTTTACTTTGTTGTTTTCCCTAAACTCTTGGGTGCCTAAATTTGTACGGCCAGTCAAGTAGTCGGGAATTTACAGATATACTGGAAGAGCTTGGAGCAGGAGGCTTCAGGATCATATAGCTATAGTTATTTCTGCTGTGTTGTAAGTGATGTACTTTGATATTGATGTATATTCAAGTACAGATGTATATTTCAAGTTATGTTATATATATTATATGTTATTCGTTCCGCTATGAGATTCGTGTTACTCTGATGTTGTGTTCTTCTTCTTATTCTATTCTAAGTTTCTATCTTATCTATCCTCACCCTCTAACTTCTTTCTATTAATGGTTCGAATTTCCGTGATATTTGGGGTTGGACTTGTGTTTTTGGTCAGCTCAAATTCTACCGGATTTTCGGGTCACTACATAATGCTTTTAATGGAATTTTATAAAGGGTTTTTATAAAGGAATTTCATCAATAATCTATGGTTTATGAAGTTTATAAAAACCAAGTTTTTATAAACGAGTAGGTTTTTTAAGTGATTCCAACTATTGGAATGACTTTATAAATTGATTTACAAACTTAGGAAATGGCTAATAAATGAAGTTAATACTAAGAAGTTGGAAGATATGAAGTTTGGAAATCTAAACGGAAGCCTAAAATTTGGCTGAATTTGGTAATGTAGGTTAAGTTATAAATGAATTAATTTAAATTCGAGGATTTTAAATTAGAAATGAAGTTTTATTAAGATGTAACTAGATTAAATTTTGAAATAAAACTTATAAGGATTTGTATAAAAGAATTCTTTTACAATGGAAACAAGGTTTTGCGAATAAGGATTTATAAAAGACATCCAAAGCTAATGTGATGATTTTATTTAAGCATTCACTTAAAAATTCAATTAAGTAAAAATAATTGTAATGGAAAGGAGATCTTCAAAAATTCCAAGATAGGTGCTTAAAGGATTTCGTAAATGGAATTTTCGTAATTTGTAAACGAATTGTAAAAAGAGGTTAAAAGCTAAAAAATTATGTTTTAGTGAGGGTTTACTTCATGATGGAATTAAGTAAAGTGGTTATAATTGAAAGGTGATTTTGCAAGTGCAAGGAATGGTTTATAAAACCATGTCTAAACTGAATAGTAAATGTGGCTTGTGATATATAGTTGATATCAGTTTTTGGGTTAGAAAGATTGATCTACCTTAAAAATAAGAACGTTGTCGAGTCAAGGTCCGAGGGATAAATAAAAATACCTAACTTGAACAACTTCATTGTTATCAGAAGGATGGTACTAGATTGGGAATGGAAGTGGTAAGGTAAATTAATTGTTATTTCTGCAAGCAATGTTATAAACTTTAATTTGCAAAGTTTATAAGTTAAATTAAAAACTATTTGAGTTTTATAGCAAAACAATATATCATATAACATTGTTTGGGTCAGATATGAATTGTGACTATACTTATACCATTTGGTTAAGTATATATTGTTGTTTCCAAAGTAGGAAAAAATAATATGGTTTTGTGAATACACTTATTCCAAGAGATAAGTGTATGGCTGTCGTTTTCAAAGCAACGAAGACATGAGATTTGTGAATATACTTATTCCGTTGAGATAAGTATATGAAATTGATTTTTAAGAATCGATGAAATGGTTTTAATTTAAAAAGCATGTGTTGCTGATGTACTCTACTATAGTGTTTGATTTGATAGCTAAAAAACCAACTATCAATAATTTCCCTTTTAATCGATGACGTGTTGATTAGAGGAATGAGGATGGGAACTGGACCCAAAACCACTTTGAATTGGTTTTGCATTCGAAAACTGAGTTTATAGGGATGCTTATGCGTATTATGATGATTTAAAGGCATAGACCTTTGTAGCGAAAAGCAACGCTCGCTGATGTCTTCGGTTAACTACCAGGATTATACTTGTAGCAGTAATCCCTACGTTTTGGGTTCTACATGATGCAAGGACTTCTTGTTAGTAATCTTAGGAATTATCTGACATGATGTAGTAAAAGTGTATCTTCGGTTTTTCCTGGTCTTGGGTAACTTGTATGGATGGATGTCTGACATTGTATTTCTAAGACCAAATACATTGATTTTTACAAATATACCGAGAATGGTGGAGGAGAAGGTAACCTTTTTAGCTTAGCACCCAGCGTATCTTTGTGAAAATCAATTAGTGATTGATGTATCTGATAATGTGACATTTAATGTTAAACGTGATATTTCTGATAAGGTAATCATAGCCTCAAGCCTCATCATCTAGGAAATGACTAAAATCGAGTAGACAGCAAGGCAATGTGGGTCTTACCTATTAGGGTATATCACCACCTGATCTAGAGAAACTAGTTATCTTTTTTTTGTATGCTTCGTAATGAGTATGGTTGATTAGACTTCAACCGTGGTAGTGATATATTCGGTACACTCAAGCTGAATGAGTGGCTGGTTCTGTGTAGCCATGTTGCAAGATGTTTTTATTGAAACCCAGTGTTTTTGTCTCTAGAGGAACACTGTTTGGGAGGTAGTTCCTTACCTAGTCATGTACTGAAATCCAAATTCCAATATGAGATGTACGGTTTTAGATGTAAATAAATTATGTCGAAAAGTGAGATGCAAGTTTTTTTGGCTATATTCCTATTTTATTCGTGGATTATAGACATTATTCTAATATCATTGGATTTATTAAAAAAAGTGATTTGGTTATCGTAAGGGAAAACCACATGCCAAGTTTTTGTATGGTCATGTTTTACTAAAGTTCCATTCTTTTGTGGGATTTATAAAAATTTAGTAAGTTGTTTATGATGTGACTTTTCTTACCAAAAGTACTCCAGACTGATTGAATCTTGGTAATTTTGTTTTTCTCAAAATGTATGCTTGGTCAGATCGAGTACATTTTCCAAGTTGCATTAGGTGTTTCTTGGAGCTTCAGGAGAGGAGCTGAAGTCGAGGCGTATTCCCGTATTTTCTGGTATTAATTTATTTTTGCTATGTGTGTTGTATTTATCAGATTATATAAGCTGATATAGTTGTGTACTCTGATTTTATAATCATGTATATATTGTTTTCTCTTTGTGTAAAGAATATTGATGTATATTATATTTTATTCATTCGGCTGTGAGATTCTATTTTGCTCTGATTCTGTAGTATTGATGTAATACTTCTTCTTCTTCTATTCTAACATTTCTTTCTTCTTCTCACCCTCTAATTTTTTAACTTTATGGGTTTTTGATACTAGAGTTTTCGCTAGTGAATACAAATAACGTATTAGTGTCAAAATTCAAGCATCGAATTTTCTGGGTTATTAAAGTTGGTATCAAAGCATAAGGCTAAGTGATAACCTTGGCCCTATGGTGTAACTCAACAGGGATGAGATTAGTAATACCCTAGATTGAGTTTGAGTGGATATATGTGTGTGTGTATATACATATATATATAAGAGTATATACTTGTTAATGTTATAAAATGTTTTATATTATGTTTGTGTATCGGTTGAGTGGTATATAAATTCCAAATTGGCGCCTTTGGTCGACGTTGTTGATAGGGATTTCTAAACACTTGAATGTGGCAAATCAACATAATATTGTTTTAAAGAGTGGCAATTGAAATAATTTTACCAAGATTTTGTATATAAAAAAATTCAAACTAAATATGGTTTTATATATGATTAGTTTGATTGGAAATGATAATATTCTATTATTGTAACAACCCGTATTTTTATAACATGTTAAAACAAGAAATCAAGGCAGAATTAAATTTTAAATTCAGAATCAGCAGAAACGGGTTATGCCGTTGCGTTCATATCGAAATTTTACATGAAATAGAGTCCGAGTTTTCGAAAATCGGACTCCGAATGAAGAAGTTATGGCATGTACAAGTTTCAGCAGTTTTCAGGCAGACTGGACCAGGGGGTCGACCATAGGGTCGACCTAGCCTACACACCCCTCCCCCAGGTCGGTCATAGGGTCGACCTACCCCCAGGTCGACCATAATGTTGACCCCCCCACCTTACAGGTCGACCTGGTCGGCCTGGTTTGACCCAGAACTCATTTTTGAAGCCTGAGACATGTTTTGACGGTCCGGATTGATTCTAGGGTTAATCTAAGGGCCTAAACTAGTTGCTACACCTATAAAAACACCCTTAGACCTAACCTAATTCATATCAAATCATTTTTACACTATTATGCTGTTGAACTCCCTCTTGAACCATGGTCGCCGCTGCCAAATTAAAGAACAAGCATTCAAACTCAACCCAATTCGAAAATTAAAGCTTGTACAATGATTCAAGACAATAAATCAACACTACTACAATGTTCTATGACAATTTCAGTTCCTAATTCACTAGCCATGCCCTGTAAGTTCTAGTTGTTTTTAGATTTAAACATTTAATTATAATATGGACATGAAATAAAATGGAATTGAATCTAAGTATGTTTATCGATTCTGATCTATTTCTGTTGCTCTTTGAATCTTCTGTTTTGGAACTTGTCTATCTTTATGTTTATGACACGTTTTTGATCTATTCAGCAATTTTCTTGATTCGTGATGAAATTATCATCAAGTTGTAATATTTATGCCTATGATGATGTTTTCCTCTGATCTTATTTTTATTCAATTTCTATCTCCCCCAATTTATTTTCTTTTCATGGACCTTGGTCAATTTCGGACCTTGGCCTAAAATCACGATTTGCATACGATATGTATACGGGGGAATTATGGGATTATTGCCTATATGAATATGATGTAATAATTGGCAACATGAAATTGGATATTATCATTGTATTTGCAAGTTTGGGCTTGATCTGTAAATTTTGTTATAATCTTGTTATGAACAAATTTGCATAAATATTATATACATGGAATTTGGCACAATTAGGAACTATGTAATGTAACATGAGATTTGGTATATATAACATGTATGTAATTTGGCATGTAAATTAAACCACGAGTTCGGGCCTATGTAAATTAAATCAAAAGATTTGGCTTACGATTGGGCATATGTAGAATTGGGGATTTGAATATAAAAGCGATTGTAAATTTGAGAATTGGCATAAATATGTATTATGAACTTGGGTAGTTGGCGTGTGTTGTAATAAAAAGATTACAATTTGGGATAACTAAATCATGAATCATTATTTGGGTTTATTTGGGCATGATACATGCAATTTTGGCTAGAACTCGATATGGGTGAAATAGCATAAACTTGGCATACATGTAAATAGGCAAGAATTGGACATATGTAAACTGACTAGAATTGGGTATATATATCCATATATATATATATATATATATATATATATATATATATATTGGATGTAATTTTGGAACTTGGGCATATGTTTATTAATATGTAAAGTTAGGAATTTGAAACATGAAAATGACTGTGTATTGGATAATTGACTTGAACATGAACATGAACATTTCTATATGTTAAACACATGAACTGATATTGGGATTTTGGGGGAAATACGACCATTATTGAACCTTTACACGAGGTTAGACTCGGTTTGTGGTGTAAATCTACCCGGAACCACCTGGCAAATCCAATAGCCACAAAGTGTCAGTCTAATGTGAGAGGTCGAAGGCCAAATTGTAGGCGTAACGATTTATGACACGAGGTTAGACTCAGTTTGTGGTGTGAATCTGCCTGGAACCGCCCGACAAATCCAGTGGCCACAAAGTGCACGTTCTAATGTGAGAGGTCATGATTCGTTCGTCCTAATGAATGAATTAAGGAATACTAACCATAATAAGACGTGGGTATGGTTAGAGGGTTAGGTGAGATAACATGGAAATTTGACATGTAAATGTGGACCTAACCGGTATGAGTTACGAACATGTAAAACTTACAAGTGTAGACTCAACCAACGTAACAGTTAATCAGACTAATGGGTGGGTTAAGTAATATGACTTGACTAATGACACTTAACCAATATAACATGACACGTGGCAGGGTTAAGTCAACTGGAACATATAGATAATACTTAACCAACTTTGCATGATACGTGGGCGGGTTAAGCCATGAATTACTTGAAATACTTAACCAATTTAACACGATGATTTGATAGAGTTAAGTCATGAACTGCTTGAATATACTTAACCAATTTGACACGATGACTTGATAGGGTTAAGTCATGACCCGCCTGAATATACTTAACCAACTAGACACATGATTCATAGGGCTAAGTCATGAACTTAAACAACAACAATTAGCCAATTTGACATGACACGTAGACGGGTTAAGTCACGAACTTGAATGACAACACTTAACCAACTTGACTGCTAGACCGATGGGGTTAAGTCTCGAATTTAAATGACAACACTTAACCTACTAGACGGAAACCCTAGTTACGCGGTCCGTTTCAGCAGTAACCCACTAGATGTATCATGGTACCCTGGAACTAGGCAGGGTGGGGCACGATTACTGGGCTGATTGTAAGCGACCAGAACGACGGCTGTGTGGGTGCGCCAGTGTAGGTTCTAATGGAGTGCGGGCATGCACACACTCCGGAGCAGAAAAAGCAGGCATTGGGCATCAGTAGGTTTATCTGTGCGTGCTTGATTCGTGTTGATGGTTGGCACCATAGGGCTTGATACATCTTATGGTGGACCTAGCACAGGTGACTACATTTCATGATTGGGCCGTATGACACAGACACATGAATGAGCTAGGACTTGTAGGGAGCCGATCGATTAATAGATCGTTACGTAGCATATTCCCTAGTGGTCCTAGGTGGCATAAATCCTAATCGAATCTAGAAAACGTTCAATAGGTAGCATAATCCCTAGTGGTCCTAGGTGGCATAAATCCTAGTTGAACACGCGATAGTTCATGATAAGGAAACCTAGCCAGAACAAGGGTGGCGGTCCAAACGATTTTAAGAATGGTGGTACTACGTTGAAGTAGTATAGAAATACGTGATGAAACCCATACGATATATGGCAAGGGACTGTACATATACATGGAAAGGATGATATGGGTTGGGGTACTAGTACAGTTGGTGCAGAGAATATAGGAAATCAAAGAAAATAGTGGAATTGTGAAGCTTAGAAATCTTGCGATGTTATACTTAATAGAAACCTTGCAATGTTATACTTGATTCATCGTGCCTGTAGCTTACCTTGTCATCATGCTTATGTTTACTTCCAGTTTATTCATGCCATGTTATCTTTAACTGTTTTTATGCTGAAAGCCACTAGGACTTACTCAGTCTTTATGACTGACCCAGTTTGTTTCGCCTCTTTTTCTTCTGTTTCCCCCCCAGGTTCTCAGGGAGGAAGCACTACTACTTAGTTTGGACTTCTTTCTGCTTCAAGATCATCATATATGGCTTGGACCTTTCTTGGCTATGGCTGCTTTACTTAGGGAATGATTTATGACTGTGGTTTTATGCTTTTTTACTATTGCAAGACAGATTTCGATGTAATGCATTTAATGGCATTTCGATGTAAAAGGCTTTAGACCTTACTAGATTTTAAAGAAATGAAATTTTGTTTTTCTTCCGCTGTTTTATATATGTTCTGTCTTGTAATATTTCTGTGTATGTTTACCTAGATAATGCTCCACCAAAGCTAGTGCATTCCCTTTGTGAGTGACCCTAGCGGAGGTGGGGTGTTACATTTGGTATCAGAGGAGAAGGTTACCAGACTGGGCAAAAGTTTTTAAAACCTTCTGAAATTATTTTCAACCCCGTTTACAAAGAAGCATTTTTCAAGAAAAATCTTGTTTTATTTAAAGGCTATTCCCCAAAGCCATATGCACTATCTTTTGATTCTCTCCTTGAGTCTCTTCTCCCTTTCTTTTTCACCATAGTTTGTAGGCATGCGACACATGTCGGAGGGCAAAGTAGTGTCCAACCTCCATCTGTAGCTGCGGTAGTTTTACTTGCGACCAATCTTATCTCAAGCTTTGTAGGGTTGTCTTGCGATGGAAGTAGCTTTCGAGAAACTTGTCAACAAGCTATACAAGGATAGTAGGAACGAGGGTAAAGAACACAAGTCTAAGGATGAGATACTTGTTGATATGGCTTAATCCACGAAGAGGAAAAAAAGTAAAAGGAAAGAGGCCAAGTGAAAGAATAATAAAAACCCATGACAAGAAAGAACATCGTTGGTATGGTAAAAAGGGACATGTAATAAGTATCATAGGACAAAGACAAGGGCAAAGAATAAGATCGTCGAGAGGGCAATTGTATGCTCTCACTACTAGCATACCTAAGAGAGGTGGTAACGCTTCTGTTAAAAGTTTAGCTGCTCTTTTCTATCATACCATGGAACTTTGTTTTTATAAACATCGCATCCTTTTAATTCTGCTTCGATAGTTGAGTCTCTGCACCTTAGTACTAGCGAAGTAAAGGATCCCATTTTTGTGTCTCAAATCCTGTTGGGTAATCGGCTCATTTATTCATGACTTGTTTGGATTTGAGAAAATCTAGGCTAAGCAATGCTTTTGTTTTTGGGCTATGGGTTGATTCTAGGGATGGAGTGGTTGTCCAGAAATGGTACCATTCTCGAGTATGAAAAGAGGGTAGTTAGACTCTTGACTTGCCCCGGTAATGTCCTCGAAGTCTAGGGTAACCCTTAGGGTTCTTTCATGCTTAGTTACCTAGAATCTCTCGATACATCTATTGATCCCGAGTAGTGTTCGCCACTAAGGTGGATGGTTCATTTCGCTTATGCATGAGTTATAGAAAATCACCTTAGTAAGTACACTTGGCAACATGGTTGGGATTTGTTTATTCTCAAGAGATAATCCATTTATGTGGAATACCTTCTAGTAAGTGAATGAGATCCAAGATTCACCGGTGAATTTTGGAGAGCTTGCACGAAACCATGAGTGCGCAGTTATGTTTGAATCGGGTATACTAGAAAGAGAATAAGCGAAAGTGGAACGAGAGGCGACAGTGGAATGAGTTCCAACTCATATTCTGGGAACAAGAATTAAGGAACTACGAAATTGTGAAGTTAAAGACGGTCAAAGCACAATGGAGTTAAGCTCAAGAAAATACGACTTAGAAGATTGAAGACTAGACACGCGCATCATATCTCTTTTTAATAGTATATCCTTGATCCCTCTTTTCCTGTAAGGCTTACTTGCATGCTATCTTTTATGTATATCCTCTCGGTCCTATTCTCAATCTTATTTCGGTTGCAAACCCCATAAGGAGTATGACTCATCTGGTTGTAATACATGTTAGGGCTTGAGGGTGTCCGTTGGGTTGACTAAACTTTTTGGGTTTTATAGGATATGGGTTGGTGCTTAGGGAGTTCTCCTCTTATTCAGTATATATGTGACGTAGATTTCCAGCTTTGACATTGCCTAATGGGCACAAGGTTTTTACTTGCTTCTATCATTCGGCTACATCTTTAGGTAGGAACAATTGGGTGAAACATGTGTTTGAGACATGTTATGATTGATGGTTGCAAGTGGTTGCAAGTGGTCGCAAGTGGTTGCTCGTGGTTGCATAACACACATTAGGCACTAGATCGGCTCAGACACATTTTCATATTGCATATGCATGAGTGTTTATACTTGTTTATGGATGAAATTGAATGTTTTATCATGTGAATGTTGAATATGGATGGATGTTTGAGCACACATATAGTTTTTATGTGATTAGGGCTATTTGAATACATGTTGGACTCATGGCACTAAACATATTTTGCATTAAGAAGATCAATCAGGCCTGATCATTTGCATTAGATAAGGAACATATACACACACTTTCTGCATATGTTCATACAACATTAAAAATCTCTTAAGGACAATGGATGCCTGTGATTGATGATTGATAGATGGATGATTGGATGGTAGGACACATTCTTCTTAACTTGAAGATTTCGGGGACGAAATCCTTTAAGGAGGGGAGAATGTAACAACCAGTATTTTTATAACATGTTTAAACAAGAAATCAAGGCAGAATTAAATTTAAAATTCAGAATCAGGGGAAACGGGTTACGCCGTTGCGTTCGTCTCGAAATTTTACATGAAATAGAGTCCGACTTTTCGAAAATCGGACTCCGGATGAAGAAGTTATGGCCTGTACAAGTTTCAGCAGTTTTCAGGCAGACTGGACCATGGGGTCGACCATAGGGTCGACCTACCCCCTAGGTCGACCATTGGGTCGACCATAGGGTCGACCTACCCCCCAGGTCGACCATAGTGTCGACCCCCCCCCCCCACCTTACAGGTCGACCTGGTCGGCCTGGTTTGACCCAGAACTCATTTTTGAAGCCTGAGACATGTTTTGACGGTCCGGATTGATTCTAGGGTTAATCTAAGGGCCTAAACTAGTTGCTACACCTATAAAAACACCCTTAGACCTAACCTAATTCATATCAAATCATTCTTACACTATTATGCTGCTGAACTCCCTCTTGAACCATGGTCCCCGCCCCCAAATTAAAGAACAAGCATTCAAACTCAACCCAATTCGAAGAATAAAGCTTGTACAACGATTCAAGACAATAAATCAACACTACAACAATGTTCTATGACAATTTCAGTTCCTAATTCACTAGCCATGCCCTGTAAGTTCTAGTTGTTTTTAGATTTAAACATTTAATTATAATATGGACATGAAATAAAATGGAATTGAATCTAAGTATGTTTATCGATTCTGATCTATTTTTGTTGCTCTTTGAATCTTCTATTTTAGGACTAATCTATCTTTATGTTCATGACAGGTTTATGATCTATTCAGCAATTTTCTTGATTCATGATGACATTATCATCAAGTTGTAATATTTATGCCTATGATGATGTTTTCCTCTGATCTTTTTTTATTCAATTTCTATCTCCCCCAATTTATTTTCCTTTCACGAACCTTGGTCAATTTCAGACCTTGGCCTAAAATCGCGATTTGCGTACGATATGTATACGGGGGAATTATGGGATTATTGCCTATATGGATATGATGTAATAATTGGAAACATGAAATTGGATATTATCATTGTATTTGCAAGTTTGGGCTTGATCTGTAAATTTTGGTATAATCTTGTTATGAACAAATTTGCATAAATATTATATACATGGAATTTGGCACAAATAGGATCTATGTAATGTAACATGAGATTTGTTATATATAACATGTATGTAATTTGGCATGTAAATTAAACCATGAGTTCGGGCCTATGTAAATTAAATCAAAAGATTTGGCTTACGATTGGGCATATGTAGAATTGGGGATTTGAATATAAAAGCGATTGTAAATTTGAGAATTGGCATAAATATGTATTATGAACTTAGGTAGTTGGCGTGTGTTGTAATAAAAAGATTACAATTTGGGATAACTAAATCATGAATTATTATTTGGGTTTATTTGGGAATGATACATGCAATTTTGGCTAGAACTCGATATGGGTGAAATAGCATAAACTTGGCATACATGTAAATAGGCAAGAATTGGACATATGTAAACTGACTAGAATTGGGTATATACATACATACATATATATATATATATATATATATTGGCATCTAATTTTGGAACTTGGGCATATGTTTACTAATATGTAAAGTTGGGAATTTGAAACATGAAAATGACTATGTATTGGATAATTGACTTGAACACGAACATGAACATTTCTATATGTTAAACACATGAACTGATATTAGGATTTTGGGGGAAATACGAACATTAATGAACCTTTGACACGAGGTTAGACTTGGTTTGTGGTGTAAATCTGCCCGGAACCGCCCGGCATATCCAGTAGCCACAAAGTGTCAGTCTAGTGTAAGAGGTCGAAGACCAAATTGTAGGCGTAATGATTTATGACACGAGGTTAGACCCAGTTTGTGGTGTAAATCTTCCCGGAACCGCCCGGAAAATCCCTTGGCCACAAAGTGCACGGTCTAATGTGAGAGGTCATGATTCGTTTGTCATAATGAATGAATTAAGGAATACTAACCATAATAAGACGTGGGTATGGTTAGAGGGTTAGGTGGGATAACATGGAAATTTGACATGTAAATTAACCGGTATGAGTTAAGAACATGTAAAACTTACAATTGTAGGCTCAACCATCGTAACAGTTAATCAGACCAATGGGTGGGTTAAGTAATATGACTAGACTAATGACACTTAACCAATATAACATGACACGTGGCAGGGTTAAGTCAACTGGAACATATAGATAATACTTAACCAACTTTGCATGATACGTGGGCGGGTTAAGCCATGAATTACTTGAAATACTTAACCAATTTAACACGATGATTTGATAGGGTTAAGTCATTAACCGCTTGAATATACTTAACCAATTTGACACGATGACTTGATAGGGTTAAGTCATTGACCGCCTGAATATACTTAACCAACTTGACACATGATTCGTAGGGCTAAGTCATGAACTTAAACGACAACACTTAGCCAATTTGACATGACACGCAGACGGGTTAAGTCACGAACTTGAATGACAACACTTAACCAACTTGACTGCTAGACCGATGGGGTTAAGTCTCGAATTTAAATGACAACACTTAACCTACTAGACGGAAACCCTAGTTACGCGGTCCGTTTCAGCAGTAACCCACTAGATGTATCATGGTACCCTGGAACTAGACAGGGTGGGGTACGATTACTGGGCGGATTGTAAGCGACCAGAACGACGGCTGTGTGGGTGCGCCAGTGTAGGTTCTAACGGAGTGCGGGCGTGCACACACTCTGGAGCAGAAAAAGCAGGCATTGGGCATTAGTAGGTTTATCTGTGCATGCTTGATTCGTGTCGATGGTTGGCACCATAGGGCTTGATACACCCTATGGTGGACCTAGCACAGGTGACTACATTTCATGATTGGGCCGTATGACACAGACACATGAATGAGCTAGGACTTGTAGGGAGCCGATCGATTAATAGATCGTTACGTGGAATTCGTTAGGTAGCATAATCCCTAGTGGTCCTAGGTGGCATAAATCCTAATCGAATCTAGAAAATGTTCAATAGGTAGCATAATCCCTAGTGGTCCTAGGTGGCATAAATCCTAGTTGAACACGCGATAGTTCATGATAAGGAAACCTAGCCAGAACAAGTGTGTCAGTCCAAACGAATTTAAGAATGGTGGTACTACGTTGAAGTATTATAGAAATACGTGATGAAACCCATACGATATACGGCAAGGGACTGTACATATACATGGAAAGGATGATACGGGTTGGGGTACTAGTATAGTTGGTGCAGAGAATATAGGAAATCAAAGAAAATAGTGGAATGGTGAAGCTTAGAAATCTTGCGATGTTATACTTAATAGGAACCTTGCAATGTTATACTTGATTCATTGTGCCTGTAGCTTACCTTGTCATCATGCTTATGTTTACTTTCAGTTTATTCATGCCATGTTATCTTTACCTGTTTTTATGCTGAAATCCACTAGGACTTACTCAGTCTTTATGACTGACCTAGTTTGTTTTGCCTCTTTTTCTTCCCTTTCCCCCCAGGTTCTCAGGGAGGAAGCACTGCTACTTAGTTTGGACTTCTTTCTGCTTCAAGATCATCATATATGGCTTGGACCTTTCT
This sequence comes from Allium sativum, assembly GCA_030737875.1. Taxonomy (NCBI): domain Eukaryota; kingdom Viridiplantae; phylum Streptophyta; class Magnoliopsida; order Asparagales; family Amaryllidaceae; genus Allium; species Allium sativum. The sequence continues at coordinate 244,979,242 of CM060910.1, forward strand.
TGGTTATGGCTGCTTTACTTGGGGAATGATTTATGACTATGGTTTTATGCTTCTTTACTATTGCAAGACAGATTTCGATATAATGGATTTAATGGCATTTTGATGTAAAAGGCTTTAGACCTTACTAGATTTTAAAGAAATGAAATTTGGTTTTTCTTCCGCTGTTTTATATATGTTCTGTCTTGTAATATTTCTGTGTATGTTTACCTAGATAATGCTCCACCAATGTAACAACCCGAAAATCTGGGCCAGTTTAAAATTTTTATTTTGGCAATTTTGGCGAATTTTGATTATTTAAAATGAATTATTTTAAATAATATCGACGAGAAAATTTATTTGAATAGAATTCGAACGTATATATCATATACGTCGTCGTTAGAATATAAAAATTTATATATAATTATAAATAGAATTGAAAATGGCGCGGTAGTTCGATAATTCGATTTCAAACTTCAATTGAATGTACCGGGTGCAAAATAAACCGGATTTTAGTTAAACCAAAAATAATGGAATCTAATAGAGAATATCTTTCCAACGAATCCGACAAATCAAAATTTCATATCGGGAATCAAAAGATATGTTCAGTTGAAAATTCTGAATAGTCGCTATGGAATTCAGGCCCTTAAAAATGGACATTTTGCAAACGACCTCGGATTTCGACGAAACCACTTTTGTTGGGTCCGTGATGTCAAATTATTGCTAGGTTTCAAATTTAATAATTTTTCGAATCAATATGTGAGCGTGGCAAAGGAAAACGTGTTTGACCAGTTTTAGTTGATTTTAATCGACTGGAAAATGGTCATTTTTCAAACGGTCTCAGAATTCGACGAAATTAGTTTTGTTAGGACCGTATCGACAATACGAAGATAGAAATAATTTTTCTGGAATTTTCAGTGTCGATATGTGACCCCGGTAATATAAAATACCCGTTCAAATTGAATATATACTGATTTATATTTTAAATTTGACGGAAACCTATCGTAATGATCGAATTGGCCTACGTGACATATCCCATTGTGTTCAGAATGGGGGTAATTAGCTAGGGGCGATAGTCGGTGGGTTCGATTTCGAGTCGAAAATAAAAAGTTGCTTTTAGAATTGGAAATAAATTAAAATAATATATATAATTTTTATATAGGGTGCGTTTTTTAGAGGTCCCTATTAGGTTTCAAAATATAAAAAAAACCCGGTCATAAACTTATTGTAAATTTAGTCCCTGTTTTTCGAAAATTCATAAAAAAAATATTAAAAAAATATAAAAAAATCACGTAAATTCGTATTTAAATAAAACATGTACTCGCCCAAAAATTCAGATCATAATAAAATCAAAACATGCATCAAAATCGAAAAAATACAGAAAACAACGAAAAATGCAGTAATCTGCATCAAATCATGCACATATTTGGAATACTTGCATTCATCTGTGCAAGTATTTCTCTGTTATATTTTTACATGCAATACTTGCATACATGTGTGCAAGTATTTAAAATAGTTGCATACATGTATGCAGGTTTCTGCACATATTTTATTTTCACATGTAAATACTTGCATACATGTGTGCAAGTATTTCAAATAGTTGCACACATGTATGCAGGTTTCTGCATGCATTTTCAACTAAAACAGCTTCAGAAATACTTGCATACATGTATGCAACTATTGGCAAAAGTTGCATACATGTATGCAACTATTTGCAAGTTTTTAAATTCACAGTACATCCTTGTAATTAATGTTTTCTCTGTAAACCCGCCCCCTATTTTAGCTGCCGCCTGGAATCTTCCGCCTGCCACTTTCCATACCTCCGCCTCTTTCGTTTTCTGTCCAAATTTTCAGGCGCTATCACTTAAAAAAAAAAAAATTTCTAAAATCTGTAAACATTCCCAGAAGTCCACAGAAATTAAAAAAAAAAAAGTTGCATAAATGTATGCAACTTTTACGAATAGTTGCATACATTTATGCAACTATTCGAATACACATGCATATATTTATGCACGCCTGTTTGAAAAATTGCATACATGTATGCAGTTTTTCTATATAACTGCATACATGTGTGCATATATGTCAAAATACATGCAAACGTGAATAAGTTGCACGTAGGTATGCAGTTTTTAAATAAATGCATCGGCAGATGCATGTTTTAACAATATGTGCATACATGTATGCATTTATACTGCAGTTTTGACGCAGATTTGAAATAAATGCATAGATGTATGCAACTAATCGACTTATATGCATGTTTTGATGCAATTTACTGCATTTCGTTGATTTTCTGTATTTCATGATTTCGACGTTGTTTTTGATGTTTTTTTGATCTGATTTTTTTCAGGATTATTTGATTTAATTAATTACAAATTTACATGATTTTTTTATATTTTTTTTGTATGTTTTTATATGTTTTTGAAAAATAGGGACCTAATTTACAATAAGTTTATGACCGGATGTGAGCCTAATTAAGTTTCGTTTTAGGGATGTGTGCCTAATATTCACTTTTATATAACTCCCCCCACCTTTACCTTTCTCTTCCCCCCCCCCCCCACCCTTTTGACCGATCAGTCAAAATGAAATAAAAAGAAAAAAAATAGAAACCTAAATCTAAAACCGCGATCGAAGCCGTCCACCACCACGTGCCGCCCCTCCCATCGCCTCGCCCTCCGCTAGAGCTCCGGTCGCCCCCCCCCCCCCCCCCCCACTGATGCTCCAGCCGACGAACTCCGGCAACCGAAGAAGAAAAAAACTGTAAGCTATAAAATTCTGAATTTATGTGTTATAAATTTGATTTTTATATGTGCTTTAGAACTGATTTTATATATATATAAAAAAGACTGATTTTTATATAAATATATATATATATATATTTATATGAAAGAAAAAATATATTTTTATATGAAAGAAAGATATTATTTTTATAAGCAGAAAGATTTCTAACATGAAGATGATGTTATAAAAGTAGAGATTTTTAACATGAAGTTGAAGTTATAAAAATACGATTTTTTATATCATAGGAAAAGTAAAGATATGATTTTTGTCATATGAAAAGATTATAAAAATATAATCTTTTATATTGTAGAAGTTAAAAATATAATTTTTATCTACATAATAGCGTTAGAAAATTAGAATTTTTATCTATATAGCATCAAAGTAAAAATTCGATTTTTTATATATTGAATAGTGAAGTAAAAATTCGATTTTTATATATTGAACAACGAAGTAAAAATTCGATTTTTATATATTGAATAGCGAAGTAAAAATTTGATTTTTATATATTGAACAACGAAGTAAAAATACGATTTTTATATATTGAATAGCGAAGTAAAAATACGATTTTTATATATTGAATAGCGAAGTAAAAATTCAATTTTTATATATTGAATAGCGAAGTAAAAATACGATTTTTATATATTGAATAGCAAAGTAAAAATTCGATTTTTATATATTGAATAGCGAAGTAAAAATTCGATTTTTATATATTGAATAGCAAAGTAAAAATTCGATTTTTACATATGTACTGGCTACGGGCAACGAAAGTGACGAAAGGCGAGAACGGCGAAGATTTCTATAAATGAAGTGTCGTCAAGTTGGGATAGCTATCGGTGAGAACTTCTCACCTTTCAATTTAATCTTTCTAGTTATATATATATACTAGGATGCAGACGGTGTTTAGTAGCACCCGACACCCGTCATCCATAGACCATGAATGGCTTGTTTATTTAATGGTTTGGTTGTGTAGTTAGTTAGATAATTTAATTGAATTGAATTGTTTGGTGAAATGAAATTGATTTGATTGATGTGTGAATAGCGTGGGCCTTCACTAGACCGGGGATAAGGCTAGGCCTTGTCCCGTTTCTAGTATCGTGTCGTTATGCCGCCGAAATTTTCTAAAAATAAGTTAGAAAAATAAAGATAACATTTTATTTAATAAATGAACCGAATAGAATATTCATAGTTTGATCGTTAAAAATATAATTTTTAACGTAAATGTGAATACATAAATATTCATTTACAAACCGGACGGTTTGTTTATGTACACTTATTTGTAGGACATTGATTGGGACGATAAATTTTACACATCGCTCAACTGCACAAATAAAAATCTGTGTTTGATTGCTTGAAACCCCAAACGGGTATTGGGATGATATTTGACGTACACTAATTCCAATAATCAGTTGTATGTCGATCGATTGATTGACAGACTGTTATAAGCGTTGAATATTTATATTTGATGCTTATACAGTGTAGAATGCACTTTGGATGATGGTTGATTATTCATCGTTGTTGATATATACTTGTGTTGTAGAAAGTCCATATAATTAACATTATATGGTAATTGATTGGGCCTCATTCCAGTTTTAAAATAGAAATATTTGAAAAAGAAATATTTGAAACAGAATATTTGAAAATAGGAATATACGAACCCGTATTGATTAGATTGACGCCATTTTGACGTGAACGATATTTATATCGATTTTATTCATTTTATAATGAATATCGAAAGTAATTTCAAAATCGGATATTTTGAAAAGAATTGAATATAAATGAATTCGAATTGAAATGGAATATAAATGAATTCAAATTGAAATGGAATAGAAATGAATTCGAATTGAAATTGAATTGAATTGAAAACGAACTGAAATTGAATTAGAAATCAATTTGAATTGAAATCAATTTGAAATGAATTTAAAATGAATTTAAATTGAATATGAAGTTGAAACCGTTTTGAAAACGAATTTGAAACGATTTATAAGCTACGTTTTGAATTGAAATCGACGAAGTATATATTATATATATTATATATATAATATAATGGCCTGAATAGAACGCGCCGCGCCGCGGCAGTTCGCGAATTTCGACCATGGACTTCGAACGAATATTACGGGAGATCCGACCGTCGGATTCTCCTAAAACCGGAACCGTTGGGTTCGTATCGAAAAGAGCTTTCTAATGAATATTAGAAATTTGAAATCTAACGGTTGGATTTGGAATTATGTCCAAATCAAATTTGAAAAAGGTCGCTGTAAGTGCAATTCGATGACCGTTGATGGAAATCGACTGTTCGGGCCTTGATAAAATTATTAAAAATAGTAATAATTTGTGTAAACTCATAAGAAATAATTTAGAAAGGATTGGGATGAAAAATTCCATATCTGAAAAGATAAAAATAGATTTTTATCGAAATGACTAGTTTTGAACTAGAATTATAATTCTATTTATTTTTAAATAAATAAATTGAATTTGAAAAGGGTTTTAAGAATAACCAGAATTTCCAATGATTGCATTGGAGTGGATTTGAATCGAAATTGTCTTCGGAATATTTCGATGTTGGAATTCGTGATTATACGGATGTTGTTATGGAAATTTGAAAGATATATATTTATATCGTTATTTCCAATACGACATTTGTTAATCGTAGAATTTGATATTGAATATAAGCCGATATATTTTCTATTCAGAGCCTTGTATTGAATATCAAATGTGATTTGGGCTTGTCGTGAATGGTGTCTTCACTAACACTATTCTTGAACCCTGTTGAGAAAAGATTAAATCCTTTTATTTAGATTTAATGAAGTGTACCAATTAAATGATATTTAATTGGAATTGAATTCGAACTGATTTTTGGGTTTATCGTGAGCAGTGTTTTAAATAACACTCGTTCTTTAACCCGATAATTAATGAATGTGATTTTGGGTTTATCGTGAACCGTGTTTTAAATGACACTGATTCTTTAACCCAGTTAGCGATTAAAACTAAGTGGAGTTTTAATGAATCTTTAATTAGATTGAAATGATCGAGAATGGAGTATCACCAGTTTTGCTCCAGGCGATAGTTAAATCTTTAATTAGATTTGAACGTGAAATGGTAATTGAATTTACCGATAACACCGTGGTGTTAGATATGAAGTATTACCAATTTTACTTCATGGGATGAATAGGTTGGGATTGGGAAATTAAAATAAATGATTACTTTGGTAAGGTTCGTTAATCCCGACTAGTTGAATCGAAATTCAAAAGGATAGATTAAAGAATAAATATAAAGAATTTATCTTTGATAAAATTAATGGGAACTTTTCCCTATGAATGTGAAATTTAGAAACTAACTGTCGGTTAGCCAAGCAGAATGTTTTTTTGGATATTGATCTGATGTTGGTTTCGGCCTTCGGGGTTAATATTTGGGAAATTATTCTCTTGATTAATTTACGGTTAATGACTGATGAATTGGAATGAGGCGTATGTTGCGTTTGTGTAACACTTATTTAAAATATACGCGAGTTATTCGGAAAGACCGGGTTTATCCCATTCTGAATAACTGATACGACGATAAGTCGAAGATGAAGACGGTGGTCGAAGACCGGAAGTCTTCACGTCGTTTGGGTGAAAACTGATGATCTTGATTGGGCTGTACACCCAAGAAGATGGAAACAGTTGGTGATTGTCCAGACGTACTTGGAGATCGATGGATATGCGGGGTACTAGGTGCCTCCGGTTTCGTTCATACCCAGAACGGACTTGTAAATGGACTGTGTGTCTGACATCGGATTTCATTCTCTGTGACTGATATCGGTTACATAGAATGGTTTGCCTGTGTGGCATGCTAAGATGCAAATGATCAAGACTTCTATTGAAAAGCAAAGTCTTGTGGTTGATGATCAAAGCACAGCCTGTGTGGCACAGCTTTGTGTAACGTGAATTCGCGAGCCTCACACCCCGGTATGAACCAAAAACTGGAGACGGACATCAGGGATATGGACATATACTGGTTTCTAGTTAGGAGTGGCATCAGTGCTTGAACTGGCTGACGAGTTTGACTCATGTGGTTGTTGGAATTGGAGGCGCCTCGGTTATATCGGTCGTTCTCAAACCGATGGATTCATTGGACTCATTTATGCCCCATAGGGCAGACTAGCATATAGTTCAGGCATTTTAATCCACTCCGTGTGGACCGGCCCTGACGATCCAAGGGTCGATGCGCTCTGACCCTGAGGCTCGGGCTAGAGAGTCTCGAAGTCGGTGAGAACTATCTTTTGCCTCGGTTCATAGACGGAAATCCAATTTCCAAATACGTGACATTTGCGGTTTTATTTGTAGAGCCTAGTATGGCGACATAGTGGGATGGGGCGCATATGCCATCTATGATCGATACTTATGATTTGAAGTTGCTTTATACACTATGCACTTATAATAGTATCAAATAATCTGTTTTAAATGTATCAAGCATTCTTGGCTATTATAAGGTAAAAACCCTATCCCCCGGCTTGCGTTGCATTGTGTGATAGGACCTGGGTCTTATAATAGCTTCATTTTTCTTTATTTAGCATTGCGTTGTTTTTTTTGTGCACTGGTATTCTTGGGAGGAAACCCGTTCCGCGTTAGCGGCGTGGTCCCTTGATTTACCTAACTTTAAAAACAAAGATCAATAACTGTTTTAGTTCTCACGCCAGTCCCATGACTGACCTGGAGTTTATTGTTTTAACCTAAACTCTGGGTGCCCCTATTTTGACACGGGCAGCTAGTAGTTTTGGTTTTGCATATTTATATTCACAGGATCCTGGTTTACAGCTGGAATGATATCCGGAAAGCTTTGTATCCGTATATCTCTTCTAGTTGTGTATTGTATTATTTTCCGCTACTATGTATTTAAATGTAATTTAAATCTCTGATATTTCTATGTAATATTTATTTGTTTATACTTTGTATATTCTTGTATTCTGATATGTTGTTGTAATATACAATGGAATGTCCTTCCGTCTGCGTTTTGATTTGTCGTGTTCTCAAATGATGGGGCGTTTCGAACGGTCTAGATCGGTTTAGCGACTGGTTCGGACCGGGCGAAATTCCTTTTCGTCACAGTTGGTATCAGAGCTTTGGTTTACAAAGCTTAGAGAACAAGACACATTAGAACCATACGAAAGAATTCATCAGAAATTGGATTAGTAATATCCAATTAGAATGACTCGTTAGAGATGGGATCAGTAGTATCCTAGAACGAGTGTGAAGAGTAAATTTTTAAAATAAAAATGAAAACCAATTTTGTTTTGAAAATCTAAATCAATTATTCGTATTTGATTATTTATTTGTATTGATTGGGATAGTCCGGTATATAAAGATTTTGCATATATGCCTTGCAAACGTGTATTTGAAGTTTTAATATACTGGATAGATATAGAATTACACTCGAATCGCCCGGAGATGATTTTGATGATGGAGCCCCATCATTAGAATTCATGTTCGAGTGACGAAAGTGGACTTTCTATATATTTCCTATTGACTGGTGTGAGAACCAAAATTAGATAGGGCCTATTGTTGTGATTTGGCATTAAAAATGTAATTTTTGACTATATATCAAAGTTATGAATTTCAAAAGCTAATCAACTAATTGATTGATGGTTGTGTTGTTGATTATTGGTTGATTTATTAAAATTTGTACCATATAGCCCAATTGAACCAAATAGTGAATTGTATTGAAGTTTGGTCGCATTTGCTTGCATATACATATACTTACATTGAACAGGTCATAGCAAGGAGGCTAGAGCAGAGAATAAAATTTGTTTGCCCGACAAATAGGTACATGTTTACTATAATTTACTGTTTTGTTTGGGTGATGATGATTTTATGAGCCTATTGGCTAGCCGCTTGGCTTTTTCTTTTTGAGATCAGAAGGCCTATATGGCAATTTCAGGATTTTCCCGTGGCTCCCGGTGCAGGGGAGGTTATGGCGAAATTTTTCGAAAATTTAGGGTGTTAGCCAAATTTTTGAAGAATTTGAAAATTCTCAGAAACTGAAAAGTTGGAGAATGAAAGCCAGATCGAACGTAGAGTTGATTAATCAAACCACTTTCGACTTTGTTCCTTTTCAGGGACGAAAAGTTTTAAGTGGGGGAGATTGTAACAACCCGAAAATCTGAGCCAGTTTAAAATTTTTATTTTGGCAATTTTGGCAAATTTTGATTATTTAAAATGAATTATTTTAAATAATATCGACGAGAAAATTTATTTGAATAGAATTTGAACGTATATATCATATACGTCGTCGTTAGAATATAAAAATTTATATATAATTATAGATAGAATTGAAAATGGCGCAGTATTTCGATAATTCGATTTCAAACTTCAATTGAATGTACCGGGTGCAAAATAAACCGGATTTTAGTTAAACCAAAAATAATGGAATCTAATAGAGAATATCTTTCCAACGAATCCGACAAATCAAAATTTCATAGCGGGAATCAAAAGATATGTCCAGTTGAAAATTCTGAACAGTCGCTATGGAATTCAGGCCCTTAAAAATGGACATTTTGCAAACGACCTCGGATTTCGATGAAACCACTTTTGTTGGGTCCGTGATGTCAAATTATTTCTAGGTTTCAAATTTAATAATTTTTCGAATCAATATGTGAGCGTGGCAAAGGAAAACGTGTTTGACCAGTTTCAGTTGATTTTAATCGACTGGAAAATGGTCATTTTTCAAACGGTCTCAGAATTCGACGAAATTAGTTTTTTTAGGACCGTATCGACAATACGAAGCTAGAAATAATTTTTCTGGAATTTTCGGTGTCGGTATGTGACCCCGGTAATATAAAATACCCGTTCAAATTGAATATATACTGATTTATATTTTAAATTTGACGGAAACCTATCGTAACGATCGAATTGGCCTACGTGACATATCCCATTGTGTTCGGAATGGGGGTAATTAGCTAGGAGCGACAGTCGGTGGGTTCGATTTTGAGTCGAAAATAAAAAGTTGCTTTTAGAATTGGAAATAAATTAAAATAATATATATAATTTTTATATAACTCCCCCCACCTTTACCTTTCTCTTCCCCCCCCCCTTTGACCGATCAGTCAAAATGAAATAAAAAGAAAAAAAATAGAAACCTAAATCTAAAACCGCGATCGAAGCCGTCCACCACCACGTGCCGCCCCTCCCATCGCCTCGCCCTCCGCCAGAGCTCCGGTCGCGCCCCCCCCCCCCCCCACTGATGCTCCAGCCAACGAACTCCGGCAACCGAAGAAGAAAAAAACTGTAAGCTATAAAATTCTGAATTTATGTGTTATAAATTTGATTTTTATATGTGCTTTAGAACTGATTTTTTTTATATATATAAAAGAGTGATTTTTATATAAATATATATATATATATATATATATATGAAAGAAAGAATATATTTTTATATGAAAGAAAGATATTATTTTTATAAGCAGAAAGATTTCTAACATGAAGATGATGTTATAAAAGTAGAGATTTTTAACATGAAGTTGAAGTTATAAAGATACGATTTTTTATATCATAGGAAAAGTAAAGATATGATTTTTGTCATATGAAAAGATTATAAAAATATAATCTTTTATATTGTAGAAGTTAAAAATTTAATTTTTTTCTACATAATAGCGTTAGAAAAATAGAATTTTTATCTATATAGCATCAAAGTAAAAATTCGATTATTTATATATTGAATAGCGAAGTAAAAATTCGATTTTTATATATTGAACAACGAAGTAAAAATTCGATTTTTATATATTGAATAGCGAAGTAAAAATTTGATTTTTATATATTGAACAACGAAGTAAAAATACGATTTTTATATATTGAATAGCAAAGTAAAAATACGATTTTTATATATTGAATAGCGAAGTAAAAATCCGATTTTTATATATTGAATAGCGAAGTAAAAATACGATTTTTATATATTGAATAGCAAAGTAAAAATTCGATTTTTATATATTGAATAGCGAAGTAAAAATTCGATTTTTATATATTGAATAGCAAAGTAAAAATTCAATTTTTACATATGTAGTAGTTACGGGCAACGAAAGTGACGAAAGGCGAGAACGGCGAAGATTTCTATAAATGAAGTGTCGTCAAGTTGGGATAGCTATCGGTGAGAACTTCTCACCTTTCAATTTAATCTTTCTAGTTATATATATATATATATATATATACTAGGATGCAGACGGTGTTTAGTAGCACCCGATACCCGTCATCCACAGACCATGGATGGCTTGTTTGTTTAATGGTTTGGTTGTGTAGTTGGTTAGATAATTTAATTGAATTGAATTGTTTGGTGAAATGAAATTGATTTGATTGATGTGTGAATGACGTGGGCCTTCACTAGACCGGGGATAAGGCTAGGCCTTGTCCCGTTTCTAGTATCATGCTGTTATGCCGCCGAAATTTTCTAAAAATAAGTTAGAAAAATAAAGATAACATTTTATTTAATAAATGAACCGAATAGAATATTCATAGGTTGAATAAAATAGTTTGATCGTTAAAAATATAATTCTTAATGTAAATGTGAATACATAAATATTCATTTACAAACCGGACGGTTTGTTTATGTACACTTATTTGTAGGACATTGATTGGGACGATAAATTTTACACATCGCTCAACTGCACAAATAAAAATCTGTGTTTGATTGCTTGAAACCCCACACGGGTATTGGGATGATATTTGACGTACACTAATCCCAATAATCAGTTGTATGTCGATCGATTGATTGACAGACTGTTATAAGCGTTGAATATTTATATTTGATGCTTATACAGTGTAGAATGCACTTTGGATGATGGTTGATTATTCATCGTTGTTGATATATACATGTGTTGTAGAAAATCCATATAATTAACATTATATAGTAATTGATTGGGCCTCATTCCAGTTTTAAAATAGAAATATTTGAAATAGAATATTTGAAAATAGGAATATACGAAGCCGTATTGATTAGATTGACGCCATTTTGACGTGAACGATATTTATATCGATTTTATTCATTTTATAATGAATATCGAAAGTAATTTCAAAATCGGATATTTTGAAAAGAATTGAATATAAATGAATTCAAATTGAAATGGAATATAAATGAATTCGAATTGAAATGGAATAGAAATGAATTCGAATTGAAATTGAATTGAATTGAAAACGAACTGAAATTGAATTAGAAATCAATTTGAATTGAAATCAATTTGAAATGAATTTAAAATGAATTTAAATTGAATATGAAGTTGAAACCGTTTTGAAAACGAATTTGAAACGATTTATAAGCTACGTTTTGAATTGAAATCGACGAAGTATATATTATATATATAATATAATGGCCTGAATAGAACGCGCCGCGGCAGTTCGCGAATTTCGACCATTGACTTCGAACGAATATTACGGGAGATCCGACCGTCGGATTCTCCTAAAACCGGAACCGTTGGGTTCGTATCGAAAAGAGCTTTCTAATGAATATTAGAAATTTGAAATCTAATGGTTGGATTTGGAATTATGTCCAAATCAAATTTGAAAAAGGTCGTTGTAAGTGCAGTTCGATGACCGTTGATGGAAATCGACTGTACGGGCCTTGATAAAATTATTAAAAATAGTAATAATTTGTGTAAAATCATAAGAAATGATTTAGAAAGGATTAGGATGAAAAATTCCATATCTGAAAAGATAAAAATAGATTTTTATCGAAATGAACTAGTTTTGAACTAGAATTATAATTCTATTTATTTTTAAATAAATTAATTGAATTTGAAAAGGGTTTTAAAAATAACCAGAATCTCCAATGATTGCATTGGAGTGGATTTGAATCGAAATTGTCTTCGGAATATTTCGATGTTGGAATTCGTGATTATACGGATGTTGTTATGGAAATTTGAAAGATATATATTTATATCGTTATTTCCAATACGACATTTGTTAATCGTAGAATTTGATATTGAATATAAGCCGATATATTTTCTATTCAGTGCCTTGTATTGAATATCAAATGTGATTTGGGTTTGTCATGAATGGTGTCTTCACTAACACTATTCTTGAACCCTGTTGAGAAAAGATTAAATCCTTTTATTTAGATTTAATGAAGTGTACCAATTAAATGATATTTAATTGGAATTGAATTCGAATTGATTTTTGGGTTTATCGTGAGCAGTGTTTTAAATAACACTCGTTCTTTAACCCGATAATTAATGAATGTGATTTTTGGTTTATCGTGAACCGTGTTTTAAATGACACTGATTCTTTAACCCAGTTAGCGATTAAAACTAAGTGGAGTTTTAATGAATCTTTAATTAGATTGAAATGATCGAGAATGGAGTATCACCAGTTTTGCTCCAGGCGATAGTTAAATCTTTAATTAGATTTGAACGTGAAATGGTAATTGAATTTACCGATAACACCGTGGTGTTAGATATGAAGTATTACCAGTTTTACTTCATGAGATGAATAGGTTGGGATTGGGAAATTAAAATAAATGATTACTTCGGTAAGGTTCGTTAATCCCGACTAGTTGAATCGAAATTCAAAAGGATAGATTAAAGAATAAATATAAAGAATTTATCTTTGATAAAATTAATGGGAACCTTTCCCTATGAATGTGAAATTTAGAAACTAACTGTCGGTTAGCCAAGCAGAATGGTTTTCTGGACATTGACCTGATGTTGGTTTCGGCCTTCGGGGTTAATATTTGGGAAATTATTCTCTTGATTAATTTACGGTTAGTGACTGATGAATTGGAATGAGGCGTATGTTGCGTTTGTGTAACACTTATTTAAAATATACGCGAGTTATTCGGAAAGACCGGGTTTATCCCATTCTGAATAACTGATACGACGATAAGTCGAAGATGAAGACGGTGATCGAAGACCGGAAGTCTTCACGTCGTTTGGGTGATTACTGATGATCTTGATTGGGTTGTACACCCAAGAAGATGGAAACAGTTGGTGATCGTCCAGACGTACTTGGAGATCGATGGATATGCGGGGTACTAGGTGCCTCCGGTTTCGTTCAGACCCAGAACGGACTTGTAAATGGACTGTGTGTCTAACATCGGATTTCATTCTCTGTGACTGATATCGGTTGCGTAGATTGGTTTTCCTGTGTGGCATGCTAAGATGCAAATGATCAAGGCTTCTGTTGAAAAGCAAAGTCTTGTGGTTGATGATCAAAGCACAGCCTGTGTGGCACAGCTTTGTGTAACGTGAATTCGCGAGCCTCACACCCCGGTATGAACCAAAAACTGGAGACGGACATCAGGGATATGGACATATGCTGGTTTCTAGTTAGGAGTGGCGTCAGTGCTTGAACTGGCTGACGAGTTTGACTCATGTGGTTGTTGGAATTGGAGGCGCCTCGGTTATATCGGTCGTTCTCGAACCGATGGAGTCATTGGACTCATTTATGCCCCATAGGGCAGACTAGCATATAGTTCAGGCATTTTAATCCACTCCGTGTGGACCGGCCCTGACGATCCAAGGGTCGATGCGCTCTGACCCTGAGGCTCGGGCTAGAGAGTCTCGAAGTCGGTGAGGACTATCTTTTGCCTCGGTTCATAGACGGAAATCCAATTTCCAAATACGTGACATTTGCGGTTTTATTTGTAGAGCCTAGTATGGCGACATAGTGGGATGGGGCGCTTATGTCGTCTATGATCGATACTTATGATTTGAAGTTGTTTTATACACTATGCACTTATAATAGTATCAAATAATCTGTTTTAAACGTATCAAGCATTCTTGGCTATTATAAGGTAAAAACCCTATCCCCCGGCTTGCGTTGCATTATGTGATAGGACCTGGGTCTTATAATAGCTTCATTTTTCTTTATTTAGCATTGCGCTGTTTGTTTTGTGCACTGGTATTCTTGGGAGGAAACTCGTTCCGCGTTAGCGGCGTGGTCCCTTGATTTACCTAACTTTAAAAACAAAGATCAATAACTGTTTTAGTTCTCACACCAGTCCCATGACTGACCTGGAGTTTATTGTTTTAACCTAAACTCTGGGTGCCCCTATTTTGACACGGTCAGCTAGTAGTTTTGGTTTTGCAGATTTATATTCACAGGATCCTGGTTTACAGCTGGAATGATATCCGGAAAGCTTTGTATCCGTATATCTCTTCTAGTTGTGTATTGTATTATTTTCCGCTGCTATGTATTTAAATGTAATTTAAATCTTTGATATTTCTGTGTAATATTTATTTGTTTATACTCTGTATATTCTTGTATTCTGATGCATTGTTGTAATATACAATGGAATGTCCTTCCGTCTGCACTCTGATTTGTCGTGTTCTCAAATGATAGGGCGTTTCGAACGGTCTAGATTGGTTTAGCGAATGGTTCGGACCGGGCGAAATTCCTTTTCGTCACAACCAAAGCTAGTGCATTCCCTTTGTGAGTGACCCTAGCGGAGGTGGGGTGTTACAATTATTATCATTTATTGTTGGGGCATGCTCACTTTTGAGCATTGACTACTGTTGATTGATTAGTAGGGTGCCTAACCAATTTATGGATATTAGTTACTTGTTTGGATAAGAGAAATCTTATCACTCTTTTGCATGTGTTAGGTAAGAATTTAACCTTAGTAAAGTGTTATATATGCAATTAAACCAGGATGAACCTATGTGTGGAAATCTTATATAGAACTAGAATTATATAAGAGCAATTTATAAACAAGGTTTATAAATAGGAAATGAATTTAAGTTGTGGATGGAAGGATTTGAATTTCCAGTAAGTTTTGAAAATGGTTTTTCAAAAAGAAATAGTATGATTATTTGAAAGTATTTATGTATATAAATGGATTTGAAATACTTCAAAAACATAGATCTTGCTCGTATCGTTGAAAAATTATTTTGATGATGACTGTAGCATCACTAGTGTTCATTTTCGAGTTTCTGAGCAAGACTTGCTACTAAGGAATTGTTTGGATTTAAAATGAAACTTTTTTTTGAATACAAGTGAGGTGATTTTTAAATCCGGAGTTCAATCTCGAAATTTTTATCTAAGTTATAATATGGATGCATATATATTATAGTATTAGACTTGGTTCCTAGTGCATTTGACTTGACATGATGTTTTGTAGGTTTGTAATGGAATATTAAACGATTTTGGATAGTCTAAATTTACAAATAAGATTTGAAAACCTAGTTAAGTTGTATTGAAAATATAAGACAATAGAATTAGAATTTATTAATTAACGAAGTTTGAACATATAACTAAAATTTAATTAAAATAATCTTACCGCATCGCGGTAGTCCATAATTTTATGATTTGAACTTCAATTAAGTATATAGAATCCAATATAAGATGGAATCCTTTGAAACAAGAATCTTCTAGATCTATTAGATTATTGTTTTCCACTAGAAGAGAAAATTCGAGATTTCATATTGTAGATTTTGAGTTATGTCAAAATCAAATTTTCAAAAAAACTGCGGTGTGGCAGTTTATAAACTATAATGATTTATTTAATAAAATGGAAGAATTTTAAGTGAATAAATTCGGGATTTCCATTAAAAAAATATACCTGCTTAGTATATTAACTTGTGGTGAGTTTCAATTTGAATTTTTAGGTTTCTTAAGGAAGCATGAGTGGTCGGGTTAAGTAATAATGAGACGACCCGAACTTCCCCGTGAAGGAAAGCACGGATAGAATTGAGTACAAGACAAAATAGAACGCAGACGGAAGAACATTTCATTGTTATTACAACAATTCCATCAGATACAAGAATATACAGAGTATAAATGAATAAATTACATTCAACAAATATCAGAGATTTAAATTACATTTAAATACATTGCAGCGGAAAATAATACAAAAACACAACTAGAAGTAATGCACGGATACAGAGCTTTCCGAGCATCGTTCCATTTGTACATCAGGACCCTGTGGATATAAATCTGCAAAACCAAAACTACTAGCTGCCCGTGTGGAAAATAGGGGCACCCAGAGTTTAGGTTAAAACAATAAACTCCAGGTCAGTCATGTGACTGGTGTGAGAACTAAAACAGTTATAATTCTTTATTTTAAAGTTCGGTAAATCAAGGGACCACGCCGTATAACACGGAACGGGTTTCCTCCCAAGAATACCAGTGCATAGAACAAACAGCGCAATGCTAAATAAAGAAAAATGAAGCTGTTATAAGACCCAGGTCCCATCACACAATGCAACGCAAGCCGGAGGATAGGTTTTTCCCTTATAACAGCCAAAGCATGCTTGATACGTTTAAATCACATTATTTGATACTATTATAAGTGTATAGTGTCAAAACAATTCAAATCATAAATATCAATCATAAGCGGCATGGGTACCATCTATCATGTCGCCATACTAGTTCTACAATTAAAACCGCAATATCACGTATTGGAAATTGGATTCCGTCATGAGCCGAGGCAAGGGGCAAGCTCCTCTCCGCGTTCGAGACACTCTAGCAATGCCTCAGGACCCCACTTTGATCCTTTGGAACCTCCAAGGCCGGTCCTCTCTTACTTTTGAGGATTAGTTATTCCTGAACACACGTTTCCCGGTCCTTACAGACCTATATCCGAGGCGCCTCGTATCCAACAACCACACAGGTGAAAAGTATATAAATGTCAGGGCTGGTAGGTCACTGACACCACCCTAGCTAGAAAGAAACGTCGTGCACTCCTTGGGTCCGTATCCCGTTTTTGACTCATACCGAGGTGTGAGGCTCGCGAATCCACGTTACACACAAAGCTACGCCACACAGGCCATGCTTTGATCATCAACCACAAGACTTTGCTTTTCAACAGAAGCCTTGATCAATTGCCACTTACGCGTGCCACATTGGCAATTCACTCCATGCGACTAATGTCCATCGATATACAACCTCTGAGCTCGTACGTCTCAGAGAAGGGCGTTAAGCAAGAGAATAAATTCTCCGCCGCCAAACAGATGTATATTTAATAGAGATCAATCAACACAGAATAAAATCCAATGTCAGACACACAATCCATTTACAAGTTCGTTCTGGGTCTGAACGAAACCGGAGGTACTTTCCTCGCATATCCATCCATCTCCAAGTACGTCTGAACGATCACCAACTGATTCCCTCATCCTGGGTGTACAGCCCAATCAAGATCATCAGTAATCACCCAAACGATGTGAAGACTTCCGGTCTTCAACCATCGTCTTCACCTTCGACATCTCGTCGAATCGGTTATTCAGAATGGGTATAAACCCGGCCTTTTTGAATAACCCACGTATATGATAAACAAATGTTACACAAACACAACAAACGCCTCATTCCAATTCAGAATATTCTTTTATTCACAAAATCACATTCTTAGGGAAATGTTCCCATTAATTTTATCCAAGATAAATTCTTCTAAATTTATCCTAAAGTCCTCCTATGGATATCATTTCAAACAAGTCGGGATTAACGAACCACACCGAAGTAATTATTTATTTTATTTCCCAATCCCAACCTATATATCCCATGGAGCAAAACTGGTGATACTCCATTCCTAACACCGTCACGACTGCAACAAGAACTGGTGATACTCCACTCTCGATCACTTTTCAGATTTGATAATTTAAATTATCAATTCACATTTTTAATCTAATTAAAGATTCATTAAAACTCCACTTAGTTTTAATCTTTTTAAAAATCAACATCTTGCTTTTAACTGGGTTAAAGAACCAATGTCTTTTAAAACACGGTTCACGATAAACCCAAATCACATTTGATATTAAATACAAGGCTCTGAATAGAAAATATACCGGCTTATATTCAATACCAAATTCTGAAACCAACAAATATCGTATTGGAAATAACGATATAAAATATATCTTTCAAATTCCCATAACAATATCTGTATAGTCACGAAATCCAACATCGAAATATTCCGAAGATAATTTCGATTCAACTCCAGTCCAATTCACGTATTGGGAATACTGATTATTTTTAAAATCACTTTCAAATTCAAGTTATTTATTTCAAAAATAAATTGATTTTAATTCTAGTTCAAAACTAGTTCATTTCGATAAAAATCTATTTTTATCATTTCAAATGTGGAGTTTTTCATCCCAGTTCTTTCCAATTCACATATTATGATTTTACACAAATTATTAATATTTTTAATAATTTTATCAAGGCCCGTACAGTCGACTTCCATCAACGGCTATCGAACTGCACTTACAGCGACCTTTTTCAAATTTTATTTGGACATAATTCCAAATCCAACCGTTAGATTTCAAATTTCTAATATTCATTGGAAAGCTCTTTTCGATACGAACCCAACGGTTCCGGTTTTAGGAGAATCCGACGGTCGGATCTCCCGCAACGTCAATTCGAAGTCAATGGTCGAAATTCACGAACTGCCGCGGAGCGGCGCGTTCTATTCAGGCCATTATATATATAATATATATATATATATATTATATATATTTCGTCGATTTCCTTTTAAAACGTATTTTATAAATCGTTTTAAATTCGTTTTCAAAACCATTTCAACTCTATATTCAATTTCTAATCAAAACTGAATACTTCATATCATTACTATACAAATGATAACATTTTCTAAATGTTATATTTTGAAATCACCTCTTTTCTATATTCATTATAAAAACGAATATAATCGATATAAATATCGTTCACGTCAAAATAGCGCAACTCTAATCAACACGGCTTTATATATTTCAATAAATCTGTTATTCTATTCAACAAATGAATATTTATTCCATTCAACACATGAATCTATATTTCTTCCAACACCTGACTAATCTCAACACATGAGTACTGTCAACACATCACTATTTTTGTTATGTAAAATATTTTATAAAACTATGGTATCTATCGTTTGATTTTTAATTAGACTTCTACTGGGAAGTAGTTCTAATTTTAAATATGATAAAGATGTGAATTTTATTATATAAAATATTTCACTCAACACATGAACATCGTCAACACATGACTATTTTTATATTCAACACATAAATTTTCTTTTATAACATTCATTATTTTCCCGATTGGAATGAGGCCCAATCAATCACCATATAATGTTAATTATATGGATTCCATACAACACATGTATATAATAGCATTTAAAAATAATCAACCATCAACCAAAGTGCACTACACTGTATAAGCATCAAATATAGAAATCTTACGCTTATAACAGCCTGTCAATCAATCGATCGACATATTTAAGCAATCAGGATGAGTGAACTTCCAAATTTCATCCCAACACCCGTGTGGGGTTTCAAACAATCAAACACAGATTTTATTTGTACAGCTGGGCGATGTGTAAAATTTATCGTCCCAATCAATGTCCTTCAAATAGGTGTACATAAACAAACCGTCCGGTTTGTAAATGAATATTTTATTTTATTCACTTCCACGTTAAAAATTATATTTTTAACGATAAAATATTCTATTTCAACACATGAATTTCTATTCAGTTCATTTACACAATAAAAATGATATTTTTATTTTCTAACATATTTTGGGAAATTTCGGCGGCATAACGGCACGATACTAGAAACGGGACGAGGCCTAGCCTTATCCCCGGTCTAGTGAAGGCCCACGCCATTCACACATCAATCAGTTCCATTTCATTTCACCAAACAATTCAATTCAAACCAAATAATCTAACCAACTACACAACCAAACAATTTTACAAACAAGTCATCCATGGTCTGTGGATGACGGGTGTCGGGTGCTGCTAAGCACCGTCTGCATCCTAGTATATATATATATATATATATATATATATATATATATATATATATATATATATATATATATAACTAGAAAAAGAGGCTTAGAGTGAGAAGTTCTCACCAACTAGCTAATCCAATCATCTCGACTCTTCTTATGTAGAAAATCTTGTCGTTCTCGCCTTTTGTCGCTTTCGTTGCCCGTAGCCACTACATGTATAAAAATCACATTTTTATTATCTACATTATATAAAAATTTTATCTTTATACCTTCTATAAGTTAAAAATCGGATTTTTATTCTCCCTATAGTATAAAGATCATATTTTTATTTACTTCATATGTCAAAACTGTAGAAGCTTTAAAATGGAGAAAACTCACTTTTTTTCTAACGCCCGGATTCGCTGTTTGGGTCATAGAATTTGCAAACGATCTTCAATCTTCACACCATCTTTTTTTCTAGCACAAACACGCCATTCTGAACAACTTTTGCCTAGTGGTCTTCTTACCGAAAATGTGCCATTTCGCCGGAAATCGCGAAAAGACAGCATTTTGACAGTGTTTGAACAGCAGACTTCGGACGCGTTTTCCCGATAACTCCGCAATGCAAAATAGGACTTATCATATACCAAATCGAAGAGAAAATCGTGCTCTTCGACTTTGGTCTTGAGGAACTTTGGCTAGAAACGCACGGTTTGGGAGTTATTCACGAAATGGTGATAGGGTGTTTTATGCAAAACGGGAATTTTGGTGAAAATGGATTTTTGGGTGTAGCGGGGCCCACGGCCGGAGCAGGGCTGGGGGGTGGCGGTGCTGGGCCTGAATGGGCGTGGGGAGGGTGCTGGTGGGTGGTGGCGGTGGTGGAGGGGCCCACGGTGGTGGTGGTGGGTGGTTGGGGCCTAGGGTTGCTAATTGGAGAGAGAGAGAAGGAGGAGGAAGAGGAGGAGGAGGAGGTGGCGCCGGTGGGGAGGAGGAGCGGCGGCGGTGGGTGGTGGCAGCGGAGGAGGGGCGGCAGCGGCGGCGGTGGTGGTGGCCATTTTTGAGTTTTTTGAAGAGAAAGAGAGAAGTGAAATTATGAAGAGAGAAATGGAGTAAAAGTGATTATATGCTAGTTTCTCGCGTATCGCCTGAACACTAACGATCTCCAATCACCGCGGATTTCGGACACGAGATAGTAGACGTGAAGACAAGTCCAACGAAACAAGTTTCGTCTAATTCCGAGTTCGTTTGACCGTCCGTTAAAAATCACAAAAATGCTCAGATAAGCTCTAAAAATGCGATTTTGGCGCACCTTTTCTTCTCGCACGCTCACATGCTAACTCAAAAAATCAAGCCCTCTTGGATTTAACCATTATTAGATGATACGAATCTAGAAAAAAAAGTAGAATTGAATTCCGAGGTCGTATCAATAATGTTCCTTTGTAAAATGACTGCTCGCTTTACCCTGAACTGTTTCAGCTCGCACGGCCACATACTAACTCCGTTCGACGCGCCCTTTGGAACTCAACAATGATTTATCATTGTGAATCCATAAAAATTTATCTCGTCGAATTCTGAGCTCGTATGCAAAATTTCACTTTTTAAGGGCTATGTATTGTTAACCGAACAACTCCAGCCCATAGCCACTATTCCGGATATCGGAATATATCGAAGCTTATACTTTTCGGAGTTCTAAACGGCATTTTGAACTCAATGGAAGTGGTTTCGAGTCCAAATTCATCCGTATGCAAAATATGACTCTTTGGGCCATGTATAATTTACATAGCGACTATTCTGAATTTTCAACTGGGCATTACTTCTGATTTCCGCTATGAAATTTCGATATTTCGGATTCGTTGGAAAGATATTCACGAATAGATCCTAATGTTTTTGGTTTCACTAAAATCCGGTTTATTTTGAATCATGTACATTCAATTGAAGTTTGAAATCGAATTATCGAACTACCGCGTCATTTTCAATTCTATTTATAATTATATATAATTATTTATATTCTAACGACGGTCTATATAAATATACACGTTCGAATTATATTCAAAATAAATTTCTCGTCGATATTATTTAAAATAATTAATTTTAAATATTCAAAATTCACTAAAATTGCCAAAATAAAAATTTTAAACTGGCCCAGATTTTCGGGTTATTACAAATAACCTGAGGCTGTTGAGCGGATGGGGTAACGCATAATAGGTTGTTTATCATCCTTGTGTGATGATAATATGTATTTTATGAATAAATGTCGAGTTAATTTTTTTGTGTGTTTATAAAACTATACGATAAAGATGTGTGTTGATTGATTATGATTGCATGTAACGTTATGTTACATATGTATTGTTGGTTAATATGAATCATTATTGTCGACTGCATCATATTTGATTAATTCTATGATAACTATGTTTGTTTATGCATATATTAGTTGTCGTTGTTATGCTACTTGCTTATTTGCTTAACACTCTTCGGGTTATGTAAGTATATACAAGTATATGGAGACAAAAGCTATTTAGCTTACCTATAGCTTTTGGTTTCACAAATAAGAATTTAATTGCCTGACAAATAGGAACATGTTTATGTTATGATTTGTTTGGTGATTTTAAGATTTGTGTGGGTGATTTAATGTTCTAGATATGGGCAGTCGCTTGTCTTTTTTTTTTAAACGGCAAGCATGATTTTTTTTAACAACAGAAATACAACATAAACATCTACGACAATACATACTCTCAACACTACCAAAACCTAAACTTTCAACAGACTATAAATTAATTGAAGAAGACAATCAGACTTACAAGAAGACATAACAGTAACCAAAAAGAAGACTATATCCTTGCGATGCTATAAATTCCAATCAACACAAAATTTCCTTGGAAGCTTTCAATGACTTTAACAAATACCAAAAATATCAATAGCCAGCGCTTCACACTAAGGCAACCATACCAGTTACCAATTCCTCAGGAGCAGTGCCAAAACCAGTCAAAAATAATAAACTCATCATCTGTAAACATTGTGCATCTTACCAGTTACAATTTAGAGATACAGCAAGAACGAAATCCAATTCCAGAAACCAGAGCTTCACATTAGAGCACTTCCAAGCAGCAGCTATAATCACCATTTCACAAGAGAAAAAAACCAAAAACCAAACATTCTCAACCTGAAAAGCAGAATAGCATGCACCAAATTGCAGCAACATGCTTAGTAAAATAACATTGTTGAGAACTGCCAAGTTGAAGATTTCAGAACCAAAAAATGATATTTGATGCAGAATACATCGCATCAACCTTGAGTAAGGCCCTGCGAGGCATTTGTGATTCTCCTGATCGAGCCGCACAAGGGAGGTGCTGTCGAAATTTTCCAAAAAAATACAAGTGTTAGAAAATTTTAACAAATTTAAATATGGAATGTTTTGAAGTAAAATTAATCGGTTTATAACGATCTTCTTAACTAGTGATTTTAGGGACGAAATCTATTTAAGAGGGAAGAATGTAAAAACTTGGATTTCTATATAGAAATATTTAAATATTAAAACAATTAAATTTAAGATTTAATGACTTGAAAATTATTTAAGTAAGGAATTTGAACGTTAAATTAACTTGAAAATGAAATTATTGAATTTAAAATCGAGTTAAGTTAGTTTGAAGCTACATAAAATTATATTTGAATATATATCGATAACAATAATTAATTATCAATAGTTTGATTATTTTGAAATCAATTTATATTTTATTGATTCAATTTAACACATGAATATAATCATTTTTCAAGCGACATGGATTTCATTGAAACCAAATTTATAAAATCCGTGATGGTTAATTATTGAAAGATTTAAAATTTCGCATCAATCGGAGTTGTTGTTTGAGCATGCGCGGTATAAACGCATATCGATCAACGATTTAAGATTAAAATAGTGTTGTTTTTGTAAACGGTTTTGAATTTCGCTGAAACAAGTTTCATTGAGTCTGGAATATTGAAATATAGCAGATTGTCAAGTTTCGAGATGATCGAAAGAAAGACGAGGTCGTGCAAGTGTGGAACGTTCGATATAAAATACATGTAGTTTTATACGAATATAATATATAAAATATCTAAAAGTATCTTTAATATAAATTATCCCAAACCTAACCCTAACCTATCTCCATAGCTGCCACCTCCACAATCATTCAAGAAATTTAATCTTCAAAATCGTGAAAATTATACAAAGTCTTCAACTAGAAAGTTGTAGAGGATAACGAGGTGGAGATGTTGGTAGCATGCGATCGCCTGTGGTGGCCGGAAATAGGGGTTAAACGAAAAAGGGGTGGTTTCGGTTTTTGCAATTCCACGTCAACGGAGGTGATTTATGTAGTTGTCCCTGAAGGAAGAAGGAGGGGAAGAGGACGGGCTTTCCAACGGTGGTGGCCGATCACCTAGGGTTGCGCAGGGGAGGCGATTTTGTCACATGAACGGATTTCATTCATGACGTGGTTGAAGGCAAGTAGTGGGGCATTGGGGGCCAGAGATGTTGGCGTGGGTGCGCCTCGGAGTGAGGGTCACGGTGGTAGGTGGCTCGCTGCGTCCAGTCGTCAGTGAACGACGCGGTGATCAATGGAAGGGGTGGAGCTAGTATCGGTTTTACTTGGGAGAAAGTTGCAATTTTGATTTCATGATTTGTTGGCTTAATATGTGATTACGGAATTAAGTATAATGAAGGAAAATTAAATATCAATTAGTAGTTAAAAGTGTTCTAATTTAATTGAAAACTAATAACACATGTATACATTTCGTACATGATCTGAATTCGACAAAACATGATCCATTAGAATCATATTGGTGAACACTACGCATACGACCTGAATTGGAGTGCTTTGGAGCTAAGTGAAATTTTGTCTAACTTTAAATGTTTGTTTAAAATCAGATTAAATGACACAAAATCATCGAATTGAAATTGGCTGGTTTGTTAATCTCAGTTTTTCTGGAATATTGCTAAATATTTTATTTCATATAATAATATTCATTGTTGTTAGTATAAATTGTGTGTTTGGATGATTTATTGTTAAATTGGTTGATTGTAGTCATATATATTTCGTTTATGAACGGACGACATTTGACATTATCTTCTATTTAGCGGAAAATTCATCTAACATGAATTAGATTAAAATTTATATTTCATGTACATAAATAAAATGATATTATGTGGTCCGACGCAGGGAGAACAGGTTGGAGGGATCCAACATGAATCCTTAAATATTTTGGATGTTACTTGTCTGCATATTATTCATATATGAACTATTTAACCTAAGTAATAGTAAATCTATTTAGATGTTAGTTGTTGAGTTGAATTCAACACTTATGTGTTATTAATCATTAAACAATATTGACTTAGTGATTGGCAGCATATAGCCGAACATCCATCTTTTAAAGACATCGATTCGCCGTCATGCGAATTGATAAAGTTGAAGTTATAAAATTTATTTATATTATCGAAAGCAAGGTTTCATATTTTATTTTGTATAAGTTATATAAAATAGAAATTTTATAAATAAATCAATATTTATAAATAGGTTTTTATAAGGTGTAACAATCCGCTATTTTTAATGATTCAAATTCCAATTTAAATTGAAATTTTATTTTGAAATTATTCTATAATTTTTCATAACGGGAATTTGAAATTTGAATTACGTACAGTGAGATGTAGCAGCTGTGAAAATTTCATTGGAAAATTTAAATGTTTTTCAATCGCGCAATTTTCAGTGTAAAGCTGCGCATAACAGTTCAAATTTTATCGATTTTAAAATCTCTCTGAAACCAGTTCGGACAAACATGAAAATTATTCTATTTGTTGTCATGAATCCAACTGCGAAATCCGCTCCTGGAAAATCAGACGTTTTCACCTTCGTTTAATTGTTTTTCTATCCGAATTTTACATTTAAAGGGGTCCGTAATGTGTTTTCGAATGGAGCATCCTGACACTGCAAATTATATACCATTGTGTCCGTCTTGTCGCGCTGATTATCACAATATATTCGTTTCTCAGTTTCGGTTCTCGGTTCGCACTAAAATTGTGAAAATGCTTGCACAGTTCATTTTTGAAACAGAGTCATCTGAGTTCGATGTGTCCCTTTTTCGATCTTACATATTTTTCTAGGCATTTTGGGTCTGCAAAACCCTTTTTTATTTTATTTAACTATCCTTTTTTTTGTTTTTTCTTTGAAAGCTTAGGAAGGGGCATATACTTTCAAATCCAACTTCTTCCAAGCATGCACGTCCATTTACTACTTGATTCCAAAACCATTTATTCTTTTTTCGAAAAGCTTAGTATGGGACATAAAAGAATCAAGCATGCACGCCCACTTCCATTTGGTTTTTCAAAGGCATACATTCATTTGTTTTTGAAGCTTCATGCATGCATGCGTTATGGAAGCTATTCCATTTTAATGCATGCGTGCATTGTATTCTATTGGTGTCATCCCTTTTCTATACTGCCAGTTCACCTTTATTTAACATTTTTTTCTTTTTCATTTCTTTCTATCAGTTCTATTTAGTTTTAAAATTGCAAACCAGACGTTTTCTTTGGAAAAAACCACATTCTATTTTTCAAGTTTTGAAACCGTCCTATTTTGTCATGTTCCCTTGCCTACTCTCGTGGTCTAGTTAATTAAAATGCATCGCTTCGATAACCTAAAGAAAAATTTAATCTGTTGGCCTCATGAATCGCCCATCCTATTTCTACGTATATAACTATCTCCCATCTTCAACTTTTTTTTAACAAATTTCTCCATCCCACACAACTATGCTCATTTCATGGCGCTCTTCTGTCCCTCTGTAAATTATAACCAATCCCATGCTCCCCCTTCCCTCCAGTCTGGCCTCTGATTGTCAACAACGAGGCCGAGATTCACCAGCTGTCAACTTCCCAGTCCAAGTCGTCGTCGCTCCAACCGGACTCCGGCCACCAAACCGCTAGCCGACCTTCTCCACACATCCTACTGACCACTCCGACAAAACCCGCTGCCCGACTCCTGTCCGAGACCATGAACCCTTTGCGTGTGTCTCCTGTGTGATTTTGGCATATGCGTTAGTCTCTTTGTGTGTGAGTGTGCCTGAATTCTAGCCCCTGTGTGTATTCATTTCTGTGTGAGTGTTGCGTGAGTGTCGATACTGTGTAGTGTTTGTGTGTGTGATTTTCCAGCGTGAGTATGTATTGAAGTGTTTGTGTGTTGTGTCGGTGTGTTCAGATCGATTTAATGTGTGTATGCGTGAGCGTTTTGTTTATGCATGTGTATTGTTTTTGTGTGGTGTGGTGTTTTAAATAAATAAATATATATATATATATATATATATATTATACACATATTTATATGGTTTTGTGTGTACTTAGTATTTTGTTGATTTTGAAATATATATGTTGTAATTTTACTGCGTATACATATATAGAAATATTTATAAAATATTTTGTGTAAAAAAAAGTATCGCGTCTATTTTATTAAGTTGAGTTTGGCGTTGAGTTTGATACCCGTCCAAAAACCGATAACCGTACCGATCAGTCGGGAAAATTCCTTAACCCCTTCCTATTGAAATAAAATAATATTGAGTGATCATCTAGCTGAATCTATTCTGAATCTTGCCTGGAAATCGTCACTTCATTCAGTGTCCATCGGTCTCCTGTCTCTATTTCTGTGCCACGAAAGGTGAGTTCATCTCACACCTGACTCACATTTTTCATCGATGTTAGATCAATAATGAACTATTATATGAAATGTATAGGATTGCTGTTAGAAATTGTTTGATTTGATATATATGCACATTTCATATGTGACACGATATATTCATATGACACGTAGTTGCACTGATGGTATATATGTTGTGATTGTTGCTATGTGATTGTCGATACCCCTAGTTTAGAAAAAGAAAACACTAAGGGTTGAAATGATGCATACCCGAACGGATATTAGAATAGGAAAAAAACCGTTATGGGTTGAAATGATAGACCTAAACGATTTTTACTGAATTTGGGATCGCGGGTTGAAATGATAGACCCGTAGAAATTTTATGAATTGCGGATTGAAATGATAAATATCCGAATCACTTGACCATAGGGTAGAAAACTATATATGGACGTCGTTGGTCATGTTTTCGAAGTAAAATGATTTGGAAATTTGATTTGTAAAGATAATAACATAATATTGTATATTATATTTATATTTATTTTAAACTAATATATGTTTATAATCTATTTCTAATTAACTTTAGAATTTCATAAACTTATATATATATACATATCTATTTTCAAAATTAATTTTAAATATATATATTTTATAAACTTTAATAATAAACCGAAGATGGATAAGTAAGATTTGCGATTTAAATTTGAGGTTTAAGATTCAGATTTATATAACGATACTGATTTAACGAATGAACTGATACAAGATATAATTTGAATTTTGACTTGAGTTACAAATTATGATATAATTTGGTGGAATTGAAATGTAAGATTTGATTCGAATTACATTAACTGAATTTGAACTTAAGTGTTTACTTTTGGAATCGACTTAAACGAATTCTTATAAGGGTAAACTGAATTATTTGAATTTATAAATAATGATTTCAAATTTATAACTTGAATTGCATAACTCGATATGTTTTGTTTAAAATTTGAAATGCAAATTTTGACTTGAAATATACATTTTGAATTCGAACCAAAATGTTGAATTCATGTGAATCAACTTGAAACGATTTCCTAAAGGTAAAGTTTGAATTATTTGAATTGTTTCGAACTTGAATTCTTCGAATATAAAGTAAACCAAATATTATTGAAGCAAAATGTTTTGGTATTGATTTAAGGAGAAATTGAGATATTTAAGGTATAACTTGAATATAAGTCGACTTTGGATTCTAATTTCGTTATGTGATTATTTTCGGAAATTATAATCGATGTTAAATGAATAGTATTAGTTTATACTATATTGAGATCATTATGATATGTCTCTAAATCGATTTGATTTAAAGCGATATAAATAAGTATTTTCAAATTTAAATATAATCGAAGTTGGATATTTAATGTTGATTTCAAATTTCGAATATGAGAATTCGTATAAAATGATTTATAAAATAATGACCACGGTGTGAAAAATGTAAATGATTGGTTGTTAAAGAGACCGGGATCGTCTATTGTCATACTCTCTGCCAATATTGGAAACCACTTTAACAACTGTGTACGCGGTGGAGTTCCAGAATGAAGGGGATGATTTGGCGAACGACTCCATTTTTTATTTCATATTAATTACGAGACCCTGACTACCTTGAGTCAGCTTGATGTGGCTAAAACAGGAGCTATGCACGGACCAAGTGAGGTCATACCTCTTATCGAGCACACTTCTTCGATATTATTCTATTACTGTTGAGATTCGATATGCGCCCTTTTGATTATGGGAGTGTGTATCGAGGTGGGCGGTAGTAGCTACTATGCGTTACCACCAGTCCGGCTCTGCAAACGGTGAATCCACCCTGGCATTCCTTGCGTGCCTTGCCACATGCCTTATACGAGCCCACTACGACTTTGTTTTGTACTATTTTATATGGAGTGCCCTTTGATCAACCTCCAGTTTACGGAAAAATTACGGTACTGTATATACTATGGGAATATATAAACAGTGTAAGGGTAATCATGGTAATCCCGCTTACGCTATTTTGATATTTTACTTTATTGATAGACACTATTGTATATAGCGTATTATATTATATAGTACTAGTTTGACAGATCCTTAGAGGATGGTGATCCCAAACATCCTTTAAGTTACTGATTGCATTTCATCGAGCATTTCATTTGTGTTGATTTACTACCATGAGGATGTTAGTCCTGATCCGAGTTGTTTTGTTTTCATTATTGCTCGGGTCAGATCAAGTATTCTAGATTCGAGATTTATCCTTGGAGTTGGAGCTTATCTTGGGTTTTGCTCTCATGTATCTACTCATTGATCATTTGTTCCAGTGTCAGATATTCTCATTGTTTTGATTCATACTGTTATCATTTACTTATGTATCAAATTTCAGTATATTAGACCTCCGCTGCATTATTTATGTAAACTCTGATGTAAAATTTATTTAGCTGCTTCATGAACTACCATTGTATTTTAAATTTTCCACTGCGAGATATTATATTGCTCTGTATCTGTGTCTGTGATGTGTGATTCTGTGAATTATTCTATTTACCCCAGAAGTTAATAACAATTTGTTGTTTTGGACGTTTTGAGTTAACATGTTTTTGTCGATTCGGCACGGTCAAAATGGCGGGTCGTTACAGTTGGTATTAGAGCTTAAGTTTTATCAAAGCTTTAGCTTATGGGGTAAAAGCTCATTAGAGATAGGGTAGCGATACCCTAGAATGAGTGGAATTTGTCGCAGAATCCTTCTTGAGAGAGAGCGTATTTTGAATTTATAAATAGTTTTAAACTGGTTTTAAAAATGTTTTAACAAATATTTTGGATATAAAATTTGTTACTCTTTTTCTGAAATTTTCCATTTGAATCCTTCTCGCTTCATAGATCCTCTTTGATTAGCTTCTTTCGTTTGTTCAGCCTTTGCTCGAATTCTATGACGTATCCTTGTCCCTAACAAGGTAAGGATTAGAGGGAGAGTTAATGTCTTCTAGCGAGTTCATTCCTATTCAATATTGGTTTGAAATTAGTATTTTGAAAAGTATTATAATATGATATTTTCTTATAATATGAAATTTTGATATATTTGTGGAAGATATATATTTGTAAATAACCTTATGTTTTGGGAATACCAATAATTTGTAAATATTTTATATTTATACTTTCAGATTATTTTAAACCATATATTTTGTATGAGATTTAAGATGTATATTTTGTAAGAAATAAAATTTATATTGTATAAAATAATATAGTTATGTATTTGATTCAATAATAATATTGTTTTTATGTTTATTATGGATTATGGTTGAATTTTTAAATAAATAAATGAGTGAGGAGAGATATAATTTTTCCTTACTAGTTTCTTTTATTGATTAAAATATATTATTTATAATACATAATTCGAAAATTTAGGTATATATTATGTTTAAATATAGAAAAGAAATTTTGAGTAATTATTAGACGTTAAAATTGGTCTATCGAATACCTAGTGATTTGATGTATACGTCTGATCAACATATATGTTAAATCCTATACGTATTAGATAGATATAAAGTCACACTCTAGTCGCTTGAAAATGATGTTGATGATGGCTGCAACATCATCGATATCTATTTTCGGGTTTCGAAGTGGGATAAATATATATAGCCAATCGAGACGTCGAGTGAATACTTAAAACTACTTTGAAATGTTTGAAATATTTTAACTTTTGATTTAAATATATATTTTGTAATAAATATTGGTGTGATAATAGATATGAGCCATTAGTTTATATATATTAAATTATTTTAGTACTATTTCCCTATCTCGTTCCTTTTCGGGGATGAAAAGTTTTAAGTGGGGGAGATTGTAATAATCCGCTATTTTTAACGATTTAAATTCCGATTTAAATTGAAATTTTATTTTGAAATTATTCTACAATTTTTCATAACGGGAATTTGAAATTTGAATTACGTACAGTGAGATGTAGCAGCTGTGAAAATTTCATTGGAAAATTTAAATGTTTTTCAATCGCGCAATTTTCAGTGTAAAGTTGCGCATAACAGTTCAAATTTTATCGATTTTAAAATCTCTCTGAAACCAGTTCGGACAAACATGAAAAATATTCTATTTGTTGTCATGAATCCAACTGCGATATCCGCTCTTGGAAAATCAGACGTTTTCACCTTCGATTAATTGTTTTTCTATCCAAATTTTACGTTTAAAGGGGTCCGTAATGCGTATTCGAATGGAGCATCCTGACACTGCAAATTATATACCATTGTGTCCGTCTTGTCGCGCTGATTATCACAATATATTCGTTTCTCGATTTCGGTTCTCGGTTCGCACTAAAATTGTGAAAATGCTTACATAGTTCATTTTTGAAACAGTGCCATCTGAGTTCGATGTGTCCCTTTTTCGATCTTACATATTTTTCTAGGCATTTTGGGTCTACAAAACCCTTTTTTTATTTTATTTAACTATCCTTTTTTTTTTTTTGAAAGCTTAGGAAGGGGCATATACTTTCAAATCCAACTTCTTCCAAGCATGCACGTCCATTTACTGCTTGATTCCAAAACCATTTATTCTTTTTTCGAAAGGCTTAGTATGGGACATAAAAGAATCAAGCATGCACGCCCACTTCCATTTGGTTTTTCAAAGACATACATTCATTTGTTTTTGAAGCTTCATGCATGCATGCGTTATGGAAGCTATTCCATTTTAATGCATGCGTGCATTGTATTCTATTGGTGTCATCCCTTTTCTATACTGCTAGTTCACCTTTATTTAACATTTTTTTTTCTTTTTCATTTCTTTCTATCAGTTCTATTTAGTTTTAAAATTGCAAACCAGACGCTGTCTTTGAAAAAAAACCCAGTTCTATTTTTCAAGTTTTGAAACCATCCTATTTTGTCCTGTTCCCTTGCCTACTCTCGTGGTCTAGTTAATTAAAATGCATCGCTTCGATAACCTAAAGAAAAATTTAATCCGTTGGCCTCATGAATCGCCCATCCTATTTCTACGTATATAACTATCTCCCATCTTCAACTTTTTTTTTAACAAATTTCTCCATCCCACACAACTCAGCTCATTTCATGGCGCTCTTCTGTCCCTCTGTAAATTATAACCAATCCCATGCTCCCCCTTCCCTCTAGTCTGGCCTCTGATTGTCAACAACGAGGCCGAGATTCACCGGCTGTCAACTTCCTACTCCAAATCGCCGTCGCTCCAACCGGACTCCGGCCACCAACTGTTGACCGCTAGCCGACCTTCTCCACACATCCTGCTGACCACTCCGACAAAACCCACTGCCCGACTCCTGTCCGAGACCATGAACCCTTTGCGTGTGTCTCCTGTGTGATTTTGGCGTATGTGTTAGTCTCTTTGTGTGTGAGTGTGCCTGAATTCTAGCCCCTGTGTGTATTCATTTCTGTGTGAGTGTTGCGTGCGTGTGGATACTGTGTAGTGTTTGTGTGTGTGATTTTTCAACGTGAGTATGTATTGAAGTGTTTGTGTGTTGTGTCAGTGTGTTCAGATCGATTTAATGTGTGTATGCGTGAGCGTTTTGTTTATGCATGTGTATTGTTTTTGTGTGGTGTGGTGTTTTAAATAAATAAATAAATATATATATATTATATATATACACATATTTATATGGTTTTGTGTGTACTTAGTATTTTGTTGTTTTTGAAATATATATGTTGTAATTTTACTGCGTATACATATATAGAAATATTTATAAAATATTTTGTGTAAAAAAAAAGTATCGTGTCTATTTTATTAAGTTGAGTTTGGCATTGAGTTTGATACCCGTCCAAAAACCGATAACCGTACCGATCAGTCAGGAAAATTCCTTAACCCTTTCCGATTGAAATAAAATAATATTGAGGGATCATCTAGCTGAATCTATTCTGATTCTTGCCTGGAAATCGTCACTTCATTCAGTATCCATCGGTCTGCTGTCTCTATTTCTGTGCCACGAAAGGTGAGTTCATCTCACACCTGACTCACATTTTTCATCGATGTTAGATCAATAATGAACTGTTATATGAAATGTATAGGATTGCTGTTAGAAATTGTTTGATTTGATATATATGCACATTTCATATGTGACACGATATATTCATATGACACGTAGTTGCACTGATGGTATATATGTTGTGATTGTTGTTATGTGATTGTTGATACCCCTAGTTTAGAAAAAAAACACTAAGGGTTGAAATGATACATACCCGAACGGATATTAGAATAGGAAAAAAATCGTTATGGGTTGAAATGATAGACCTGAACGATTTTTTACTGAATTTGGGATCGCGGGTTGAAATGATAGACCCGTAGAAATTTTATGAATTGCGGATTGAAATGATAAATATCCGTATCACTTGACCATAGGGTAGAAAACTATATATGGACGTCGTTGGTCATGTTTTCGAAGTAAAATGATTTGGAAATTTGATTTGTAAAGATAATAACTTAATATTGAATATTATATTTATATTTATTTTAAACTAATATATGTTTATAATCTATTTCTAATTAACTTTAGAATTTCATAAACTTATATATATATACATATCTATTTTCAAAATTAATTTTTTATATATATATTTTATAAACTTCAATAATAAACCGAGGATGGATAAGCAAGATTTGCGATTTAAATTCGAGGTTTAAGATTCAGATTTATATAACAATACTGATTTAACGAATGAACTGATATAAGATATGAATTTGAATTTTGACTTGAGTTACAAATTATGATATAATTTGGTGGAATTGAAATGTAAGATTTGATTCGAATTACATTAACTGAATTTGAACTTAAGTATTGACTTTTGGAATCGACTTAAACGAATTCTTATAAGGGTAAACTGAATTATTCGAATTTATAAATAATGATTTCAAATTTTATAACTTGAATTGCATAACTCGGTATGTTTTGTTTAAAATTTGAAATGCAAATTTTGACTTGAAATATACATTTTGAATTCGAACCAAAATGATGAATTCATGTGAATCAACTTGAAACGATTTCCTAAAGGTAAAGTTTGAATTATTTGAATTGTTTCGAACTTGAATTCTTCGAATATAAAGTAAACCAAATATTATCGAAGCAAAATGTTTTGGTATTGATTTAAGGAGAAATTGAGATATTTAAGGTATAACTTGAATATAAGTCGACTTTGGATTCTAATTTCGTTATGTGATTATTTTCGGAAATTATAATCGATGTTAAATGAATAGTATTAGTTTATACTATATTGAGATCATTATGATATGTCTCTAAATCGATTTGATTTAAAGCGATATAAATAAGTATTTTCAAATTTAAATATAATCGAAGTTGGATATTTAATGTTGATTTCAAATTTCGAATATGAGAATTCGTATAAAATGATTTATAAAATAATGACCACGATGTGAAAAATGTAAACGATTGGTTGTTAAAGTGACCGGGATCGTCTATTGTCATACTCTCTGCCAATATCGGAAACCACTTTAACAACTTTGTACGCGGTGGAGTTCCAGAATGAAGGGGATGATTTGGCGAACGACTCCATTTTTTATTTCATATTAATTACGAGACCCTGACTACCTTGAGTCAGCTTGATGTGGCTAAAACAGGAGCTATGCACGGACCAAGTGAGGTCATACCTCTTATCGAGCACACTTCTTCGATATTATTAAATTACTGTTGAGATTCGATATGCGCCCTTTTGATTATGGGAGTGTGTATCGAGGTGGGCGGTAGTAGCTACTATGCGTTACCACCAGTCCGGCTCTGCAAACGGTGAATCCACCCTGGCATTCCTTGCGTGCTTTGCCACATGCCTTATACGAGCCCACTACGACTTTGTTTTGTACTGTTTTATATGGAGTGCCCTCTGATCAACCTCCAGTTTATGGAGAAATTACGGTACTGTATATACTATGGGAATATATAAACGGTGTAAGGGTAGTCATGGTAATCCCGCTTACGCTATTTTGATATTTTACTTTATTGATAGACACTATTGTATATAGCGTATTATATTATATAGTACTAGTTTGACAGATCCTTAGAGGATGGTGATCCCAAACATCCTTTAAGTTACTGATTGCATTTCATCGAGCATTTCATTTGTGCTGATTTACTACCATGAGGATTTTAGTCCTGATCCGAGTTGTTTTGTTTTCATTATTGCTCGGGTCAGATCAAGTATTCTAGATTCGAGATTTATCTTTAGAGTTGGAGCTTATCTTGGGTTTTGCTCTCATGTATCTACTCATTGATCATTTGTTCCAGTGTCAGATATTCTCATTGTTTTGATTCATACTGTTATCATTTACTTATGTATCAAATTTCAGTATATTAGACCTCCGCTGCATTATTTATGTAAACTCTGATGTAAAATTTATTTAGCAGCTTCATGAACTACCATTGTATTTTAAATTTTCCACTGCGAGATATTATATTGCTTTGTATCTGTGTCTGTGATATGTGATTCTGTGAATTATTCTGTTTACCCCAGAAGTTAATAACAATCTGTTGTTTTGGACATTTTGAGTTGACATGTTTATGTCGATTCGGCACGGTCAAAATGGCGGGTCGTTACATAACGTAATTATAAAATGATTTATATAGAAAATTTCTGTGTTTTAAATAAGTTTTATAAGCAAGTAAGTCAAAAATTCACCTAAGGGCTAATAGTCTGGAATAATTGTTTTAAAAAAAACAATTGAGTGAGATTATGTTAAATTATGTTATTAATTAATTTAATGGGAAAGGTTAACTGAAATCCGTTAACTATGTTTTCAAGTTGACTAAGTCAACAGTTTTAATTAATTTTGGTTATTAAATTAATTGGTTTCCATTTAATTTAATAGAAATAGTTTTAACAAAAGGGGTTGTTTAAATGTAATGGGAGTTCATAAAAGTTAATCAGTCTTCTAATGAATGGTGTATAAAGACAATTATCAGTTTGTTAACTATCAATAAAGTTAGTGATTATTACAATAAGGATTTTTAAAGGAGATTAACTATTCTATTTTTAGTTAATAATGAAGTTAACTACTGTTACTTTAGTTAATGTCATAGTTAATTATTATTTTAATAAATAATAATTCATGTGATTTCATTTTTAATTGGAAATAGTTTAAATAAGTTATTAAGTTGTAATGGGTTTTAATGGAATTTTGTAAAGGGTTTTTTATAAAGGAATCTCAACAATAAATCTAACGTTTACGAAGTTTATAAAAACAAAATTTTTATAGTGGTTTAATAAACGAATAAGTTTTTATAAGTGATTCCAATTGTTGGAACGATTTTTGTATATTGATTTACAAACTTTGGAAATGGCTTATAAATGAAGTTAAAACTTAGAAGTAGGAAGATGTGAAGTTTGGAAATCTAAACAGAAGCATGAAATTTGACTGAATTTGATTATGTAGGTTAAGTTATAAACGATTTGATTTAAATTCGAGGATTTTAAATAGTAAAAGAAGTTTTATTAAAATTAAATTAAAATATTTTTTGGAAATAAGACTTATAAGGATGTTTATAAAAGAATTCTTTTATAATGGAATCAAGGTTTTGCAGATAAGGCTTTATAAAAGATATTCAAAGCTAATGCGATGATTTTAAATAAGCTTTTGCCTAATAATTTCATTAAGTAAAAATGATTGTAATGGAAAGGAGATATTTAAAAATGCTAATAGAGGATGCTTTAAGGATTTTGTAAACATGATTTTTGTAATAAATTCAGGTTGTAAACAATTGTATAAAGAGGTTTAAAGCTAAAAGTTTGTGTTTTAGTGAGAGTTTACTTAATGATGGAATTAAGTAAAGTGGTTATAATTGAAAGGGAATATTTCGCGTGCAAGGAATGGTTAATAAAGCCATATTTAAATTAAATAGTAAATGTGGTTTGAGATATATTGTTGATATCATTTTTTGGGTTACATACTTTGATCTAACTTAAAAATAAGAACGTTGTCGAGTCAAGGTCTGAGGGATATATAAAAATACCCAACTTAAACGATTTCATTGTTACCTGAGGGATGCTACTGGATTGGGAATGGAAGGGGTGTGGGAAATTAAATTATTATTTCCATAAGCAATGTTATAAACTTTAATTTGAAAAGTTTATAAGTTAAAATAAAAACTGTTTGACTTTTATAGTAAAACAATGTATCATATGACATTGTCTGGGCCAGATATGAATTGCGACAATACTTATACCATTTGGCTAAGTATATAGCATTGTTCCCAAAAATAGGGAAAATAATATGGTTTTGTGAATACACTTATTCCAAGAGATAAGTGTATGACTATCGTTTTCAAAGTAACAACGACAAAACATTTGTAAATGTACTTATCCCGTTGAGATAAGCATATAGAATCAATTTTTAAGAATCGATGAACTGATTTTAATGAATGGTTTTAATTTAAAAGGATTGTGCTGCTCATGTACTTAATTGTACTGTTGGATTTGATAGTTAAAGAACTGACTATCAATAAATTCCCTTTCAAATGATGACGTGTTGATTTGACGAACGAGGATGAGAACTGGACCCGAAACCACTTCTAATCGACTTTGCGTTCGAAAAATGAATTTGCTAGGATGCTTATGCGTATTAAGATGATTTGAAGGCATAGACCTTCAGAGCGAAAAAGGGTGCTTGCTGATGTCTATGATTAACTATCAGGGACTTTCAGAGCGAAAAGTGGTGTGTGCCATGCTTATGTGTGGTCATGTCTTACGAGCGTTCCATTCTATCAAGGGATTTCTAAAAATTAAACAAGTCGTTTGTGATGTGAGTTTTCTCACTGGAAGTACTCAAAAATGATCAAATCCGGATGAAATGTGCTCGGTTAGACCGAGTACATTTCCCAGGTTTCGTTGGGTTTTTCTTGGAGCTTTAGGAAAGGAGACGTAACAACCCGGAAAATCCGAGCCAATTTAAAAAAAAAATTGGGAATTTTAGCGAATTTTGAATATTTAAAATGATTATTTTAAATAATAACGAGGAGAAATCTATTTTGAATAGAATTGGAATGTATATATTTATTTGAATCGTCGTTGGAATATAAATATTTTATTTTAAATATAAAAGGAATTGAAAATGGCGCGGTAGTTTGAAAATTTGATTTAAAATTTCAAATGAATGTACAGGATTTAAAATAAACCGGATTTTAACGAAACCAAAAATATTAGAATCTACTTGAGAATATCTTTCCAAGAATCCGAAAAATCAAAATTTCATAGCGGGGATAAAAAGTTATGCCCAGTAGAAATTTCAGAATAGTCGCTATGGAATTCTGGCCCTTAAAATGGAAATTTTGCAAACAACCTCTGTTTTCGATGAAACCACTTTTGTTGGATCCGGGATGTTAAATTATTGCTAGATTCCAAAATTCATAATTTTTCGAATCAATATGTGAGCGTGGCAAAAGAAAACGTGTTTTGAACGTTTTTGTCAATTTCGATCGACCAGAAAATGACCATTTTTCAAATGGTCTCAGAATTCGACGAAATTAGTTTTGTTAGGACCTTATCGTCAATACGAAGATAGAAATATTTTTTCTGGAATTTTTAGGGTCTGTATGTGACCCCAGTAAATTGAAATGTATGTTTAAAATTCAATATAATGATTTAAACGTTAATTTAAATGAAAACTAATCGAAATGATAGAATTGGCTTATGAAACATATCCCATTGTGTTCGGAATGGGGGTAATTAGGTAGGGACGACAGTCGACGGGTTCGATTTTGAATTCAAAATAAAAAGTTGCTTTATGGAATAAATAAATAAAATATAAATAATATAAATAATTTTCAATAAAACCCCTCTCCACCCTTTCTTTCTCTCTTACCGTCCGATTTAAGGAAATAAAAAAAAACCGATTGCACCCAAACCCGCACCCCACGTCGTCGGCCTCATGCCCAGCCTCCGGCCACCGCGAGGTGTGCCACCACCTCCCCTCCTCGCGTCTGACCTCGGCCCCCCTCTGAATCCCAAAACCCTACCTCCAATTCGAGCAAACCTCCCCCAAATCACCCAAAAGACCAACACCACCGCGCCTGAGGGCCACTGTCGCCGCCACAGCACCGTCCTCCATCGCGTCAGACCTTCCACCACCCTACTGGCCCGCCACCTCGACGCCAAACCCCTCCTTCGACGAAAGCTTCGATTTTTGAGGAAAAGTGAGTTTTTAATTTATTATTTATTTTTATTTTCAGTTTTATAGATGTTAGAACCTTGATAAACATATATATGATTTTTATTTATATAGTTAGGGTATAAAGAGATGATTTTTATAATAAAAATGTGATATTTTTTAAAAGTAAACATCGTTTTGAAAATATAATATTTATATCAAATGTTAGAAGAGAAAAATATAATTTTTATGTGAAATGATTGAGAAGTAAAAATATAGATTTGTGAAGTAAAAATTAGATTTTTACATATATGAAGTAGCGATAAAAATTCGATTTTTATGTATATGAAGTGAAATAAAAATATGAACTTTATTTTTATCATGAAGTAGTGAGGATAAAGATTAGATTTTTATATGAGTAGCGGATTAAAATAGAATTTTTATAGTATAGAGAATATAAAAATACGATTTTTATTAATGTAGAGTAATAAAAATATGATTTTTATTAATGTAAGAGAATAAAAATATGATTTTTATTATATGTGAAGATTAAAAATATGATTTTTATATAGTAGAGATTATAAAAATTTGATTTTTGTATATATGAAGTAACTGTAAAAATATGATTTCTAATATAGGAACATCATATTAAAAATGTGATTTTTCCTATAAATAGCGGAAAAAGGATCGCATTGAAATGTTGGACAAATTCGAACCGTTCAGAATTAAAGAATGGAGGAGTGGAACCCTCGGTGAGAACTTCTCACTTTAAATTTATTTTCTAGTTAAAATATATACTAGGATGTAGACGGTGCTTAGCAGCACCTGACACCCGTCGTCCACAGACCATGGATGACTTGTTTGTTTAATTGATGTGTTGTGAAAGCTGATTGTGTGATTGGAATGGAATAAAAGATTTTACAGTTAAAAATATATTTTTTAACGTGTATATAAAATAAATATTTATAAACAAATCAGACGATTTGTTTATGTACACCTATTTGAAGGATATTGATTGTGATGATAAATTTTACACGTCGCCCAACTGCACAAATAATATTCAGTGTTTGTGGATTGAAACCCCGCACGGGTGTTGGGATGATATTTGACGTACACTAATCCCAATTGTTTAGTGGTATGTCGATCGTTTGATTGACAGACTGTGTAAGCGTTATTAGATATATTTAATGCTTATGCAGTTGTGTGGTGCACTCTGGATGATGGTTGATTATTTATCGTTGTTATTATATACGTGTGTTGTATGGAATCCATATAATTAACATTATATGGTAGTTGAGTGGGTCTCATTCCAATTTAGAAAATTAATTATATTCATGTGTTGAATAAACAAAATAGTCATGTGTTGAGGATATTCATGTGTTGAAACAATTCATTGTTGAAACTTCATGTGTTGAAACTATTCATGTGTTGAATAAAATATTTATACAATAAAATTCACATTTTTATTCTAAGTAGGAATTAATAAATATTCATGTGTTGAATAAAGTATATATCCACGTGTTGAATAAACAAAATAGTCATGTGTTGATGATACTCATGTGTTGAGAATATTCATGTGCTGAAACTATTCATGTGCTGAATATAATATTTATACAATAAAATTCACATTTTATTGAAAGTAAAAATTAATAAATATTCATGTGTTGACTAAAGTATATATTCATGTGTTGAAGAAAATATTCATTTGTTGAATAGAATAACGAAGTTATTGAAATATATAAAGCCAAGTTGATTAGAGATGTGTCATTTTGACGCGAACGTTATTTATATCGATTATATTCGTTTTTATAATGAATATAGAAAATGAAGTGATTTCAAAATATAACGTTTTGAAAATATTATCATTTATATGTTAATGATATGGAATATTCAATTTTGATTTAAAATTGAATATGAAGTTGAAATCATTTTTAAGACGAATTATAAAATATGTTTAGAATTGAAATCGATGAAGTATATATAATATATATATTATATATATTAAATGGCCTGAATAGAACGCGCCGCGGCAGTGCGTGAATTTTGACCATTGACTTTGAATTGACGTTGCGGGAGATCCAACCGTCAGATTCTACTGAGACCGGAACCGTTGGGTTCGTATCGAAAAGATCTTTCCAATGAATATTAAAAATTTAAAATCTAACGGTTGGATTTGGAATTATGTCCAAATCAAATTTGGAAAGGCCGCTGTAAGTGCAGTACGGTGGCCGTTATTGAAAACCGACAGTATGGGCCTTGATAAAATTATTAAAAATATTAATAATTTGTGTAAAATCATAATATATGAATTGGAAAGAACTGGGATGAAAAATTCCACATTTGTAAGGATAAAAATATATTTTTATCGAAATGTACTAGTTATGAACTAGAATTATAATCCAATATTTTTGAATAAATAAATTGGATTTGAAGTGGTTTTAAAAATAATCAGAATTTCCAATATACAAATTGGAATGGATTTGAATCGAAATTATCTTCGGAATATTTTGATGTTGGATTTCGTGATTATACATATATGGTTGTGGAAATTTGAAAGATATATTTGCATCGTTATTTCAAATACGATATTTGTTTGTTTCAGAATTTGATATTGAATATAAGCCGATATATTTTCTATTCAGAGCCTTGTATTTAATATCAAATGGGATTTTGGGTTCGTCGTGAATGGTGTCTTAAATAACACTGTCCTTGAACCCAGTTTAGAAAAGAATAAGTCTTTTAATTAAGA
This sequence comes from Allium sativum, assembly GCA_030737875.1. Taxonomy (NCBI): domain Eukaryota; kingdom Viridiplantae; phylum Streptophyta; class Magnoliopsida; order Asparagales; family Amaryllidaceae; genus Allium; species Allium sativum. The sequence goes on from CM060910.1 coordinate 245,022,153, forward strand.
TTTAGTGAAATTGTCCAATTAATTAGTGTTTAATTGAAATTGAATTTAAATTAGTTTTTGGGGTTTATCGTGAGCGTTGTTTTGAATAACACCTATTCTTTAACCCGGTTAACAATGGAAAGTGATTTTGGGTTTATCATGAACCGTGTTTTAGATGACATTGGTTCTTTAACCCAGTTAAAGACAGGATATTGATTTTTGAGAAGATTAAAACTAAGTGGAGTTTTAATGAATCTTTAATTAGATTAAAGTGATCGAGAATGGAGTATCACCAGCTTTGCTCCAAAGCGATAGTTAAATCTTTAATTAGATTTGAACATGAAATGGTAATTAATATTTACCGATAACACCATGGTGTTAGATATGGAGTAAATAATTACTTCGATGTGGTTCGCTAATCCCGACTAGCTTGGAAAACCATAATATGGTTTGAAATGATATCCAAAGGAAGATTAAAGAATAAATTTAGAAGAATTTATCTTTGATAAAATTAATGGGAACCTTTCCCTAAGAATGTGAATATTGGAATAAAAGAATATCCTGAATTGGAATGAGGCGTATGTTGTGTTTGTGTAACACTTGTTTATTATATACGCGGGTTATTCGGAAAGGCCGGGTTTATACCCATTCTGAATAACCAATTCAACGATAAGTCGAAGATGAAGACGGTGGTTGAAGACCGGAGGTCTTCACGTTGTTTGGAGGATTATTGATGATCTTGATTAGGTTGTACACCTAAGAGGAGGGAATCAGTTGGTGTTCGTCCAAACGTGCTTGGAGATCGATGGATATGCGAGGAATAAGGTTCCTCCGGTTTCTTTCAGACCCAGAACGAACTTGTAAATGGACCTGTGTCTGACATTGGATTTTATTCTGTGTGATTGATTTCTATTAAATATATATCTGTTTGGCGGCGGAAAATTTATTCTCTTGCTTAACACCCTTCTCTGAGACGTACGAGCTTAGAGGTTATATATCGATAGATATTAATCGCATGGCATGAATTGCCTAAGTGGCAAATGATCAAGGCTTCTGTTGAAAAGCAAAGTCTTGTGGTTGATGATCAAAGCACGGCCTGTGTGGCATAGCTTTGCGTATAGAGTTAATTCGCGAGCCTCACACTTCGGTATGAGTCAAAAACGGGATAGTGACAGAAGGGAGAGCACGACGTTTCTTTCTAGCTATGGGTGATGTCAGTGACCTACCAGCCCTGACATTTGTATACTTTTTACCTGTGTGGTTGTTGGAATGCGAGGCGCCTCGGTATAGGTCTGATAGGACCGGGAAACGTGTGTTCAAGAATTGTCAATCCTCAAAAGTAAGAGAGGACCGGCCCTGAAGATTTAGGATCACTGTGTGTGGTCCTGAGACATTTGCTAGAGTGTCTCGAACGGAGAGGAGCTTGCCTCTTGCTTCGACTCATGACGGAAATCCAATTTCCAATACGTGATATTTCAGTTTTGATTGTAGAGCCTAGTATTGGCGACACGATATATGATACCCATGCTGCCTATGAAACATACATTTATATTTAAAGTTGTTTTCTTCACTTATAGTAATAATAAAAGATGAAATTTAGCGTATCAAGCATTCTTTGGCTATTATAAGGTAAAACCCTATCCTCCGGCTTGCGTTGCATTGTGTGATGGGACCTGGGTCTTATAATAGCTTTATTTTTCTTTATTTAGCATTGCGTTGTTTGTTTTTATGTACAAGTATTCTTGGGAGGAAACCCATTCTGTGTTATACGGCGTGGTCCCTTGATTTACCTAACTTTAAAATAAAGATTAATAACTGTTTTAGTTCTCACACCAGTCACATGACTGACCTGGAGTTTATTGTTTTAACCTAAACTCTGGGTACCCTTATTTTCCGCACGGGCAGCTAATAGTTGGGTTTTGTAGATTTATATTCACAGGATCCTGGTTTATAGCTGAAGTGATATTCGGAAAGCTCTATATCTGCGTATTTCTTTCAGTTATGTTTTGTATTATTTTTCCGCTGCAGTAATGTAATTTAAATCTCTGATATTCTCTGTTGTATAATATTTACTCATACTCTGTATATTCTTATATTCTGATGGAATTGTTGTAATAAACAATGATATATTCTTCTGTCTGTGTTCCGATGTGTGTTGTTCTCAAGGCAATCCGCGCTTTCCTTCACGAGGAAGTTACGGGTTACTACAGGAGACGGAGTCAAGACGTATTCCCGAATTTTCTGGTATTAAGTTATTTCTGCTGTGTGTGTTATATTTATCAGATTGTATAGGTTGATCTAGTTGTGTACTCTGATATTGTAATCATGTATATAAGTTTTCTCTTTATGTAAAGAGTATTGATATATATTATATTTTATTCATTCTACCATGAGATTCTATTCTGCTCTGATTCTATCGTATTGGTGTTCTTCTTCGTCTTCCATTCTAACATTTCTTTCTTTTTCTCACCCTCTAACTTCTTTCTTTTAACTTTCTGGGTTTTTTATATTTCAATATTGGCAAGTGAATTCAAATAATGTACTGGTATCCAAATTCGAGCGTTGAATTTTCCGTATTGTTACAGTTTTCGAGAAGAGTCGACATGTAGATGTCCAAAAGAGTGACACAAGGAGCAAATATCGGGTATCCACCCATAACGCACTTGAACCTCCTCTACATAATCAATAGCTAGTTTAACTTCAATCATATTTAGAAGCGGTTTTGCACATGAAATTTAATCAGAGCTTTAGCGTAGAACAATTTGTCTACGGTCATAGGGTTCACATTAAAACACCTAATCTTACCGACAGCATTGGACAATCGATTCAGACCAGTCAGGGGTTGCAAAACAAAGGGTATATAGGAGAAATATGTCCGAACTGGAATAGAGAGCACTTGCTCTCTAGCTCTGTCAACTGTTGGACTCCAGGGAATAACAATAAGGCTTTCCCCTATAAAAGTGGGCTTTGCGCTTAAAACTCGCAAGCGGTTCTCAAAAAGAGAAAATTTCATGAAAACCTGCCACTTAATTGCCACATTTTGTCGTAATGTTCTTAACAACCAAATACGAAGGATGAGCATCTAGGAAAAAACCTACCAAAATTGTCAGACCAGATATCAACCCCGACAAGGAGCACTTCAGAAGGAAGCTCACTAACACCATCAATCATCGTATGCTCAATAAAATAGGGTTCATAAGATCCAACATTTCAAGAAGAATTTTCAAACATAGAAACCCATTTTCAAACATCAGGCACTCCACTACCAAAAGACTTAGGGGTAGCATCTTACGCATTAACAAAAGAGGGAGGAATAGAATCAGGAATGGCAAGCTTCAAAGGACCAGTAATTTTGCCACTTGCACAAGCAAAACCAGATACTAACACCACCCTATCTTTTACATTAGTTGTTGCATTCACAATTTCCACATTCCCCTTCCCATCACAACATCATTTTCACATGCATCACCAGTAACATGACACAGCTTCTCTGACATTTTATCAATAATCCACATCAATTGTGGTGTTCATCCCCCAAACCATTTATATTGCCAGCCGGAATAGCCGAAAATCTATCATTCAAATCAACATTTAATTTCGTCCAATGCTTAGAAACTTCAGACACAGCAAGAAGGGGTGACAAGCAATTTTTTACCTAAAATAGTCGTACAAACTCTAGAAGATGATGGAAGCTTAGAAGCTAGCACAACCAAATCTGACATGTCAGCAACAATCAGAGGAGCAACAGTCTTCGAGGGTGGCGGAGTCTCAAACATAGATTCCTGATAAGCATACTTTATTTCTACCATGATAATTATATTCATTAATATATATACACATATATAATTATCTAACTATACATTACATGAATATAATGTAGTACTAAAATTACAAACTACACACACATATATATATATATATATATATATTGAATATTAAATTAGTTAAACATAAAAAATTATTTTTTATATGATATCTGATTTGAGCTTGAATTAATGATGGATGAAGAAGGTGGGGATCTACCATAAATGAAAGGGTTTGTGAAATGACCCGAAATCCCCCTTACGGGAAAGCCTGGATTGCTTTGAGAACACGACGCGTTAAAACACAAACAATAGAACATTTCATTGCTATTACAACAATTTACATCAGAGTACAAGAATATACCAGGGCATGAATAAATATTACACAACAGAAAATATCAGAGATTTAAAATACATAGCAGCGGAAATAAAATGTATAAATACAATGCTTTAGTGGAAATACATCAACTGACACAACTGAAAGAAATACACGGATACAAAGCTTTTTGAATATAGCTTTAGCTGTAAATCCAGGATCCTGTGTATAGAAATATCTACAAAACCAAAACTACTGACTGCCCGTGTGGTAAATACGGGCACCTAGAGTTTAGGTTAAAACAATAAACTCCGAGTCAGTTATGGGACTGGTGTGAGAACTAAGACAGTTATTAGCTTTTGTTTTAAAGTCAGGCAAATCACGGGACCACGTCATATAACACGGAACTGGTTTATCACCATGAATACCAGTGCATAAAAATAACAGCGCAATGATAAAGAGAAAAATGAAGCTATTATAAGACTCCGGTCCCATCACACAATGAACACAGTCAAGGATAGAGTTTTCCCTTATAATAGCTAAATATGCTTGATACGCGAAATTTCATCTTCTTTTATTACTATAAGTGAAGAAATCAACATCAAATATAAATGTATCAATCATAGGCGGCGTAGGTACCATTATATTACGTCGACATATAGGTTTACAACTAAAACCGTAAAATCGCGTACTGGAAATTGGATTTCCATCTATGAACCAAGGCAAGCGATCGTCCTTACCGACTTGATACACACTAGCAATGTCTCAGAATCCCCTACAGTGAACCCTAGGTTAGCGACAGGGATGGTCATTCGTCGATGATTGGCAATACCATAAACTATATGTTAGCCGGTTCTATTGAACCTCCAAAATGGGTCAGTATGTCGACTACTCAAGAGCCACTAGGGACTCAATATCACAGATCTTTTCAATTGGCCCAATGATCGAGGTACCTCGCTTTCCATCAATAAAGTTTTCCAACATCCACCTGAGTAAACAGGGTTCCATACCATAATGTTACTCATAGCTAGAAACTAACATATGTCCATTTCCCTGAAGTCCTCATCCCGTTTTCGGTTCATACCGGGGTGTGAAGCCTGAGAATTAACGCTACACAAAGCTATGCAAATTAAAGTTGTGCTTTGATCATCAACCACAAGACTCTGCTTTTCAGTAAAAGCCTTGATCATTTACATCTCAGCATTTATGTAACAACCCGGAGAATCAGAACCAATTTAAATTTTTTATTTTGGCAATTTTAATGAATTTTGAATATTTAAAATATTTTTTTTTTAAATAATAACAACGAGAAATTTATTTTGAATAGAATTAGAATGTATATATTTATTTGAATTGACGTTAGAATATTAATATTTATTTTAATTATAAAATAAATTGGAAATGGCACGGTAGTTTGAAAATTCAATTTCAAATTTCAAATGAATGTACAGGATTAAAAAAAATCGGATTTTAGTGAAACAAAAAATATTAGAATCTATTTGAAAATATCTTTCCAACGAATCCCAAAAATCAAAATTTCATAGCGGGAATAAAAAGTTATGACCAATTGAAAATTCAGAATAGTCGCTATGGAATTTTAGCCCTTAAAAATGGAAATTTTGCAAAGGACCTCCGTTTTCGACGAAACCACTTTTTTTGGATTTGGGATGTCAAATTATTGCTAGATTCCAAAATTCATAATTTTTGGAATCAATATGTGAGTGTGGCAAAAGAAAATGTGTTTTGACAGTTTAAGTCAATTTGGATTGACCATAAAATGGCCATTTTTCAAACGGTTTCCAAATTCGACGAAATTAGTTCTGTTAGGACCGTATCGTCAAAACATAGCTAGATTTATTTTTCTGGAGTTTTTGGAGTCAGTATGTGGCCCCGGTAAATTAAAATGTGCGTTCAAATTGAATATATATTGATTTAAATGTTAATTTAAATGAAAACTGATCGAAATGATGGAATTAGCTTACGGGACATATCCCATTGCATTCAGAATAAGGGTGATTAGCTGGGGGCATCATTCGTTGGGTTTGATTTGGAGTTCGAAATCATTAACAAGTTATTTTTGAAGTAAAATAATAATATAAATTATACATATACTCTTCTAGATCTAAACCCTAGAGTTATTATACTCCAGCCGCCGTCTAAAGGAATTAATGGCCATCGTGGTCCGATTTCCTTCCACCTTTTTCACGAAATCTGTTCTTCGAATTCGAATGTTTATAAAGGAAGAAATGAAGCGCTAGGGGAGATCTACGAAACTGACGGTCGAGATGGATTTTCTTAATTTAGGATAGCCGGAATTTGCGCTTAAAGGTGCTGAATTCGAGTGGGTCTTGCATAGCCGTGGGACTCTCGAGATGGGCGTCGCCTTGGGCAATAGGAGGCGAGGGGTAGGCGCACCAGTCGTCGGACTTGGATGGTCTTCCGATGGGTTGTGGGTGGAGGCGCAAGTGATTTTAGGCTTCGAACGAAACGGGTACAAGCGCCTGCAGTTTCACGAAGAATAACGAAGAGGGAGTGATTAATGGTAGAGATTAAGTAAATAAATAATTTTTTAAGTTAATCACTCTTTCATTATTCAAAAGTTTAAAATATTATAACTTGCTCATAACAGATCAGAACTCGACAAACCTAAGCCCGTTAGAACCGTGACAGCGAGCTCTATGCAATGGTACCAATCTAGACAAGATTTGAAGCAGCTACAATGTTTGATTAAATTAAACACGTTGTTTAGTTTAATTAAAAATAATCGTTTATAGTGATTCCAAACCAATCGAGGTGAGAATTCTCTCACTATAATATTTCTTGTACAGTTATTTATTTTATAACTGCATATATGAACTGCTCCCCGTCGTCCACAGACCATGGACGACTTGTTTGTATTGTGGTGTGACTGTGAATTATATATCTGCGATCTAAATGAATATATTTATGCTATGTAAATGAAAATATATATGCGATGTAAATGAAAATATATATGCGATGTAAATGAAAATATATATGTGATGTAAATGAATATATTTATGCGATGTAAATGAAATAAAAATGATATATATATATAGATATATGGAATGTGAAGAATGTATATATATGAAATGTGAAAATTATATGTATATGAAATGTGAAAAAAATATTATATATATGAAATGTGAATAAATATATACATATATGAAGTGTGAACAAAAATTGATTGGTTAAAATTATTATTTTTAACTTATATACGAGATGTGTAAAATTGTCATGTAATGGAATATTCAATTTTGATTTAAAATTGAATATGAAGTTGAAATCGTTTTGAAAACGAATTTAAAACGATTTATAAAATACGTTTTAAATGGAAATCGATGAAATATATATAATATATATATTATGTATATTTAATGGCCTGAATAGAACGCGCCGCGCAGCGACAGTTCGCGAATTTCGACCATTGACTTCGAATTGACGTTACGGGAGATCCGACCGTCGGATTCTCCTAAAACCGGAACCGTTGGGTTCGTATCGAAAAGAGCTTTCCGAGAATATAAGGGATTTGAAATCTAATGGTTGGATTTGGAATTATGTCCAAATCAAATTTGGAAAAGGTCGCTGTAAGTGTAGTTCGATGACCGTTATTGGAAATCGACTGTACGGGCCTTGATAAAATTATTGAAAATATTAATAATTTGTGTAAAATCATAATAAATGATTTGGATGAAAAATTCCACATTGGTAAAGATAAAAATATATTTTTATCAAAATGTACTAGTTATTAACTAGAAGGATAATCCAATATTTCTAAATAAATAAATTGGATTGAAATGGTTTTAATATAATCAGAATTTTCCAATATATGAGTTGGAATGAATTTGAATTAAAATTATCTTCGGAATATTTCGATATTGGATTCGGTGATTATACGGATATTGTGGAGGAATTTGGAAGATATATATCGTTATTCCCAATGCAATATTTGTTGATTTCAGAATTTGATATTGAATATAAGCCGATATAATTTCTATTCAGAGCCTTGTATTTAATATTGAATTGGATTTTGGGTTTATCGTGAACTGTGTTTAAATGACATTAGTTCTTTAACCCGAGTAAAAGCAAAATTAATTTCTAGAAAGTTAAACAATCAATAAGAAATGATTTTTGGGATCAAAACCAATTGGAGTTTGAATAAATCTTTAATTAGATTGTGAATGAATAAATGGTAATTTAATTTACCAAAACACGTGATGTGATTAAACCAAATTTACTTGGTTGTTGATATTCATGATTGTGATTGATTGATTGTTTGTATTGCGCTCGACCAGTATATGAGCAAGATATGCTTTTACATTTAGCATTGGGTTAGGTAGAAATACTGGTAGACTAACATCTTGTGAAACACTCCACGATTTGACTGTGAGATGTGTAGCGACGTTGTTGTGTTCATTTCAAATTTAATAAATGGTTTTGAAATGATATTTTTCTTAAGTGAAAAGAATAGTATTCCCGATTTTGGATAGAGAATGTTTTATAAAAATGTTTATAAACTAGAAAGGATTACGAGGGCTAAACCCGATGATTTCGAAATGATTTGGAAATGTATTATGGTTTTACATTGTAGTTCATCACATATTCGATTAGTTGCTATTAATGATGTATCTATTTAGTGGTGGAGAATTTATTCTCTTGCTCAACACCCTTCTTTGAGACGTACGAGCCCAAAGGTTATGTGATTAATAGCGATTGATCATATGTGTGAATTGCTGATGTGAAGTACTATAGTTTGAATGTACTTGTGATTATTATGTTGTGAAATGATTTTCCCTACGTCGGGATATAAATGGTTTAGTGTGTGGCTAAAGATTCGGGTGACCCGATAGTGACTAAAAGTATGAGCTGGATCCAGTGCCTTAGGGTGAGTGGTCAGCAGTGTAGCCTGCTCCATGCGTGGGAGGTACACACACACACACACACACACACACACATATATATATATATATCGAGTTGGAGAGGCACTTACTGCCTTGTCTAAGGGAAGATTCCCGATATTTGGTTGCATACTTGTTTGAATGCATTGTTATGTTTTAGAATTCATATTTCCAAACGATTTAGATTGAGATCCCGAAGTGAAATCTACTTTGATATAAAAGCTAGATATGTATTTCAAATGATTTGAAATAGGAAATCGGGAAATAAAGTCCAAAGGAATAATTTTTGTAAATTGAATTGGATTTGGAATTCATATTTCCAAACGATTTAGATTGAGATCCCGAAGTGAAATCTACTTTGATATAAAAGCTAGATATGTATTTCAATTGATTTGAAATAGGAAATCGGGAAATAAAGTCCAAAGGAATAATTTCTGTAAATTGAATTGGATTTGGAAAATCTAAGTGTGGTGATTAATCTAAATGGGTAGATTGGGATATTGCATGTTAATTGATGCATAGTAGATCCATATCTCTATTACTAATTGTTGTTTATACGCTGGCATTCATGGGGGTAAACCCGTTTCGCGTTAGCGGCGTGGTACTGTGATTTGTCTTATGATTAAATAAGTTGATTTTTAACTGTAGAGTTTCTCATACCAGTCCCATGACTAACCTGTAGTTTGCTTTTCCCTTGCAAACTTGGGTGCCTCTATATTCCATACGAGCAGTCGAGTAGTTTATTTTGCAGATATTTATTTATTGAGCAGGATTCTGGATTGAAGCTTTAAGCTGTGTCCAGGCATTGATATCTTCCGCTGTGCTATTTTATTTATTTTCCATTGTGCATTGTATTACATTTATTGTAAATAAATCTTCCGCTGTATAATTATTTTTGATGTACTTTGATATTCTGAACTATGATATAACATTATTATGATGTTTATAAAAGTCTTCTGTTATTTGTTCTGATGTATTGTATGCCCAGAGTTAGCGAACACGATTTCTGACTTTCGGATCGGGCCTTGCGGTCGATTCAGAGGGCAGGGAAGTTCAGGTCATTACAATTCCACACTGTCAATCCATACCGTACCACTTATTTCCACTAATATATAACCTCTAAGCTTGTACGTCTCAAAGAAGGGTGTTAAGCAAGAGAATAAATTCTCCGCCACCAAACAAACATATATTTAGCAGAGATCAACGAATACAGTATAAAGGAATACAACGTCAGACATACTATCCATTTGCAAGTCCGTTCTGGATTTGAACGATATTGGAGGCACCTTATTCCTCGTCCCATATGTCCAATACAGGAGAGAGGCCCTCGCATATCCAGTCGATCTCCAAGTACGTCTGGACAATCACCACTTATTACCTTGTCTTGGGTGTACATCCCAATCAACACATCAGTAATCATCCAAACGATGTGAAGATCTCCGATCTTCAACCACCGTTATCATCGTTGACTTTTAATCGTCGTATCAATTATTCAGAATGGGTTAAACCAGGTCTTTCCGAATAATTCACGTATCTTATAATCAAGTGCTATTAAAACACATCATACGCCTCATTCCAATTAAGAATATTATTTTATTCAAATTTTCTTTTCACAATTTAAACCAAATTAAGGTTTATAAACTAGTCAGGGTTATCGAGCCTTACTGAAGCAATCATTTATTTTATTTTTCCAATCCCAACCTATTCATCCCATGGAGCAAAACTGGTAGTACTCCATATCTAACACCCACTATGTTATTGGTAAAATTAATTACCATCTCTCATTTCAAATCTAATTAAAGATTTAACTATCGCGTTGAGTAAAACTAGTGGTACTTCATTCTCGATCATTTCATGAATTTGATAAAATTATTTATCTCATTTCCATTCCAATCTGATTAAAGTTTGATTAAAACTCTAACTTGGTTTTAATATCAAAAATCATTACTTTATGATTGTTCAACTTTTAAGAAATTAATCTTTAACTAGGTTAAAGAATCAATGACATTTAAAACACATTCCACGATAAACCCAAATCATCTTCCATAAAAATGGACTCGTCACGGAAATCCAACAACATATAATCGATATAAATTTCTGTATCAAACTAATACTATAAACAGAATAACGGCTAGGCCTTTTAAATTCCGTTTATAGTAACGGTCTTCCCTTACAGAAGTTCACCCCAATTATTAATAATTTTATTAAGGCCCTTACAGTCGGTTTCCAATAACGAACACCGAACTGCATCCATAGCGGCCTTTTCTAAAATTGATTCGGACATATCTCAAAATCTAACCATTAGATTTCAAATCTTTTATATTCATTGGAAATCTCTTTTCGACACGAACTCAACAGTTCCGGTTTTAGGAGAATCCGACAGTCGGATCTCCCGTTGCATCAATTTGAAGTTAATGGTCGAAAATTCGCGAACGGTCCCTGCGTGGCGTGTTCTATTCAGGCCATTATAGTTTGGAGGCTCATAAAAGTATCTAATACATATGGGTTGAGATGTTCATACAAAGGAAGAAAAGGAGAGAACATAAGATTTGTACCTTTATTTATTCTCCCTACCTTGTCTATACCAACTTAGTCCAACTACAAGCCATCATATAGCCATACCATCACCTCATTATTCTTGAATATGACCAGCCTGTATAAGGTCTTCAAAACTAATCTAAATCCCGAACAACTATTTTGCATTTAAGTTTGACTTAAATGGGCATCGATATCATATATATTGATTAATATATTTATAGCTATTATGTAACAACCCAGATTCCGACGGACCGACTTTTTTTTAAAATTTAAATCCATCGAGACCCGAGTTGGTTGCTCTGGTATCCTGCAGAAAAAGACAAAGAAAAGAGATATGTCAGAGTTTGGAAAAATAACTCACAACGGAAAGAGTAAAATATAATATATTTAAAACATAGCTTTACCTTAATCACAATACTGCTAAATCAGTATTCCCAAAGCTATAAATCTTTGTCTAACCTGCGAATGTTATGAGGAGGGGGTCAGAACATACGTTCTGTGTGAATGAATTTAAACTACACTTCTTGAATAATCCTACATATACCGTTCAATTACACTTTCTTATTTATTAGGTTATACGTGTTATTAGCACTCAAAGCTTACACACACGTCACACCCATCTATCCCCTAGTAGATTAACCTAATATAGTGTATATGTAGCTACTCCCAAACTGAGGTACACCCCGTGATACCCCACTCGCACGGTCTCCTCCGTATCGCCATAGTAATATGAGCAGTTCCTCATCCTATGCCATAGTAACATACAATGCTACATCCGCATAGAACCATTATCGTTGTGCTACATAAGCGTACTGACTCCTATCCTTGAACTATTCGATCGAGTTTGATTCCATCACCAAATAATGCCCTCTAGTCTACGATACACCACCCAGAGCAGACATGGCTGTACCTAGACTTTCCCATTGTACGTATCATCAATCATACTCGATGTTTCTATTGCACATAACCTCTACTTGTGCACCCAAGTTCTGTGGTAGGGCTACACCAGAAAACACGGAACTCGGTCGGGAGCTTTTCTATATCTGTACGGGCCCGCCTCTAAGAGTGTCCAATGTACAGATATCCCTCGGGTCTGGTTTTTCTATGGTGGCTATGGCTCCATCTCAGCCCCTCCCTCAACTAGTAAAGACCACACGAGCTAAGAGACCACCCCTAATAAGCAAACAGTCTAAACACTCATGTGGGGTCTCCCCGCACCCGTCCCTTGATAGCAAAGGTTAACGATCTCTAGGGGTTAGCTCTTGTCTTTTCGCATTCCTTAGGCTGCTGGTGACAGGCGTCCGACGATCTTGCTATCGTTTGGTCTTGACCCTCCACCTCCACCTGAGGTAATCGCTGAACCACCCTTAATGCCACCGCGTACAGCATTCTGACTGCCCCCTACTTGTGCAGTCAAGGCCCACCCACCTGGTAGTTCTACGCACACCCAACCTCTATAATCCTAGCCCGAAGCTAAACTACTACAGAGGACTACCAGGAGCACCTTTAACGTCTTAGGAAGCTGTATGCTTCCCCTTCCAGTCCGTTGGAGCCAACAAAATAGCGAACGTTCGCTCTCCTCGTGCCTTATGACACTATCATGATCCACCTCGTTGGGTTATTTATCCTACAACGTACGGACTGCTTCAAGCGCCTTAGTTTTATATGTCATTAGACCCTAAGTCTAACCATTTATTTCACGCTTGTGCCACCTCGTCAACTTTCTCATTTAACTTGGTTATTCACATTAGCTTCCTTTTTTTTGTATTCACCAAGTTACCCTTATTAATTCAATTTATACTTAATCCACTTAAGTCCATTAATAAGCTCACAACATGTTATTTTCCAATTTCATAAATTATTCCCTTTTTGGGTTAAAACAACATGTTATACTTAATTCTTAGTTAAGTATGCCTTATCCCACATACATACTGATTAGGAGAATAACCCTCTAAACACCAGCCCCGAAGACCGAAATCAACATCAGACTGGCACCCAGAGAATTACTCAACCCAACCAACATATATGATTTTAATTTACTTCTTTTCCACTCATATAACTTATATCATTTTTAATTTCACATTTCTCCTTTCCAAAACACTTAATTTAAGTATATCTTTACATATAAGTTATCTCATCTTCCTTATCGTTTCGTATAACTTATCTTGTCCCATAAGTTATAATTTCCACCTATTATCCTTTATTGCCTTATTCAATCTTATTCATAATAGGTTATTTATCATTCCCCATTTCTTGTCATTAATTTTAGATTTGACTTAACCCTTCCATTTACTTAACCCGTTACTTAAACTTTACCCAATTCAATTACTTTATGATACCGTCACGGGTCCCATTTGGTTAAGCATATCTAAATTTTGTTTCATATGTCACCCGTGTCCCACTTAACCCCCTTTATTATAGTTTCCATATCTTACACATGTCTTACTACGGTTAAGTCCACCTTAGTCATGTATTACATCTCATGTCTTACAACGGTTAAGTCCACATTAGTCATGCTTTACATGTCATTTATATCACCTACTTAACCCTCTAACCATACCCATGTCACCCACATGTCTTATTATGATTAGTATTTCTTAATTTATTCATAATGCCATAACGATGTATGACCTCTCACATTAGACGTCCGTTCGTGGCTGCTGGATTTGCCTGGCGGTTCCGGGAAAACTTATACCACAACGCGCCTAACCTCATGTCATAAACCGTTACGTCTCTAGTTCTTGCCGTTGACCTCTCACATTAGACGTCCGCTTGTGGTTGCTGGATTTGCCGGGCGGTTCCGGGCAGTCTTACACCACAAACGCACCTAACCTCGTGTCATAGGCGTTCATTAACAATCGTCTTTCACCCAAACCCCAAATTCATGTCATATGTTCCAAATTCAACTTAATTACATTTCATTTTATGCCTATTTCCAATTTGTCATTCACTACACCAATTACATAATAGTTAGCCAAATTTCATATTACCCAAATTATCCAATTATAGCCAAATTCACCAATTACATGTTGTTAATATTGAATTATACCAATTCCATATCCAATTGTTCCAATTAAATTTACACAATTTCACGTTAACATCATAAATCAACATTCATAGTTGCGCACAATTCAGCAAAGATTCATGTTCCCAAAGCATACCCAAAGATTCATTATTGAAACACGCTCCAAAATCCCCAATTCGACTTTATTTCATTGAATAATCCCAATGTACAATTCGCCCATTTGTCCCAATATTTGCAATAATAATTGTTATGCCGCAATCCCCAAATTACAGGTTATATTCCTCGATTGCATAAGCTAAATTATGCCCCAATATTCCCATATTTCAATCGTACATATATAAAATAAGATTTCTTCTAGGTTCGAGATAACCTAGATCCAAAAATAAAAAGGGGAAAGAATAAAAAGGAGAGAACTCAAACGTAGGCATAAATAAAATAACTGATCTTATTAAATTATCATCATATTCATTATGGGGAATGGTAAACGATAGAAGCAATATTATACAACAAATATAGTTCAAATCCACTCACTTTGACTGGATTGGAGAAATAAGTGATTTGCCGTTGATGTAGAATGCTGATTTAATCTTCTTGTTTGATTATTGGTGAAAAGCAGGAATTGTTGATGAAGAATTTTGCTACTTGATTTGATTAAACTCCAAAGTTGATGAAGAACTTACAAATTAATTTAGGGTTTTTGAGGCGGCGACCATGTTTGGTTGAAGTTTGGCGGCATGGAAGCCTCAGAAGGAATTGTTTATGAATTAGGTTAGGTCTAGGCACTATTTTATAAGTGTAGAGAGTGTTTTAGAGCCATTAGATCGCCCTAGAAGCCATCCGGTCCGTCCAGCACATCAAAAATCGTCACTGCCCAGATCTGGAAAAATCAGGGGGGAGGTCGACCTCCCTGGATAGGTCGACCCCCAGGTCGACCTCCCTGGGTAGGTCGACCCCCAGGTCGACCTGCTTGGGTATTTTCCTATGTAAATTATGAATTTTTGTTGAATCTTCCGAAGGCCATAACTCTTTCATACGGGGTCCGATTTTCGAAAACTTGGACTCTATTCCAAGCAGAATTCCGAGACAAACGCAATGGTGATGTCCGTTTTACTTAATTCCTGATATTTAAATTAAGTATCCTTATTTTATTGTCTTCTCTGTTACGTACACTGTTATCGAATTAATTTTTCCTTCTCTTCCATATATTAATAAATTTTTAATTATACATCACCATTATTTACCTATCTATGCATATACACATATTTTTACATATTTTTAACTATATTAAAAATGTGGGGTGTTACATATTATACATATAACATTTAATAATATTTGTTCATCAAGTAAAAATAAAGTTTTAACTAATATTTCAGAAATATTAGTAATTTAGTTAAGTTATAATAATTATAAAATAATTAAACTATTTTGCTAAATGAATATTCATCATTCAGTTGTGTGACTCGTTAGGTGTAATTTTTTTCAATGGCTAGTATCAAACTATTCAAAAATTAATATTCACACTCACTTGGAAGATGTTGTGATATTTTGGCCAAATATATCGCTTATGTGGTCTTAATAAAATGCAATTTTACTTCGTTAAGCATTACCTGATTATGATCTTATTTACGCTGATTCTCTTCGTCAAAACTATATCACTTTGGACTTATAAAATTTGGTAATAGTCAATATTCTAGCTATTCATATTCAACTATATAGTCCAAAAATAATGTTCTTAGTTCAATAATAACAATTATTACTAACGAAAATAATTTGGCCATTGGCTCTGACTTTTAGTTGACTTTAGTTTCTTATAATATTATCTCATATAACTGAGGAAACATTTCATATTTTGAATATTGTTTCACTTTTACTGCTTCCATTCGATCTAACCATAGTCGTTCGTTGGACATCATACTATGATTTAACTATAGTGACCCAACTTTCGAACACTTAGGAAGTCATGTTATTATATAAGAATAAGAATAGATAAAAGATAAAATTAAAGAAAAGCATCAGAATCTCACAACGGAACTTGAACAAAATATAATATCACATAGTATTATACATTAGATTCATAATACGTCTAGTACGGTACATCGAATACATGGATATATACCCATTACAACTTACTAACTTCATAATTATACATAGATATTATCGATAAACAGCTTCTAGACTTCATAGATAGAATATATAGACCATATTGCAGAACCATCCCATCCAATTACTCCAAAAGTTATCTAACATATAGATATATACACCACCACTTCATAATTTCGGCAATTGAAGACCGTGCGATCGTACATGGAACCAAAAAGTGAGACTTCGAGTTGGGTAAGAAAAACCTGTGAAACCACGGCATATAATAACCGAATTAATACAACATATAATGGCTCGTAGAAACCGAACGTTAGTAGAAACCACCGATCAATGACATTGTAAATTAATGTTGCAAACATCACATTTTGATCGGTGTTAAGAAATTGTTGTTATACTGTAAAGTTCGGTTACATATAGCCGAGCCATTACTTCACACAATACAAAATCTATCATCAGAAGATTGGTCGGTAACCACCAAAATATTTTCATGAAATATTTTCATATTGCACGACACATAACCACCGTACGGTGGTAATGCACAACCGACTAGTGAACAATATTTGGAAAAGTCAAAGCCATCCAATGGGGCAACTAGTTGTAACTGAACGTAACACATATCCATGGCACATGATAATTGTACGACAATACGCACGGCCGACCAGTGGAAGCTTGATTTTTCAATTTTAAAATAAACTCCTGGACGACTGTTTGAAAACAAATTTGATTATGAACTTACGACAGTAGATAGCCGTTCGACGGTATACAATACCAAACAGGGGAATTTTGATTTTTTCATGTTACAATCTTCTCCTAGACGGCTGTTTGAAACCAAAATCTTAACAATACCTACGGTAGTTTGTTGCCGAACAATGAATTACATTTAGATAACACTCTTGAGACATTTGTAATAAATTTAGTCGACCAGTAAATATCAAAACCAAAATAATATGGGTAATTAATTAACTTAATTCAATAACCAAACAAAACATTTCACGTAATTCAACAAACAATAACTGAACAAAAAATTACATTTCCATGCTCATTAACCAAACAATTCAAACACCATTTTCAAAACATTCCATTCATTAATCAAACAATAACCGAGTTCACATACCCCGTGTACGACATAACATTTGTTTACAACAAACAAAATACAAAATAACCATTGTTTCATAGCCAAAATACAATGCAAACACCATTTTCAAAACATCACCATACCTAAGTAACTATCTATATTTAACGACCATTCTTTGCTTTTGCACATTTCTCCCGTTTATCCGGCTCGTTCAGTGCTTCCTCCAACAAGTCCACTGCTTCGCGTTCCACAGCAAGATAACGATTAATGGTCCTTGCGCGTGTTTCTTTCATATTTTCCTTCAGTTTCTCCATGGCTTTTCCAACAACAGTTCTCTGCATTACATTTGTAAACAAATATAAATTTCAGGTCAACATAATACAAGTAATGATCGTTTGTGCTCACCAACTTCTGAACATTATCAGGTTTCTTTGAGCTACTTCTCCTAACATCCGGGTGTTGAACAATGGGATGCGACACACTCAAATACCATGACATGTTCTTAGTTGTACAATCCCAAGGATCAACTACTGGAATGGACCGTGATTTTACAGAAAGTACACGGTCTTGTCAATTTTCTGAGCACCAAAATCCAATATCGAATACAACTTTATGTTGATTTGCATTGCGACCTCTACGGCATTTTCTCGGAACCATTGGACTTGTAGGGATATGCTGAGCAATACTGGCACTCTGTTGGGATAGTACGGTTCAGCAATATCAAAATAAAAGCACGCCGTTGTAAAATGTCACTTCAGGCAAGGGAAAATGAGATATAATGACATGGTATGGATCCCAACATACATAATAATATACATATCATTCGCATTTCTATAATTTGCAATCAAAATAGACAATAATTATTTAACTTATGTCTTGTGGAGATAAATCGTCTAATTGTTCTCGAAGCCGTATTATGGCCGAAGTCATGTCTCCTGATTGTTTCAGTGGTTGCCATCTACACATTCGTGGCATTGTATCATTGTAATCTGTACTAGGGACAACATTATGTACCATGGAAAAATGTTCATAAATCCAAGCTTATAGCAATTTTAATTAGTACTAAATTCAATACTTGATTAAATATTATAAACATTTGGATAATAGAAGTCGAAAAACTCACAATTAATAATGTCAAGTATCCAAACATCTTCTTTATAACCAGTCTTGAAGCCAACCCCAATTAACGGTACAAGAAGGCTAATGCTCCCATTCCCTATGCTTGTTCACTAAAATTATTAACGTTCTTCAAACATCTCAAATACTGCACATGTACCATCGTTTCCGACTTATCGCAGAATAATGTGCAATCCAATAAATATAGGAAATACGCACTTGCAACGACTACGTAATCATCTTCGATTGCATTCTCTGTATTTGCCTTTTTTTTAAATGTTTCCAGCAGGAAGTTTAACTTGACTGAACCAGAATCGTTGAGTTGTTCTCTCGCTTCAGCCTGGTCGATATCAAGATAATCGATTAACAGATCAGTGCGAGTACGATCATCCCATTTTGCAAAAATAAAACTGCCTACCACTAGTATTTTTAGAATTTGTGCGACATCATCCAACGTTATCATCATTTCTCCAAAAGGCAAATGAAAAGAATTCATCTCGGGATGCCATCTCTCCATAAATATTGAAATTGTCACGTAATCAACATACTTGTATGAAAATTGTGCCAACGTGTACATACCAAAATTTTTAATTCTCTGAACAATTGCATTCGACATATCATCTATACTCCATTCTTTCAACTTCGCTGAATGAGAAATGCATTTTAATGGGTCACGCTCCTACGTAAACAAAATAATTAATACTATCATACATATGATGATATTTATTTGAACAAGTGCACAGAACAATAAATAAGTTACCTCGTGCTTATTCCAAATAGCCTCACTGATTTGCTACACGAGTGCGCGCTCAAAGGACGAACAACTAGTTGCATGTCTTCTTCTTCATTGCGTCCATCATCATCATTAGATTCGTAATTCGAACCAGTTTCAGATGCTCATTGTGCAGAACCATCCCCAGAACCAGTAGGAACGATCCCCCGAAGCAGCATAGCGATCCCCCGAAGCAGTAGAACGAACCCCCGAAGCCCTAAAACTACCCTTCGAAACATGTTCTTCAACCCTCAAATCATCTCCTCTATTTTTTTCAACATTCTCACCTTCTTCTAATGTAGCCTTTTTCTTATTCTTCGCTGGTTTCTTATTTTTCGCTAGCTGTGCGGCTCGTGCGCATCGTAATGAGGCAGCCATTGCTTCTCGATCTTTTCCTACATAAAGCCATAAGATTACTTACAATGAATCTATAATATAGAAGCCTATTCTGGCCATACACAACCTAATGGTGCACATAATATATAATACACTTCAACATATCATCTACACAGAGTTTTTCTAAGTGATATAAGTTGTGAATGATTGCAGCAGCTCAAGCACTTTATTTTTTGTAAAGTAAATATAGAGTATTTATGCTGACAAGACATTAGCTTGAGTTCGATGTTTGGAATTCATACTGGTAAGACATTAGCCTTTTTTTAATAATTTAGATGCCATTTTCTTTTAACTAACAAGAACTTTTTAGGTTAAGTTTGTTCTTAATCAAAAAAGCGTCTTTAAATCTGATCTAAGAGTTATTTAAATATGGCTTCTTAAATAATAAAATTTACCCACCTTAAGCTATTATGCTTATCCTAATTTTAAATTTAACTAATCCACTAATTAAGATCAAATCTTTATCTCATAAAAATAATCCAACCAGTCTAAAATCAAGATCCCATATCAGAATAATTATCTGAAAAACAAAAATATGCATTATATGGTAATGTGACATAGATAACATATAAATCTACTTTATGTATATGTTAACTTGTGCAGACACTCATACTAGCCATTCATACATGCTAGTATACATATGCATCAAAATATAAATGACGTGGTGAGAGACAAACAAGAAATTAATCCTTGCTATAAATAAACAGATTAGTTGTCCAAATTATAAGAAAATAAAGTCAGTTATATAAATCATTTTGTTAACAAAAAACATGTTAAAAATGTGCAATATAACTTATTTCAATGTATTTATCTAATGACTGTCGACTCCATGCAAATCTTTTTTATTTAATTACTCCATGTAACATAATACAACGTAGTATCCTCATAAAAGTTGTAAATAGATGAATAGTTATCTACTGCTAAAGTCCTTTAGCAAAGAAGGAAAAAAGAATCAGAGTTGATAAAGCAAAAATATAAAAATGAATAGAGAATTGAAGTTGCGAAAAAGTTATTAAAGCAGAATGTTCTCTGGCATACGGTTGACAACCACCGACCCATAATGCCCATTTTCGGTTAGAAGCAGCCATTTGAAATTTATTTTATCTAGCACTTTAATTCATTCGGTTTCCCACTACCGAATTATATGAGGTACCAATTGTGAATGGTGAACTAGTGGACGAATTCAACTAATCTATCAACAAACACGGTCGACAACGACCGACGCTCCAACAAGCTCTTCGTTTACGAAGAGCCGTTCGTACCAATCAACGATATCAACAACAGATTCTAACACAGCGGCTCGCATCGATTTCAGAAAGAAAGAAAAAGTATGGTTAGAATCTTACTTGATTGAGACGGCTTCTGCTCTTTCGTCATCGTCGCACGTTATCACCTTCGTACAATTGAAATTGCGTTGGTAATTTGGAAACTCTTCGAGCTTGACGAGGGCTGAAACAAATTTCAGGAAAACACAATTATTTTGGGAACGAAATCAGAAAGAAACGGAATGAAATCCCCTGTACCCAAAATTCTATATTCCGCTATGTCCAACCAATCAAGACCCCTTGATTTCCACCATTTTGCAATTAAGCCATATTTTTCTCTCTGTCTTAATTACAAAAAGGTGAAAATCAGGATTTCTGATTTGTTGGAAACAGGGATATATGGAATTTTGGGTACAATAGTGGTGGCCATTTATTGTCTTTTTAAATGAACGTGGTGTAAGGGAGCATAGCTGCTTAATTAAGAAGGTGACCTTTAGTAGAGGTTGGAAGCTCTTCGAGCTTGACGAGGGCTGAAACAAATTTAAGGAAAACACAATTATTTTGAGAATGAAAGCAGAAAGAAACGGAATGAAATGCCCTCTACCCAAAATTCTATATCTCCCTATGTCCAACCAATCAAGACACCCTGATTTCCACCATTTTACAATTAAACCCTATTTTTCTCTCTGTTTTAATTACAAAAAAGTGAAAACTAGGATTTCTGATTGGTTGTAAATAGTGGTATATCGAATTTTGGGTACAACGGTGGTGGCCATTTATTTTCTTTTTAGATGAACGTGGTGTAAGGGAGCAGAGCTGCTTAATTAAGAAGGTGACCTTTAGCAAATTAAGATGGCAAGAAATGTAAAGTTGGGTGTAAATTAGCAGCTCACTAAACGTACGTGAGTCCCCCCAATTCCTTGGATTTCACTTTGAATGTTCGTCTCTCTCTCTACCCTGATCAAATTTGCAGCTCTTGCGTGGTTATTCAAAGCACGATTCATTTTAACTATTTAACCACGTAATTAAAAGCCAAACCGATCAAGTAAATGTGCTTTGGTGTTGTACACTTTGTATTCATTCCAAAAAGGAAGGTCAGAAATCTTAAAATTTCCCCATACTGGTCATCTGCTTCACTCCTGCTAAACAAGGTTTGTCTTCATCATTCAATTGTATGTAATTTGTAATGTTTGATTCGATTTGCGCTCTCTTTTTTGTTTGATTATCTCGCTTTGAGTATTGCTTTTATTCGCCATTGAAATGATTGCTTATTTTTTATCTATACGGGTTTATTTTGTTTCGGGGAATCTTACTTTTTGAGTTGGGGAAGTATAAGATTATAATCCTAGAATGGGTATGATTTTGTTGTGAATTGGCGTCGCACTGATTTGTTTGGTTTAACTGTTATCCGTAGTGGGTAATTTACTGATGAGTGATGAATAAATAAGTTCTTTACTTTTCTACTTTGCTCCATACTGATTGGATATGTTTAATATTATTTTGTGGGTTATTGGCAGCATATCTTGTTAATTTGTTCATGTTCGTTGCTTTAGTTTATTGGTATATCAATAGCCTTTTTTGATTTCAACATCATGATGTCCGCTGCACCGCTGATAATCAACAATTTGTTAGCCTGACTGTACTTTGTATTCAGACTGTTCTTTTGCATGAATCTGTTTCTGTTTGACTGATTAATTGCAATAATTTTGTATAGTATCCGTTCCTCTGTTTAATTTTATGAATATTCACTGTACAGTTCTACAGAGATACTGAAATCTCTTAAAAAAGAGTGCTGAAATAAGCAATCATACGAATGCTATCCTAGTTAGTAACAAATGGAACCAACAACAATGCCCGATGACAAAAATGAAGCTCAGGAATTAGCTAAGATCGAAGCTCAGGAATTAGCAAAGAAGTACAAAAAAGAAGAGAACAATGAGATTATAACTCATGATCAAAGCGACCATGAGGAAGGAGCACATGGGACTCCATATGACAACAATGATCCATTAAATAATGATGACACGAGCATTGGAAATCTCATGAACTGCAATTCTAATAACATGGAGAAGCTTAGTTGGCAAAAAGAGGATGAACTTATCTTTAAGCTTGAAGATGCATTGTGTCATAGGAAATGGGACCTGGCTGAGTGCTTGGTCATGGGAAGTAGCATGCATGTGCTCAATGAGGCACTTTGCTTGTCTTTCAGCTCCATATGGTTTTTTAGCACGCGTGGAGAATTGAACGAACTTACTACTTTGATTAAAAAAATTGTATCGTCTGGTGCATCTGATTTCTATGCGGCAGCTATAATCTCATCACTTCTTGCTGCGCTTGTTACTGCCTGGCAAAGTGGGACATTGAGGTTAGAGAGGCTAGAAACCTTCGTAGACCAATGGTATGTAATATATTCACATGCGCGTGCACACATGCGTGCGCACACACACTCTTCATTATAACTAGCATGAACAATATACTACTTTTGACAAATCTTTTTGCTCTGAACCAACTTCCAAGTGGGGATTGAATAGCCATAGAATATTCTAACAGGCAGTTTAAACTTTAAATCCTCATACAAAGATTTACAATTGTGCACTTCTTTGCGCGGTATTGTTTAGTAGTTCACATCTTGGCTTAAGAAAAAAGCAGTTATATATTTTGGACATTCTTTTTTATATTGCTAGTGTATAGTCTAATCTCATACTTTTTTCCCATTTTGAGGGACAAAGGTAGGGTATGCGTTCTATGTCATATGACATCATGTAGACAAATTATATTGCCTGGATTATTTTGCTGCTAAAACACAATATATTAGTTATTCATGTATAGGATCAGTGGCGGAGCCACTATTAGGCCAGGTCAGGCACATTACCCACCTCATTTGTTCAACTTTACTTATAAAACGCTACTGTTCATGTTATTGTTCATGCATTAATAATAATATTGCTCTACCTGAATCTTTATTCTGGCTCCGCTACTGTGTAGGATGTTCTTTAGATGCGAGTATTAGATATAGGACTACATTAACCTCTGTTTCTTTACTTCCACAGAGCTTCCCTTCTTGCATTATCAGTTCATCAGTTGTTGATCTAAACCAACAATTTCTGCTTCTAATTTCATATCAGTTCTGATTATACCATCATGTTTTATTCAGTCATCCGCCATTGCAGTAAGTTCTTGACTACTGTGCTTCTGTGAACAGGGTAGGTTTGTTGTCCCCTTTTGTTGATGTTTGTGTGGTGGTTTGGGTTGTGGGGGGGGGGGGGGGGGGGCTTTATGACAGAAGAAGCTAGATTGGACATGAAAATATAATGAGTATTTTACATTGTTTGAAAACAAATTATTTTTAAAGACTTCGATAAGTAGATTTATTTTCTGTTTTCTTGGAATTTTCTTTATCCAAACCGACCTTACATCTTTTGATTCTTAAAACCAGAATGTTTTTCAATTAAAGCAAAAGCCTTTCTACTAAAGTTGCCAAAATGACACCTAAGTAAAATATGTTGAGGAAGCACGTATAGAATAAACCATGTATGTTACGACTACTGCATATCCTGTGGTATAAGAAGAAAGTTTGAAGAGTTTATAGTGCAGATCAAGTTAGTAACTTTCATTCCCCCAACTTGAGAAAGTGCTAATGCACTAAATTTTTTATGTTGCCTTATCCCACAGCTTAGGCATTTTCTTAATTGCATACCCAACAATTCGGCAATCGTGAGTGTTGACATAACTGTAATCAGAAAATTAGATCTGTACTATTGGAATTGTCTTAAGTAATGAATATCTCTTATCAGTAACCCTTATATCAAAGTCCCGATAATGGAAATGCAAGCCGTGTTTGAAGCCGAGTTGCTCTTACTTTGAAGAAGAAAAAAATATTGTTTTGTCGGGTTACTTCAAAAGTGGTGAGTTGAGTTATTCCTTGAGTGGTGATCCATATGAATTTCATATCACGATTTTGCATCACATTAGTATGCATGAAGCTCTTAATGAACTACTACATTCTGTATCACAGTCTCAGATTACGACCATGATTGTAACAAATTCAAACGTCATTGATAAGAATCAAACAATCAACCCAGAGAAAAATGCTCACCGTTGGCAGTCACTTGATTTTCATCTTGTAAGGTTTGTTCGATCTAATCGGAAACCCTATTTCATTAACGTTTAACGAATCATAAACAAGATCTATGCAAAATATAGTAAATCAAAAATTTTATACCTTTCAAAGCTTCCTGGATTTATAAAATCGAATTGAATCTGATCTGCTTCGAATTTGAACATCGCTGGAGCCTGAAAGGATCGAATCGAAAGCACGACAAACTTCACGCCTCTGTCGGTATCCACACGAACGTGTTCTTCTTCGATCGAATCGAAGAAGAAAGAGGATGCGGTACTAGCTGCCGCCATTGATTTGATTTTCTTTTGAAGGGGCTATACTGTAGAGTTTTCTAATTTTTAGGATCTAACCATCATGCCTTTTCAACTTCAAATAAAATATCAACAAGTTGATATTTTATTTATCCAAATAATGGTCTTCCTCTTATAACGTTCTAAGTGTGTGACTCTATAGGTTACTACAACGTTTGCAATAATTTTAAATTGTATTTAAAATCATAAACAGTGATTGACATCTAGTAATACATCGTTGTTACCCAAGTTATAATAAAATCAACGATTCGATACAACCTTTTCTGTGACCAACGTCTCAATGTAATTTAATTCTTTTAACAAATATATCCAAGATTAAGCTCGATGCATGGAACATATTATCCTTTTTATAATTTAATCCTTTTAACTTGATCGATGAGTAGATTATATATAAAAAATCAATATTTGAGCATGACCATGCATTTCATAGTCTCACTCAATCAAGAGGCCCATGAGTATCACTACATATATATTGCAGGGTTAAATTCCATCGAGATCATTCATAATTTTCAATCGATTCGAGATGTATTCGATAATCACCTTTATCATCTGCTCGGTTAAAAGTAACTTTTGATAATAACAAAACACAAATATTCTCGAATAAAATTATAATAATTTCAGGCCTGAGGATCATTACATCACTGTCACTTGTGATACTATTAATTATATTCCACGTAGTTTTCTCATGTTAGGTCAGCCCACTACGCTATTCTCCAATACATATTTATGTATTGACATTAATATCACTTATATTAATGATCAATGAGATATGATCATCAACCAATCAACATATCAGTCTCAATGTTTTATTGTTGTCCTATATAACTTGACTAGAGACATTTAAGAATTATAATACTTATTTTTATATTATATAATCTCATGTTTAAGTCACTTACTTGAACTATATAATTCTGTATTATTATTCTAAGGACTTATATTATGTTAATAAATATTTATATTACGTAGTAAATAAAACATAATGGAATCTTTTATTCGAAATAAAATAATAACATCAACAATGTTGTTAATCACATCAAATGGATTGCCTCTAGGGTACAAACTCTAACAATCTCCCACTTGCACTAGAGTCAATCATTCATGTATCGTATACCGATGAAACTTGTGTGACTATCATACTTCTGTTGCGACAAAGTTTAGGTCACTAGGTCTGCAATGTTACTGACCGACTCCGCGGCTCTTTAAAGGCTTTGGAAATAATTTCAAGTGCACTAGGCTCACTCTCCCTTAAAGTAGCTCTCTTGGAAGCAGGATCTGGAAAGAAAGTAAGGTCAAACAAAGCCTAGGAAAAGTATGGTTACTCATGAGAAAGTAGGGAGACTCACCAAAATCTGATAAATCATGTGAACAATTTCACATAAGAAAATATATTTTTTAAACACACACACACACACACACACACACACACATATATATATATATATTTGGATTGATAACGAGATCAAGGTTTCTAGACTTGATCAATAGCTCCGTTATTACCACAATGTAAAAATCATTGGATCAACAATGGATTAAGTTCAATAATGAACTTCTTAATCCAAACATCCTTTTAGTATAATCAATATCTATTTCTTGATTTAAACTAACATTATTTACAATAAGTAATATATTATCAATATATAATATTAGAATTATTATATTACTCCGACTCAATTTCTTGTTCATACAAGGTTCAATTGTGTTTCCCGAAACATTTCGAGTTCTATTTTATTCTCATCGGTATCTTAGAGACTGACCTCTTTTTAAAAGGATACCAATTCGAATAATAAACATTTTATTTTCAAAGGATTTACAGAAATAATATCTTTTTTGTTTCTTTTGGATATTCCACAAAATAATTATTAAATTTGGGTCTGATCTTATCAAAGGAAAGACGTTTAATGAACGCATCACATCCCAAATCTTCATATTAGATATAATAGGACGTTTCCTAGTTCATATCTTATATGGCGTCTTCAGGATCGTTTTAGTGGGATTACAATTAAATATGAATGCAATTGTTTCAAGGGGATAATCCCAAAATTTATTGGAAGATCTGTATGACTCATCATTGATCGTACATTTCTTATAAGGTGCGACTTCTCCTTTCTGAACACCATTCCAATATGGTGTTCTACGTGAAGTGAGTTGTGATACAATTTCAAACACTTTTAGATAGTCATTAAATTATTGGCTTAATTATTCTCTCGATTTGTTCAGAGTTTTATATTCTTTCAAAATTGTTTTTAAACTTTATTTTTGAATTCTTTGAACTTTTCAAAGGATTATGATTTGTGTTTCATAAGATACGCACAATCATATCTACCGACATCATTAGTAAATGTAACGAAGTAATAAAACCTATCTCTAGCTGATGTATCCACTAGTCCACATTTATCATTATGTTTGAGGTTCAATAGATACTAGCCCGTTCACTGTGTCAAGTGAAAGATAATTTAGTCATTTTGCCTAATAAACAAGATCTGCATTCTTTATATGATTTAAAATCAAATAACGTGAAAATTCAATCATTATGGAGCTTTGATATGCGTTTCTTATTTATATGGCCTAAATGAAAATGCCAAAGGTATATTGGATTTAAATCATCAAGTATAATCCGCTCAGTATTTATGTTATAATCAAGCACATCATAGTTAAGGATTTATAAAGATCATTAACTATTTGTGAAATTTCATAAGATATTTCATTTAAGTAAAATGAATGACAATTGTTCTTTTATTACAAATGAAATTCAAACTTGTCTAAAAAGATACAAAATAACTTTATTTTAAACGGAATATTATGACAACAATATTTGAATTCTTCAATTAAGCCGGTGTTTAGAACAAGAAGCAGCTTCCTATGGATAATGCAACAATGTTTGCTTCATTTTCAATCGTAAGTCCACTTATTCTTATGTCAAATTTCTACTCGTTTTGCAATTCCTGCAAATTCACATACATATGTGATTCATATCTAGTATCTAATACTAGAGATTTATAAGTATATTGATATAACATTTATAATTTATTTGGTTGAAGTCGCACTTCAAATTCCCTTTTAAATCTTTTATATTTATAAAACAATTACTCTTAAGTTTTTTGTTTGAGGACAATCTTCAAATTTCGATGTTAGTCAAAAAATTTGATTTAATTCAGATTATCCTTCTTAAGGATCAATTTTAGCAATAAATTATCGGAGTTATTTGCTATTTAATATCTACGGTAGTTAATAAATAATAACTGATTTGTAATATACATATTTAATATAAACACAAATTTTGACAATCGAAATTTGTATTAATATAAATGTATAATATAAACTAAAATATTCTCCCACTCAAATTAACATTCTTCTCTCTCTCTCTCTCTCTCTCTATATATATATATATATATATATATATATATATATATATATATATATATAGAGGCATGCTCCATGGCACCCCAAATTCCTAGCACCCCATTTATAGCCACAAATTTATAATTAATTAAGTTAGTGGGAAGAGAGAGAGAGTTAGTGGGAGGAGAGAGAAAGGAGAATAC